>BSBK01003597.1:470000-1055000 GCA_027943335.1 Chamaecyparis obtusa
TTATTGTTTCTATCTTGAATGCGAGGATTTATTCATTAGACATAAACTTTTAAATGAAGCACAAATTTTCTATCTAGGGCACGCAGTCAAATTTTTAAAATGGGTACCCAATTTTATAGAGAATATCTTCAATAACATTATTACTCTGAAATGGGTTAAGATTCCAAATATGTCAGTAGAATTATTACACAGTAGAATTATTTATCAAATTGGGGAAATCTTTGGTGAAGTTATAGGTCTCAAGAAGAACTATTTGGATTCCTCTGAGGTTAAAATCATGGTCAAAAGCTCAGACTTATCTCAAAACCCAAAAGCTATAAACTTCATTAGCAATAAAACTTCTTATCATCTACTAGCGGAACATTTCAGAGAGGATATTATAGAAAACATCCTCTTCTTCTCACATAAGGAATTAAATTGAAAGAAATGCTTAAACACATCAAACCTTAAAGAAATTCTAGAACAGAAACCAATAAAATCTTTCAAAACTGGAAAGGGTCTGATATTAAATATAGAAGAAGATAAGGGCTACCCTAGGTTCTCGAAATCTACAGCAGAGTTGCCCAAAATAATGTTTAATAAGGTCTTAGGAGGTTTCTGCTTTATCAACCCCACTAGTAAATAGGTTAAGGAACATTTAAATGTAAGATGTTCCCCTATAAAAACAAATTGCAAACATAGAACAATTAATCAAGACAGTTTAACTACAATCAACAAAGAAAATAAAGAGCTAGTATTAGGAGGAAGTGTTTCTTTAGAAGTAGATAAAGTCATAGGAAGGGGATCCAATATCAATATAGGCTCAAAAGCAAGATCTTTAGGGTGGTTATCAAAAGCTAATAGATCCTCAACAACATATAACCAAGAAAAAAAGAAAACAAGCTCCAATTTGGTCCAAGAAAACATTGATTTCTCACTCTCATCAGATGATGAGTCCAGCAATCCTGAAGAAACCAATAGAAGGAAAGGTATACTAATTAAAGAAATAATGAAAGAGGATACATCCTTATCACTCTCCGATATCTTAGAAAAAGCAGCAATATCCCCAGAAAAAGGATGTGATGTAATTATTGAATATTATGCCAAAGATGAAGCATGGTCCAATGAACACCAAGACCTGATTTTCAATCCAATACCCTTAAATGTCATAAAACCAGACTCAGAAGAGTTCAAGAATCAGCACAAAGTAAGCATTAGTTATGAGGAGGAAGATGAAATCAAGGATTTTTTGGGTTTTAACGTAGGAAATTCAGAGAGGCGGGAGGGAAACCACATAAATAAACTTTGGGTCCATGGAAAGAGAGATTCCTCAAACCAATGGCACAAAAGCTAAGGAGTCCGATGAAGTTCCCACAAAAATCCCCTCTATGAGCAAGATAGTGGTCAGTGATTTCTTATCTCCAAATACTAGGAACATCCACAATGAGGATCCGATAGAAAATTCAGAAAACTCAAAATCTGAAAAAGAAAAAATTGAAGAAGTTAATATAATAGCAAACTATATAAGGGAAACATTACCAGAGGAACTAATGGAATAATTGTTGGATGAAATTTGGGACCCAGAAGATGGTGAGCACCAAAGGAAACTCCTTGTTGAGGATATCAATTTGAACAATGTCAACTTAGAAGTTTCTATAGAAGAATTATTAATTAATTTGAAAGAAAAGGAAATGAAGGAGCAGGTTCCTCTAGGCATAACTCAAACTATTGAAAGTAATATTTCCCCAGATTATGCAAAAAAACCAAAGAAAAGAGGAAGAAGACCTAATGTAGAATTAAGGGGCTTGGTAGGGGAAGTCGCTGGATAGATTAAGATAACTTCTATTCTGAATGCTGGGAAGGGGAAGAGCCTTCCCAAAGCACCATGAATGTCCTTTCATGGAATGTTAGGGGCATGAACACCCCTAACAAGTAACTTTTAATTAAACGTTGCATCAAAATTCACAATCCAGAGATTATGTTAATTCAAGAAACTAAGCTAGATAATTTGGAAATATAATTTTTTTTTTTAAATTAGGACTAAGGGAAATTGAAGCCTCGCTGGCTAAAGGTGTATCAGGGGGCTTGGTGATTATTTGAGATCCTCAAAATATATCAATAAATATTTTAGAAAGATGACAATATTGGATGAGTGGAATGGTCAGAAACTTTAGACTTAATCTAACTTTTAACCTAATAAATGTGTATGGACCTATTCAAAATAAAGATAAACTTATAGTTTGGAACGAGATAGGCTCATACCTGGATCAAACAAAGGATACACTTTGCTTTCTAGGAGGGGACTTTAATGTAATTACTAAGATTTCTGAGAAAAGAGGAGGAGTGAATTCCCTTCCATTAGTAGCTAGGAACTTCATACAATGGAGAGATAGCAACTCCCTCCTCAAAATTCCAATAGAAGATAATTCCTTCACATGGAATAATAGAAGACTAGGCTTCTGTAACATTGCAGAGAAATTAGATAGATTCTTCTTTAAAGGGAACTTATCCAACTATGATATTTCACTTACAGCAAACATCATTCCTTTATCTAGATCAGACCACTACCCAATTATCCTCAATATCTTAACACAAACTAGACAAAAAAAAAGTGCCTTTAAATTCCAACAAGTATGGCTAAGGGACCCGGAACTCCTAAAACTCATCGAGACTTGGTGGTCAGAACCTTAGATTGAGGGTTCTAAGATGTTTAGATTAGTAAACAAACTCAAATGGATTAAAAGAAAACTACTAGAATGGAATTCGTTTAGGTTTGGCAACATCTTTGAAAAGAAATTAGAACTTGAAACTGAACTAGGAAAAGTCAACCTCAGGTTATTAAGGAAGGGATGAATGATGATATATACCATAAGGAGAAGGGTTTACTAAAGAATTATGAGGAAATCCTAGCTAGAGAAGAAATTTTTTGGAAACAAAAATCAAGAGAAACTTGGTTGGATGCAGGGCATAGAAATACTAAATTTTTCCACAATAGCACCAAACAGAGAAGAATTGCTAATAGGATTTCTTGTATCAAGAATGAGAAGGGTAAAATTATAGAAGATCCCAAAGACATAGCAAATGAAGCAGTAAACTACTTTGATCACATTTTAAATAATAGGGATGCGTTGAATCTAGGATGTCAAAGAGAACTACTCAGAAATATACCTAAGGTCATAACTAAACAACATAACCAAATGCTAACAGGTAAATTTACAATGAATGAAATACATTCTACCTTAATGCAAATGAATCTAAATAAATCTCTGGGACCGGATGAATTCTCAGCCATTTTCTTTCAAAAGTGTTGGCACTTTATAGGTGAGGAAGTCACGGGAGCTTTAGAGGGGATTAGAAATTCAAGAAAAATTCTTAAAGAAGTTAACAATACTTTCATTGCTCTTATACCCAAAAAAGAGAAACCCACGAGCCTTGATGATTTTAGACCAATAGCCTTATGTAATACCTTATATAAATTGTTTCTAAAACAATGGCCCTTAGACTAAAAAAACTTCTCCCCTTGATAATTAGCAAAGAACAGACCGGGTTTGTCCCAGGAAGATCCATCTTTGATGGGGTAATCATAGCTCAAGAAGCCATTCACTCCATCCTTAAAAATAAAAACCCTAGTATGCTCATCAAATTGGATATTAAAAAATCATATGACAAGGTGGATTGGAGGTTTCTATGCAAATGTATGGAAACTTTTGGCTTTACCAAGAGTTGGATTAACTTAATTTTCGAGTGTATATCTACTCCTATGATTTTGGTGTTAGTAAATGGAACCCTAGAAAGATTTTTTGGCATATCTAGAGGACTTAGACAAGGCGATCCAATCTCCCCATTCCTCTTTATAATCATGGCTGAAGCTTTAAGAAGGGCAATATCAAAGGAGAGGAATAATGAGGCAATAGAGGGAATCTCCATTGCCAGTGACTTGGAGCCTACCACTCATCAACATTTTTTGATGACACTCTTTTATACGGAGCAAGCAATCAAAGGGAGGCAAGAACCTTTAAAAGGATTTTGGAAACATACTCAAAAGCTTCTGGACAAGAAATCAATCTAGATAAATCAGAAATATTCTTTTTTCATACCGATACAAGAACTAAAGATGACATATGTAGAATCCTCAACTTCAAGGAAGTTAAGCTTACATGTAAATATCTAGGTCTTCCCTTAGTCAAGGACAATAGGGCAACAAATGTATGAGATCCCATTATAGATAAGATTAAAAATAAAATGAGCTCATGGAAATGAAGATGGTTGTCCTTTGTTGACAGAACTACCATGGTTAGATCAGTATTGGCTACAATGCCAATATATCATTTATCATGTATGCACTTACCTTCAAACAAAAAATCAAAAATCACAAAGCATTTAAGGACATTGTTTTGGCAAGGAAGCAATGAAAATAAGAAAATTTTGCTAATATCATGGGAAAACATCTATAAACCTAAAGAGGAAGGAGGAGTGGGCCTTAAAAACTTAGGGGATCAAGGGAAGGCCCTAGGTGCCAAATTACTATGGAAGCTCTTTAGAAACCCTGAGGCAAAATGGGCAAAAATACTTATTCACAAATACTTGAAAGATTATTCACCCATTAACATGTTTAGAGAATCTCATCCCCCAAAAGGATTGAGAATTTGAAATTTTATGATGGAATGCAGATTTATTATTTTGGAAAAATTAACTTGGTGCCCGGGGTTGGGGGAGGAGGTTCTGTTCTGGGATGACTCTTGGGGAGGTTATGAGGTAATATCTAGGAAATTAAATAACCCAGCCCTTATAAATTCATTAAAGGCAAAGATTGGTCTCTATCTCAAAGACTACCTCATTCTCAAAGAAGGGAATTGGGTTTGGAAATCCTTGAAAGAATTTGAGATCTCGGCTTCTGAAGAATCAACAATTAAAGATATTCTAAAAAATAGAAAAATATTGTTAAACAACTCAATAGACAAATTAGTTTGGGACGAATCAAAAATAGGTGAATACAACACAAAGGATGGGTATAGGATCATCTACCAAAGTTATAATAGACCTAAAACCTCTCTACCAATCCACCTGTGTTGGGGCAAGGAATGCTCTCCAAAAGTAGGCTTTTGCACATGGCTAGCCTTGAACTACAGACTTTTAACAGCCGATCATTTTAGGAAATTAGGTTTCTCAGGTCCAAGTAGATGTCCACTATGTGAAGAGGATGAAGAAGATGGAGACCACTTATTTCTGAACTATCCCTTTACAAATCAATGTTGAAATTGGCTGCAAGGGAACTTAGGGTGGTCCTCTACCTTTCCCCAATCTCTCAAGGCCATGCTGCAAGCATGTCCAATCATTAAACAAAAGAGCATTTTTGCAAACTTATGGACTATTTCCCCATCTATATTAATATGGGAAGTTTGGAAAGAACGTAATAGAATAATTTTCAGAGAAGAAAAATTGGAATGGGAACAACTATGCAATAAAATCGAAGCAACAATCATAGAAAAATGAATAGTAATACAATCAAAATCCTAAAAATAGATCTGAGAATGAGTTAGTGGGATGGAAGAATGCGGGGAAAATGGGAAGGTTTAGTCCTACCACCTTTTATAGAATCAAATCCTCAGAATACATCGTCAAAAAGAAATGAATGCATGTGGAGGCCTCCAAAGAATGATTGGCACAAGCTTAATTTTGATGGGGCTTCTAGAGGTAACCCAGGAATTGCAGGCATCGGTTGTTACATACACAACCATGGAGGTAAGGAAATTGTAGCGCTTGTAGCTCCTATTGGAGAGGAAAAAAATAATTGGGTAGAACTTTATGCTTTAATAAAGGGTCTTAAAAAAATGTGTTTCCTTGGGATTAAAGCACTTAGAAATTGAAGGCGATTCTACAATAATTATTAATGCATTAAGGAAAAAAAGTGACTCCAAATTGGAGGTTAAACTCTCTCCTTTCCCAGGCATTGACCCTATGCGATTTATTTCAAGAAATATCAATTAATCACATTTACAAAGAAGGTAACAAGAGAGCAGACAAACTAGCTAACCTAGGGGCAGATGGGATTTCTTTGACATAATTGGACAATGCTAGAAAAAAAGTAAATATGGGATACAATCCCTATAAAGTTTAAGAAATCTAGGTCCCTATTAACTAACAATGTTAGAATTTTTAACCAAGGTCAGAGTTTTCTCAAGACTCTTTATGTCAGATAGTGAGATTATGAGTCGAGTCTCTTTTAGATTTAGTTGAGGATAGCACATGGAAACCACCAAAGGATGGTGGGTTTAAGCTTAACTTTGATGGGGCTTCTAGGGGCAACCCGAGAAAGGTTGGCATTGGATGCTGCATACATGATCAAGATGGAAAAGAATTAGCAGTAATTGCTGCCCCTATTGGAATGAAAACTATTAATTAGGTAGAATTGTATGCTTTAATCAAAGGCTTTCAAAAATGTGTCTCCCTAGGATTAAAGCAATTAGAAATAGGTGATTCGGCAATCATCATCAATGCACTAAGAAAAGATGAGACTCCGAATTGGAAATTGAACTCCCTGCTATCTCAAGCAATAAATCTATACAATACTATTCTAGAAGTATAAATTAATCATATACATCGGAAAGGGAACAAGAAAGCAGACAAATTAGCCATTTAGGAGCAAATGGGATTACAATGTCATAACTCAAACTTCTATCCTTAGACTAGAATCCATTCCCAATCTAGAAAACATAGTTTTTTTAGGAAATGTAATCAGTATTCATCAAATAGGGACCAAACCTTTTAAATATTTTTAAAACATTTTACCCTCAAGAAGAAACATATTTCCTTTAAACATACAATTTCCCCTTTAATACTTAATTTATGGGAGAAAGTTTTAAAAATATATTTGAATTCATTCCGTGTAAGTAAAAGTATCCACCAACGGGCAAAGGTAGTCAACCTTACGCTGTCATCTGAGGTAGAGACTCCCATGGATCAATTATTATTTAGAGGCTATCATCACCTTTCTAAGCTCGTAAAACCAAGCACTTTCACCTTAATAAGATTAAGCTGCGATACAACTGTCTCCTTGAGAAGTTGTATGCATTAATTATAAAATATTATGGTTCATATATTCACATGCCTCCGAACTTCACATCACAATTAAGCTGATCTAAGAGTGTTTATCGACTTTGTTTGGCTTTAAGAAGGAAATTGAAGTAATACTCCTCCAAAAACTTGTTGAAATCAAGAATGCTTTGTTAGGAGTCTTCGCGCAACAATGGAGTCAAGGATTATCACCTTTCACACTAAGGAGAATAGGCAAATGACATTTCGAGGAGTGGTAAAGCCAGAGAGGTGGAACATAATCTTGAAGCCTCTATCAGACACAGTTTGGAGGGCCTTGATTAAAGGGCTAGGCGAGGAACATTTTGACAATGATTTTACAGTTCGGGTAAATGGGCAAGTAATTGGACTTTTCATAGCCTTGGCAATTTTTAATGGAACTACTAAAGAAAGAGTTATCAAGGTGACAAGAGAAATCTTTGAGGAAGAATTCTTACTGGGCTTGGAAAAGGTGGCTCATGAATCATACCATTCCTTCCCCAGAATTGTATATGAAGAAAGATTTGGAGGCCCTTCCTTCCATACCTAGCTTCCAGAGGCTTCCAATTCTTCTTCTCAAGGATGAAACTAAGTTCGATGAAGTATGGCCCTCAATGAGGAAGAATCTAGACTTCCTCATAGCCACGGTGCTTATGGAGGAAGTAGACCTCGATGAAGTCCTCAATTATTGGAGGGCGAAAGGATTCGAGGTCCCACTGGATATGGACATGGAATCACCAAGTAACATTAGGGTCATCGTGCTGCCAGTCAAAAGATCCTCAAGGGAATACAAAGAAAAGTAGGAGGAAATTATCATCGTTCATAAGAAGGATGCTGACTGGAGCTGTAATATCATTCGGAAAGACTAGTAGGATATATTAGTCATAAGAATATAGTTGTTAGTATTTCTTTTTTTGAACTTTCAAACATTAGTCCTTTTAAACATCTTATTATGGTTCTCGGTTACAATACTGGTTTAAAATAGGAAAGACAATAGCAGGTATGGATACTTCATGTTATATTTTCAAATCTTTAATATAAATTTAGCATAGTAATTAATATATTCCTGCAGATTGTTCCCTAGATTTTATTTTATTCCATGAATCTAGTTTTTATTGTTGATTATTCCTCTTAGGCCTTTGTTTATATCAAGTATTTGATTAAATATCTGAGCCTCTTTAAATTTTGGATATAGGCTAGATAGGAAACAACAAGATTACAAATATTCTTTAGAAACAATAAATATTTTTCTATAATTATATTAATTGGCACATATCTTTTAAATATTAAAATATTCATCACTCAACCATATCTCAAATATTTATAGATGATCATTTTGGGCTTATTTAGGGTTGGATTAAAATTCTAAAATTTGGACTTCCCTCTTCGGTAATTATTAAAATTTTTACCAACGAGGCAGAAGACTAGTTTTTTAGAATAAAATCATACTTAGGAAATTAAAAAAGAAGTAATGAAGGGTTTTTGTGACGCTAGACCTCCAACGTTTCATCTTCACCTTCGGAAAACATTACCGAGAACCCTGGTATATAGAGATGGAGCTTCCCCATTTTTCCTCAGCATCTCCTCTATCAAATGGCAACGCCAATAAAATTGAGGTGCTTAGATAAGCAGACAACCTTTGAAGGAACAATCTTGTTGAAAAGAATCAAGAAAATGCTTTTGATTAAATACAACATTGTAGTTAGAGCAGTTTCAATTATCCTAAGTGAGGAATTCTTAGGAAACACCATTAGGCATAGGGTAAACACTAAGATTCCAGCTATGTTTATAGCTTCGGCTCTACAAGTTGACCCTGATGTGAAGGATATTGGAAATCTCTGCAGAGAGTTTTCAAGAAAAAATATTTGGTAGATCTAAACAAAGTAATCAAGAGTATTCGAATGGATTTAACCATTCCTAGACCTAATGATTATAATAGAAGGATTGTCAACCAAAGCTACGTCGCCACATTTCCAATACTAGAGATGGAAGATTGGGATCGATATTTAGAAGAAACCCCGTCTATTAGAAGGAACTTAGATTTCCTCTTGTATTTTACCCATGTTAGATCACCCTCAGATGGTTATTGGATGACTAAATTCATTACGGAAGATGACATTAGGTTGAAGCTGGTAAAAGAAGACAAAGCATCAACGACATCATCAGAGTCCTCAAATGAATCCTAAAGAAGCCACCCTCCCATAAATGAAAACAAGGCTCCTTATTAATTCATTGCTTTATTTCAGAATATATATCTTATGTAGTGGTCCCTTGGGATTCAAGTTGTTTTGGATTATGTAATAAGAATTAAGGATGAACTTGAATATTGATATCAGGCACTATAACAAGAGAATAGCAGGAAGATATCTCATTCTAAATGTATGATGTTACATGGATTAATATACTACCATCAAGAACTAAGCTTTTAGATCCCGGTGTGTAGAAATATTGAAACATGGATTTATATATAAACCTTTAAGAACTAATTATTTGCTGAAAATAGACACAGGATAGAGAATGAGGATGTATGTAATAATCAAATGTACTTTTCTTATCATAGATTAATATGTTCTTTTATACCAAAAGAATCTTCCTATCTTTTTCAAGGCTGACAACCAGAAAGTATTATTTCTTTTAGAATATAGTCAAATGTTGAAAATTTATGAATCCACAAGAAAGAATATGCTATCTACTGATACGTAGGTTTAACTAAGCCAAGAGTATTCTGTGAAATTATCCTACTTATAGGATGTAATGGATTCTTAGGCAGTTTTGAATAGGGTTATTTTTATAGGTTTGTGTCTATAGGGTTATGTTTTCATGTTTGTATAAGGTAATCTTGTGTCCAATCTTAGCTTCTTTCCAGATTAATTCTTTTGATTAAACTACTATTTGTTCATCAATGAACTTTTTCTATTGCATAGTTTAGGTTATTTGGATTTTCCATCAAGGGGTTTTTATTTCAACAAATCTTATCCTTTGGCATCAGTAGTATGACTTGCGGTTAGGACACATTTTCTCTCTCAGAATCTTTATTACTAGTAAGTATATGAAACGGTAATAAGGCTAAGGAATCCGAACACACTTGTAGCCTCTTGTAAGAGTCAGGTTCAATCTGGACATTTCTGGCAGGTGTAGTTGGTAGTTTTGACCTTAGGAATCTTTGCCAAGTGTTAATTATTGATTTCTTTGGACTCCCAGAGCCTTAGTTGCCTGGTATAAGAGTTTCAGGTTACCCTTGTAACCTTCAGATTAGATATCCTTTCTGGACGGTTCCCCCGAAGACTTCAAATACAATTTTCTCGATAATCGGTTATCTTGAAGTCGAAACATAAAAAAATTGACTTCAGGCAGGTGATTATCAAGTGAAGTCTCTCTACTTCTTTTTTGAGGATCCCTTCCTCTGGGTTTTGTAGTTTTCCTCCTTTGATTTCTCTCCCCGCTTCTTCCCAGTTTTGTCCTAAGTTTGTTGGTTTTTGGTGTTTTTCACTTGTCATGAACCTTTAAACCTTAGGACTTTTAATTGGCTTCCTTTTCTCCTCTTGGCTTGATATTCCAGTTGTTGGTTGAAGGATAGAGGTTTATGTCAACCATGACAGTCACTAATCTTGAAGCAAATTGACTTCAAATTAGGGTTTATCATGGTGTTCTTATGTTTCGTTGATTTTTTGTTTGGCCCTTTCTTGATGCATAGAGCTCTGCTTTCTTCAGATATCTATTTGTGAAAGAGGGAAGATAATAGCAACACTCCTCTTTGTTTTTCGCTCCTCTAGTTTGGGTTAGGGTTTTTATAGATTTTTCTTCCAGGATCATTGGAGTCAGTTTATAGGGATTATTCTCTTTCTTTAGCTTAGGTTTTTCTGAGTGCTCTAATGTCTAGCTTTAGGTTTTGTTATCCCCTCTTATACTCTTGGTAGTTGTAGCTGGCTGGGATAGCCTAAGGAATCTTAATTTTTGGATTATCAGGGATTTGGCTGCCCATTATAAGATTTTTTGGTCTCCCCTGTTGCCTTTTGTCTCTCTTTTAATGGTTGTTCCCTTGAGGGCTAGCTCCTAATCCATTTTCCTAGTCTATCGGTTATCTCGTAACATGTTTATAACTTGACTTCAGGTGGGACACTTTTAAGAGTAGTATATTTTCTTGTTAGTAGGGGTTTCATCCCTTTAGCTTCTTAGTTCTCGTATTGTTTCTTGAGGATAGTTAAGTTTTCACGCTCTACTTTCTATTAGTTCTCCTCATCTAGACCTTGGTTTGGTAGATCCTTCTTTGTTTGGTCTTGTTCTGGGCTTCTCCTCTGAGCTTCTCCTCTGAGCTTGGGGTCCGGTAGATGGCTGTAGGAGTGCTTGTCAGGTTTACCATGATAATCACTAATCTTGAAGTCTGTATATATGACTATAAATAGACTTCAGATTAAGGATTATCTAGGTATCTTCCTTGACTTCATTTGTCTTGCTCTTCTAGTTGATGTCTGAATGTTGGCTCCATTCTTGGTGGGTTTTCTGTATCTAAGATTTTTTGATATTTTTCTACTTTTTATCATCCCTATGTTTTTTAAGTTGTCTCCGGAGGATAGTTTCGGTATTTTAATAATTCCAGTGGTATATGGTGAAGATTATTTGCGTAGCAATTTATATGGGTATATCTTAATAAATAAATCTAAGCAAGTATGGACTTTCATTTTCATGCTTCCCCAATAGGATGATGGGATATATATATATATATATATATATATATATATATATATATATATATATATATATATATATATATATATATATATATATATATATATATATATATATATATATATATATATATATACATACACATACATATACATATATACATACATAGATACATATATCTATACATATATACATATATACATATACATATATACATATATATACATATATATATATACATATATATATATACATATATATATATATACATATATATATATACATATATATATATATATATATATATATATATATATATATATATATATATATATATATATATATATATATATATATATATATTGAATAGAGGTAAAATGGATTCACCACTATTCAGATAGAAAGGGAAGGGGAAAATATTAAGATCTATTCTCAAACCCAAATTCCCCAGGGAAGAGATCCAATTTGATCAACCAAAAGGTTAATGCACAATCGAATCAATTTTATGGAAAAGAGAAGAAAGAGAGAGAGTAAATCCAATATTTCCCCTAATGTGGAAAATTATGTTTGGAATATGAAATAATTGAAATACAATGACTAACCTCAAAATTAGGGTAGATCTGAAAAATGTTGAATTCTGGTGTCTATGTACATTTTTGGGAAAATTTGAAACCTATCCTAGACTGGAAATGCCGAGACAGAGAAAACCTAGAAATCTTTCCTCAAGATGGCTCAGCTCGGGTTTGACCCTCATAAAAGGTCAAATACCACATTCTTTATTTGAAGTCCGATTCGAATTCTATTCGCAGATCTTGGAAGATGGCCGAAAAGGGTATCCAAATTCGCTCTCAGATCTGAAACTCCACACCTGTACTTGCAAGAAAATGGAGATTTTTTTTGTATGGGGGGTTTGCCTTAGTCAAACCCTGATTTGGAATCAACTTTAATATTGAAATCGAAATGGAGAATGCTAGCAAGTAGTAGAAAAGGATCTAACAATGAAGCTATGCAATTCAATAGATATGCAATTGTATTTGAAATGTAAACAAGTATATTGATATGAAAGCTTGAACACAACAATAAATGTAAATCAAACCTCCATGGTTGTATGCTTGGAATCCACCTTGGTAAGAGAATGAAATGGATCTTGAAGATGAACAAAGGATCTTGAAGGAAGATCACACCATCATGATGGCTAGATCTAGGGTTTGAATGAATATCTTAAATGCTTGAACCAAATCCCTTTAATGGCTTGAATGCTTGAATCCTTGATCTTCAATGGAGAACTTGGATGGAGAAGAAGACTTGAATTCTTGAATGGAATGCTTGCTTGATCACCTTGAGAGCTTGAGAGCTTGATTGCAAAACTTGAGATAGCTTGCTTGGATGAGATATGAAAATGAGAGAGGAAGGCCTCCTTTTATAGTGATCTAGGGCACACTCCTCTACATGGGCCACCTTGGAGAATTAAATCTCAATTTGGTCCTCACCTTTAGAAAATATACCTAGATTAAATGCAATTAAAGGATTTACCATCCCAAAACCCGAAATGGCCGACCCAGAGGCGGGAAAATAAATCTCTCGAAAGCCTGAAGCCCGGAGATTCTAGAATTTGAAATTTTGGAGAAAGGGGTCAAAGTTGACATTGACCCTGACCTAGTCAAGGTCGACCTAAGACATTGACCTTTTTCTTAGGTTGACTCAAAATTAGATTAGGAGGTCCCATGGATGCCCAGAAACCTAGAATTGATGCCAGAATATGACAAAATGTCAGGAATAGACATAAAATCCTATGATTACTGAAATGAAGGCTAGGAGGATCCATTTCTAAATCCTACCTAGAAAATAGAGCCATGGAAGAGGGAAATTCAGGAGAATCCTTAAGATCCTAACCCTAATTTCACCTAGAATGAAGCAGAAAAGAAGTGGAAAGCGAGGAGAAAGCCAGATCAAAACTAAGACCAATTCAAGGCATCCAATATGACCCCAAACCACTTACTCAGAGGGCTAAATGCTCTTAACATGGAAGTGCTTCCATTTTAAGATGATACATTAAGCCCCCACTTTAGCAAGAGTATGGATTCGATGCAAACTCTTGGTAAAGGAGAAGGAGAAGATCCAAGTAGATTCGCAAAGAGATAAAACAACACTTAGCAAAGGACACGAGCCCCTAGACTAAGGATTCTAACTCAACATACACGCACGAGGGTACGAAACAATAAAACCAAAAGAACAAGGGTTAGCACTAAACAACCCAAATCAATTAGCATAAGAAACCTCACTAAGAAATATTCCTCATGTTAATATCATATTTGGAAAGCTGTCATTAAAGCATAAATGTTTACATAAGAAAGACGAGAGCAACACTATAAATAACATAGCTTCATGATCCTGTCCTACTAGCATGAAAGCAGAAAAGAAAGAAAGGAGAAAATGATTACCTCGCCCAGTAAGACACCCACCTTACCGTGAATCACCTTGGAGGGAGAGCCCAACAGGCTCACCCCTAAACTGTACTTGCAATTGTAATGCGTCTTTTGATGACTTCTGGAATACCCATAGATCCACCTTCTTGTATCACTATGAATATGAAATGCATGTCTCCTCAGGATTTAACAACTTATGTGTGTTACCTTCCAAGATTTAGCATATAGGTGCATGTCTTTTCAGGATTTAGCAACTTATGTGCATTACCTTCCAAGATTTAGCATATTTGAAACTGGAAATGCGTGTCCCTTCAAGATTTAGCAACTTATGTGCGTTACCTTCAGAGGATTTAGCATATTGAAAAATTTGAAAAATGCGTCTCCTCAGGATTTAGCAACTTATGTGTTTTACCATCGGAAGATTTAGCATATGGATGTGTGTCTTTTCAGGATTTATCAGCTTATGTGTGTTACCTTCCAAGACTTAGCATATAGGTGCATGTCTTTTTGGGATTTAGCAACTTATGTGCATTACCTTCCAAGATTTAGCATGTAAAAATAAAAAACTATAGTACAAGGGAGGCCCTATATATGCCCCCCTCCTTAATATGGGAAAAACATACTATTTTGACATGTTAAGGAAAGAAAAGAACAAGGATAAAGCCTTCCTTCAACATCAAGACAATATCCACAAACAACACCCAGTCCAAGCCAAGAAGGTCACAGCTCCTATGAGGCCATGGAAGGGATGAATGTAAAGAGATATCATGCAAGAAGTGAAAAGAAAGTAACCCTTATGAGGGATAGCACACTATTCAGTTTCCAAGGTGAGAGATATATCAACCACGAGAACCCAATGTCAAACAATAAAATAGGTTATGATCAAGGCCAAAGATCCTCAATGCAAACCAAAATTTTCATGTATGATTGAATGTCACATAATAGATAGATACTGCTTACCCAAGAAAAGAGGTGAATCCCAGAAAAATAGAAAAGAAGGAAATGACATCCTTGCCCCCCAAGCGGAGGACAAAGATGGAAGAGGATACCAACTTCGCAATGCAAGGAGATATCCTATTTAGCAACAATGTATACCATATTCTTAATGAGGGATATTGACCCCTACATCCAAGAGTACAGATAATCATGAAAAGGATATGTCACTCATGGAAAAGGATCCTCAAATGAAAGATATCTTATCAACAAGACCCCCACCAAAGAGGAGTGCTTTAGATAAAATATCAACTTTCAAAAAGGAGGGAACAAAGATTCAAGCATCAAGCCCCCTACAAGGAAGAGATAGAGGAATCTTTGAAATGAGGGAAACAACTCTAATACCAAAACAAGGGCGAGAGTTTATAAAGAGTATAATTTGCAACATAGAGAAGAAGTGACGACTTAGGACAACAACTTCTCATATAAGAATATTATCCATAGTGAAAACATCTATCAATATGATGATATAATATTACAATATAAACAAATACCACTAAGCTAGAGAAAGTCGCTCCCTAGACAAAGAGAAAAGAAAGAGGTACCTTGCCCCCCATTGATAGAGACAAGGGATACCTTTGAAAAACAAATGTCTTAGAAAAGATATCTTGAAAAGAAAATATAGATTATATGGATGATTAAAAACATAATGCAAAGCCATAGAAAAAGAAAAGAGAAAGAATATCAATTAAGCCCCAATAAAAGACCTAATGGATCCTAGGTGATTGGATGAAGATGCACCTCTTGCCCCCCAGTCATGAAACAAGAGTGAAGAACATTTATATTACATCTAAAGGAGGGGAATCCCCTATATCAAAATTATGAAGAAATTGTAAAACTGCATGAGAGTGAGATATAATTCCTAAAGCAACTCTTTCTCTAACATATGCCTTGAAATGTTTACAATCAGCAAGTAAATGTTTGTTACTATAATGAAAAGGACCTTTATATTTGTATAGAGCATCTATCGACATAGGTCTAAAGATTTCTTTCTTAGAATTCGTTAGCTCAACATATACCTTCTTAGCAATTTCTTGACGAGTATTAGGGTTATCTAGGATAGGCGTGGGGAGAGGAGGATGATGTTTAGCATCACCTACCTTAACTTGAGATTTTGAACACCCAACACCATACATATTCGATTTAGGAGGGAGATGAATAGGAAACCTAATACCATGCTCATTAACTCCTAACCCTAAACCTTTATAACCTTGTTTAGTCACCATATTATATCCAGTAGTATACATATTATGTAAAGCTTCTACAGGAGGTGATTGTTTATCATGTTCATGAGTAAAGGTTGCATAAGGTGGAATAATAGGCTTTGAAGAAATGTATGTACCCTTTCCTTTAATATCATCATGAATCGGAGGAGAAGGTAAATCAAAGAAATCTTGCACATCCACATCCTAAACGATAGCTTGAATCCCATCATAAGTATGGGAAGAGTGAGGATTAACAGACGGAGAAGTAGGTATCAGAATAGGAAGATTAGGATTAAGATTAGGATTGATAGGATTAGGATTAGGATTGATAGGATGAGGATTAGGAAGATTAGGAGGTGATGTGTCATCTACCCAATTCTTCACATAATCCAAAAGATGAATAAGGCTACCACATAAATCTCTAACAAACATTTTAAATGTAGGCAGACTAGTGTTGGTTAACTTCACAAAAGCATAAGCAAGAGCAAAGTGAAGGGTCATCAACATAATGAAGTGAATAATACTCTCATAAACATCATAGGTATTATAAAGAGATGCTAAAAGAAGAGTGATAAAGAACATAACCATGCACCAAATCATCTTAACAATCACCATAGAAAATGAAATGCAAGAAATATTTTTGGATTTTATTGAATATATAATGTTTTTTGTATTTTTGAATTTTGAAATGCAAGAGAATAAACTAGATCCAAAAATGCAATCTAACACCAAAAAGAAAGAGAGTAAGCTTGTCAGGTTCACCAAAATGAATAGAGGTAAAATGGATTCACCACTATTCAGATAGAAAGGGAAGGGGAAAATATTAAGATCTATTCTCAAACCCAAATTCCCCAAGGAAGAGATCTGATTTGATCAACCAAAAGGTTAATGCATAATCGAATCAATTTTATGGAAAAGAGAAGAAAGAGAGAGAGTAAATCCAATATTTCCCCTAATGTGGAAAATTATGTTTAGAATATGAAATAATTGAAATACAATTACTAACCTCAAAATTAGGGAAGATCTGGAAAATGTTGAATTCTGGTGTCTGTGTACACTTTTGGGAAAATCTAAAACCTATCCTAGACTAGAAATGTCGAGACAAAGAAAACCCAGAAATCTTTCCTCAAGATGGCTCAGCTCAGGTTTGACCCTCATAAAAGGTCAAATACCACATTCTTTATTTGAAGTCTGATTTGAATTCTGTTCACAGATCCTTGAAGATAGCCGAAAAGGGTATCCAAATTCGCTCTCAAATCTAAAATTTTGCACTTGTACCTGCAAGAAAATGAGGGTTTTTGTTGTATGGGGGGTTTGCCTTGGTCAAACCCCGGTTTGGAATCAACCTTAATATTGAAATCGAAATGGAGAATGCTAGCAAGTAGTAGAAAATGATCTAACAATGAAGCTATGCAATTCAATAGATATGCAATTGTATTTGAAATGTAAACAAGTATATTGATATGAAAGCTTGAACACAACAATAAATGTAAATCAAACCTCCATGGTTGTATGCTTGGAATCCACTTTGGTAAGAGAATGAAATAGATCTTGAAGATGAACAAAGGATCTTGAAGGAAGATCACACCATCATGATGGCTAGATCTAGGGTTTGAATGAATATCTTAAATGTTTGAACCAAATCCTTTCAATGGCTTGAATGCTTGAATCCTTGATCTTCAATGGAGAACTTGGATGGAGAAGAAGACTTGAATACTTGAATGGAATGCTTGCTTGATCACCTTGAGAGCTTGAAAGCTTGATTGCAAAACTTGAGATAGCTTGCTTGGATGAGATATGAAAATGAGAGAGGAAGGCCTCCTTTTATAGTGATCTAGGGCACACTCCTCTACATGGGCCACCTTGGAGAATTAAATTCCAATTAAGTCCTCACCTTTAGAAAATATACCTAGATTAAATGCAATTAAAAGATTTACCATCCCGAAACCCGAAATGGCCGACCCGAAGGTAGAAAAATAAATCTCCCAAAAGCCCGAAGCCTAGAGATTCTAGAATTTGAAATTTTGGAGCAAGGGGTCAAAGTCGACATTGACCTTGACCTAGTCAGGGTCAACCTAAGACATTGACCTTTTGCTTAGGTTGACTCAAAATTAGATTAGGAGGTCCCATGGATGCCCAGAAACCTAGAATTGATGCCAGAATATGACAAAATGTCAGGAATAGACATAAAATCCTATGATTATTGAAATGAAGGTCAGGAAGATCCATTTCTAAATCCTACCTAGAAAATAGAGCCATGGAAGAGGGAAATTCAGGAGAATCCTTAAGATCTTAACCCTAATTTCACCTAGAATGAAGCAGAAAAGAAGTGGAAAGCGGGGAGAAAGCCAGATCAAAGCAAAGACCAATTCAAGGCATCCAATATGACCCCAAACCACTTACTCGGAGGGCTAAACGCTCTTAACATGGAAGTGCTTCCATTTTAAGATCATACATACATACATACATACATACATACATACATATATATATATATATATATATATATATATATATATATATATATATATATATATATATATATATATATATATACTCACATCAGTACCTTTTCTTTCTTTTAGAAACATAAATAAATATGTATTTATAGAATATATATATAACCGTATCAATAGCTCTTTTAGAATACTATCCTGCATTAGTCTAACTAAGCATCATTGTCTTTTTCACTAGATAGGGCTTGCTTCGATTGAAATATCCAAATTTAAAAATGTCAAAAGCCAACAACTAAATTTAAAAGTATCTAACAAATGATTTGGAGTATTAAGACTATGCCAGGACAGAGGATAGTCTTTTGGCTTGATTATGTAGAGATAGATGGTTTCTATAATTAACAATCTACAGTTCTTTTCCAGCATTTTAGACCTTTGACTTTTATTCAGTTTGTTTGTCATGAATAATTTCTTCAGTAGCCCTTTTCAGATGTTTAGTTTATTTGGTAGTGTTAGCATCATATAGAATTTCCTTGGCAATCATTTATTCTGAAATCGATATAAAGGTGTAAATGCATCGATTTCAGAAATATGATTACTAGGCGAATCCTGATCTCCTTCTTGTTTCTGTATGGGTCTGTAAAGGGCTTGCTTGGTTTCCCTGCTAAGTATATGTTCTGGCTTCTATCTCCCTTAGGTAAGTGTGCAAGGTTTAAAGCATGGTTGTGTTATTTAGACTTGAGTACTGTTATGGATAATACAATGCTGTCTTGTTGGCCATTAACCATTCTTATTAATTGGCTGTAAGAACATTTCTTCTTTCAGAAAAGGTTTATGTATCTATCCTAATATTCTTCGTGTAGAAATTTTATATACTAACAATGATCTTAGTTAAGTTCAAGTTGTTTCAGGAACAATGAATCGGTGGATATTTGAAGATGTTTTCTTTCACAAGGAATGAAGGACATATTTCGTTAGACTGAATAGTAGAGAATCAGAGCAGGAATCTTGTAAGAAGGCAACCCAATCTGGTTAAAGAACTGTAAAGACCACAACTGTCTCTCAGCTTAGCAAACGACGAGCATTGTAATGTCGCTTTGTATATATATTTTTTTAAAAAGGAGAGGATGTTCTCCTATAAATACTATGTATTAAAACCGGACCATGGTTCCAGGCAAGGCTGTAGGGTTTCTCAACCCCGCTCTTCCCTACCAGCGCCTGCACTAAGCGGGGTTTTTTGTAATTGTTAATTAATTAATAAAATTCTTGGCCTTGGCCTTTTACCAAAAAAAATAAAAAAATATTGTATTATATTGTAATATATTATATCTAATCAAAAGTATGAAAAATAAAAATAAAATAATATATAATTACACTTATTACAATATATAATACTAAAAATAATAAAATATAAATATTCAAGTATATTATTAAAATTTAATATATTTTTATATAAAACAAATTGAATTGATATATGAAGACCATTGAATCTAAATATAAAGTCATTCTAATTGGTACAAATATATTTTTATATAGTACAAAATTAAATATAAACAAAAGTTAATATATTTATCTTCATCTCTACCCCTCTTCCTCTCTTCCCCTCTATCTAGACATGTCTCACTCTCTTTACCCATCCATCTCTCCCTCTCCCACTCCTTTGTAGATCTTTACTTCTATATCTTTGTCTCCATATCTCCCTCTCTTGTCTCCATATCTCCCTCTCCATATATTTATGTTTTTAATCTCTCTCTCTCTATTTGCAAACATAACACAAGCGTCTTGGTAATGGAGTTCAATTATCTTCTCAATTCAAATGTTTTCTTTCACTTATGTTTGGTTCCCTATAAATTAATGCGCAATTGATTTAAAGATGTTACTTCTTCATTAGGACCTTTCTTGCATAAACATCTTTTTCTAAATAGTCAGCGAATTGATCTCATGTACCACAAAAATGTATGCAATAAAAGACCAAAATTTACTATGATGGACCTTCCATAGTGCGATTGCTATTTATAAAATTTTGAACATTACAATTTACCTCATTTTTTTTGTAAGGGTGCTTTGTCGAATGTCTTATTTCCATACATATTTGTACTCTGTGTATTTTGATATAAAAGGTAAAGGTTAAATTCATCATTATGCAAGAGACCAATCTACACTTGGAAGCCCCTCATACGGACACGTGTCTATCCAGCAAACTAAATCTCATCATATGTAAAGAGAGTTTTTTATTTAAATAACTAGGGGTCCCCTTGGTAAGTTATGCTTTTTAGTTTGTTGTTTAGACATTTCCGTTATGCTTTTTAGTTGTTGTATAGACTTTTCCCTCATAGGGTAGAGTTATCTCTAAGGACCTATTTGTTTGATGGAATTTAATAATGCTGGAATTGTCAAATTCCAGTATTTGACAATTTAGGAAGTTTTACATCCAGAAAATGGTTTCTGGCATATGGCTGGAACAGTTTGGTTTACCTGGAATTCATAGTGAGAAGATGCATTTTTGCATTTGGTTCCATAATTCTGGAATTGGAATACCACCTGAATCAAGGTTTTTTTTTCAAATTTAAATTTTTAACAAGAATGAAATGTGATTTTAATTATGTGATTTAAATGTGATTTTTCTTGACTATACTGTGTTAGAGAGGAAAATAAATTATTCCAAAAAAAACACCAGATTAATTTGCAAATAGTCATGACATGACCATAAATTTGTCCCGCTTCCGTCCTTAGCAATGACGACGTCCACTTTTGACCCTGTCCGCTAACACGAGCAGTCGTCGATCTTCCTCGGACAAATCTGCAGGAAAGTCTGGTTTAGTAGATCTGCCTCTCCAACTCAAACTGCTACCAATTCCATCCCCTTTAGAGAGCAGACGACGGTGATGGCTCAGACCCAATGACATTTCTTTCCCCCTACTAAGGGAAATTATGTTCACAAATGCAAGAGAATTGTTGACCATTGCGGAGACATTATTAACTTCCTTATACATACGAATTTCCACAGTGCCGTCTAAATTTCTTAAACCGTCCATGCAAGTCCGGAGGTTTGTGAACGAGGCATTGAGCCAACTCTGAACGTTCGTTAATCTGTCTCTTGAAAGATTCTGATTCTAGTGCAAACAAAATGTGATCCATTGAGCTGCTCTGTTGAAAACATAAAAAGTTGAATGCAGTTGGCTAGTGTCACACCCCGTTTTCCCTCTATTCTTTCATTGCAAAAGTCAAAGCAGAGAGCTCGTGAAGTCGCCCAAACGTCAGCTTCACAGAAGACTAGATAGTATCAAAAAGTTAAAAAATTGATTTACCTCCAATTCCCGTTTAAATGGAATTGGAATATATTTTCCAATTCCACCTTTTTAGATGGAAGATTAATATGCTGATTTCGGGGGTAAATGAAAATTAACAAATCCCTATTTCTATTTTCATGTTTTGAAAACAAACATAGAATATGTCAATTCCAGGATTTGACAATAACAATTCCATCCCAATCCCAGCAAACAAACGGGCCCTAAAGGCTTACTCAAAATTTAATTTCCTTTACTAGGTGTACATAAAACACCCTTTAGAAGCCAAAGACACCAATTTGGTGTACATGAAACACCCTTTAGAAGCCAACGAGGGGAAGGTTTTTGAATGGAAGATACACACCTTCAGCATTAGAATGCATATAAATATGCTTTTTAAACTGTCAACTCCTTTTTTGAAACATATTAGAGATGACATATACCATCTCCTCAGCAATAACTTGAGGGCTCACCTTCTTAATAATTTGAGACATTATTTGGGCTCCTGGTTCTCACTGAATGTTGAAATCCATAAGGTTCTTACTGAAAGTTGAAATCCATAAATTATAGTTGAGAATGCAATCATATCAGGCCATGTATACTCAGATTAGGCTTAACCTTATTCGGCCTTGGATTGTGGATTTGCTTAAATATTGTAAATAGTGGTAGACATTATTTGTGAAAAGTAGGTTCCAGTACTTTTCATTGAAAGTTTGAGCTGCAGTTAAAAACAGAACTTGAAGAAAACTGTGATGGAAAAATTCTTTTGTGAATAGCCAACAAATAATTTGAGACACCAATTTGCCTGCTATAGTGCACTGAGATTAATGAAAATACAAAATGAAAATGCACTATAGAACCAGAACAATTTGACCTCCAAAGAATTTTGATCTCTTTACAATCCAAGACGTCACTTGTAAAGATAAAATACAAAATTTACAAAGCTCTCTTTTGGAAGCTTGAGACTGATAGACCTACTCACCATATCCAATATTGGTAGATAGTCCACATTCCATTCCTATAATGAAACACATGTTGCGTTTTCTGAGGAGTTCTACAATTATTGGTCACAATGAAAATCTACCTCAGAGCCCAACTTTTATTAGAACCTGACAGTCTAAGAATGGTATAACTTTTTAAAAAATCTGTTATGCTACTAAGGAATCTAATACTGTTCGTTGAGCATACTACGTGATGGTGCTGCTGTCTTTCTCTCAGATTATGCTGATATTTATGAGCCACCAGTACAATGTGACCGTTCTGTAACCTTAAACAATGCCACCTGTTTTTCCAAGATCTGCATGTTGTATTTGCCAGTGCAGCAGCTGAAGCCTGAGATTCTTAAGCATCTCGAATAAAAGATGGCCTACGTCTCCCATTTCTCTTTCCCTTTGGAACAGGTCCATCCCAGGGCAAGTAACAGCAAGGACTAGGTAACTCACTTTCTTGAGGAATTGTACAAATGTCCTCAATTCCTGTCCTTGTTTGAGTTGATCCCAATGTAATCCCTAATCCAAATCTCGGGACACGTGCAGGAAGTTTCTTACCAGGATTGGGTGCACTATGGATATATTTCTCCTTCATTTCCATATATCTATGGCGCTCAATATAAACTTCATCATCTGTTGCCTGTTCATCCAAATTTGAAATTATTAGTGGCTGCAATTTTTTGTTTTCATGAAACAATATTGCATTTTACAAGATGGTGCTAAGTTCAAATCTTCTTCAATACGAAAAAAAATGAAACAATATTGCATTTTACAAGCCCACTGGGAAAAGAAAATGTATTTACCTCCTCACTTGTGTCTTCTGTGTTTTGATCCAGCTTCATTGAATCACCTATAAAACGCCAGTGAGGTGTCTCAATGAACCCATGCCTGGCTGGTTCAACATATACTGCCATTGAGTTACATGGCATTACTACATTATTGATGTCAAAATCAGAAATGCGCCGACAAGCAAGGCTTCCTGTTTGCACTTTGCTGCCTCTACCAACATGCACTTGGTTTCTAGAGTTACTTGTGGAAGTGAACATAGGATCTTGCACTGTCCCTTTTGTAGATTGAATTGAACATGAATTATGTGTTATGTTATTTGTAGAATTCCTTTTCACAAACTTTTTAAGTTGATTTCTCATTTTGATTATCCGGGATTGCAAATTCTCTATATTCCATAACATCAGCTCAATAGTGTTTTCACCATCTATTGCCCCTGCAATCCCAAGGTGGAGACTGAAATCCCTCACATATGACATTCTGCTTATCAGTTCACCTTCAACTGCACAAGTATGAGAATTTAAATTAATCTCAATAAATTATAATGACTCGGATGTAAGAAATCAGTTAAGAATTCTACAAAAATACCTTCTAAATAATCAGCTAGCTAAACAAGAATAAAGAAGCAAGCTGTATCAAAACTTGAAACTATAAATAGTATCTCATATTGGCACAGTCAACATGTACCAAAAACTACTGATGTGCAGTTCAAAACAATACCAGCATTAAACGTAACTAATACCAACTAATTGCAGCATGCTACAATCAATTGAGGGCAGGCACAAACCCAACTGACAGAAACCCCTATCAATAGTAATAGGAGGGAGAAAATCATGCCCAGTCAAATGAATGAAGACGGGGGTGCACCAGCCCACCTCCTCTCATTGAAAACCAACTGAACGATGAAGAATACCACCATCAGTTCTAGTTCAAACTCTCAAAATGAGTGATGCCACAAGCAGGTCCAGACATTTTTTGGGTCTTTTTTTTAACTTGTTATTTTAATAATGAAATAAAACATCTTTCACTTAATTGATAAAAAAGTTTGTTCCATGTTCTACGATCCATTGCCATGTCATTTCTTCAGTTTTATGAACACGTGATTCTGAACTTTTATATGTATATAGTATACCTTATCCTTTTTGGATCATTTTTACATTTATGGGCAGAACTACAAACAAAAACATGGGAAGATGAACTTTTTAGTTTAGGATCAAGGCTAGGGGCATTTATAATTTTAGTTTTCAATTTTACTTTGAATAGATCTACATAAGACTACGTTGTCAGTTCAAGTTTGGGGTTTGGGTTCAGTGCAATGTTTTTCTAGGGTTCAGTATCTGGTGTAAATACAGACTTGGAAACACAGCTGATAATTCAAAATCATTAATTTGATGTCAATTGTCAAATGTTAAATTTTTAAGAAAATTAATAAGGTTCATATCATAGTAGTATTATCCAGGATAGGGATTCATTTGGCAAACCAAAAGTATAAATGGACTTCAATTAGTAGGATATGAATTGGGATAACCAAATGAATAAACGGACTTCAGTTAAATAGGATTGGGATACTAAAAGCAGTAATTTTTTTTTAAAGAGGGAAAATGCTGTTTTTGTTATTTCAGGCCAAATAAAGAGGAATTAATGCTTTTTAAAACTAGAGTTCAAGTCTTGGGATGGCAGCCCCCAAAGGGCTTGTGGAAACTGAGGCAGCACCCCTGGTGCAAACTCCATAATGATATAGGGTGGGGTCAAGGTGCAAATCCGTTACAACAAAAACCCAAATTAAGGCCTTTCAGGACACAGGCACCTTCATGGCGCATGCAATTTTTCATAATTTTGCTGTTTATTAACCAAGCTTTGAATCCTTTGATAATTCTCTTTTAGGTTAGTCTTTGTTTTAAAGAATTCTATAGATATTGACTAAGATGTGGCCTGGCCTGCCAATTCAGCCCGAATATGTGTGACATACTCATCCAAATCAGACTTGGACCAAGTTCAAAACATGGGGCTGCACTACATTTTATTATTTACAATGTTTATAATCTCTATACTCTATCTTTAGCATGATAACAAAATCAAAATTTCTTCATATGAATGAATATTATATTGTTATTTTTAGTTTCCCAGACTTTTACTGGTTTATACTGAGATAAAAATTCTATCTACAGTTTTCACTATCAAAAAAATGTAAATTACATGCAACTAAGTTCAAAACTACTTACTGTTGATGTTAAAAAATGAGTTAAGTGAGCTAGAAAATAAAATTTGATATGACTAACATGGATAGGAGAATGAAGAGCAACCCTACTAAATGACAGTACTCACTCAAATAAATATGACATGAATTTACTGTTCTACAGAGGACTTACATGAAAATTATATAAAAATAATATAGTTTGGTTCTCAACTTTTTAGAAAAAATGGGAGCATTCACTTCAAAACAAACCATGACTTTGCAAGGGTTGCATCTCTGTATTAGCACTATGTTACAGCTAATAACCAGCTAGAGAAATTTTTTTGACCACAATTATTTTTATCCCTACAAGACTCACTTCACAGCGCAATCCTAAAATATTGAAGCACCATCTTGTGTTCCATTTACTATGGTTCGTGAAATGCAACTTGATGTCAAGATTTCGAGTAACATCTCCTAAATTTACATTACATGATTTTCATTGGATCATAATTCTAACAAATATGTAGTGGAGTGGAGAAACAATACTTAATGAAATTATCAGAAGTCTGTCATCCTGTGTTGATTTTCGAGACTTGTTGGCTAGGTAAAATCCTCCTAGTAACAGACCACAAAAAGGCTGTCTGCTGCACTGTGGAAACTCAAAGAATTCACACTCAACCAGGGATAAGACAGAAATTTTGTGTATGAAGTTGTCATTGAGGAGATGGGATTCAGCATGCACCATTGACAAAATTTGCCTACCAGTTTTTGTTCTAATGTTTGTTCAGAAATTGTTACCAAATGTCTTCCCAGCTGGCAGGGGCTGCGCTCCCATTTAGGACACAGCATGCAAATTCATATGGATCTTCCCCAGCCTAAACAACAATTTTTGTCAAACCGAATAACCTCAGCCACAGATTCAAGCCATAAAAATACTTTGCTTTCTAATTTTCAAGAAAGCCATAGGATGCATTTTGGAAGATAACCAAAAACTGGCTAGAACAAACTTAATAGTTTTTCCGAGTTTTTGCCAAGTCCCAAGTTTTTGAAACTTTTGGGCTGGACGAGTTAATGCTGAGTCCGAGTTTTTCATCTGCGCTTTAAAGTATTCACAACATCCCTTAAAGATAGGTGATGAAAATATAATGAAATTGATAAATGCACTGTTACAATCTGACTCCTCAAACCATGTCATAGTTGACAACCTAGCACTAGATTAGTGAGAAGTGCTTCTTTCTGTAAATCAGCTTCTTCAAGCTATGGTGGATATTATATTTGTGTAATGTCCCCGAAATAATTAAATAACTTAATTAAATTAATTGTTGGTATCTAAGTTGCCGATTCGGGTGCGGATTCGGATGCAGATGTGAGAATTAGGTGCATGTATGCGGGAAATTTTTTTTAGGGGATGCAAATGCGTTTAAATGCATGTCTATCTATCTATATATATATATATATATATATATATATATATATATATATATGCAAAGAAGTGCAAGAAATATACAAAAATAAATCATCGCTAGTATGATACTTCACCATTGATCAAGATTGAAGATATTTCATATTTGATAGTTCAACATAAAACTTCACAGACACAAATATTCAAAATGAAATAAGTTCAATAACTAATTACTCATGTTCAAGATTCCAATGCAATTTAAACTACAAAATCAAAACTTAGTTCATGATTCAATGTTCATCAATCAAGAGTCAAGACTCAAGATTCACTAATTCGATTCGGAATCATAAGGGTTCTCAAGAAAATCCACGTTCTCATCATCTCAAACTGCTGCATGGCTTCTTTCAGGTCCATTTTAGGGTTTAGGAGCAAAAAATAGAATTAAAAAATGTTATTTGCACATGTTAAAATGTATTTTAAGTGGCAAAAATCATTTTTCTTGGCATGGTCCCACGAACCCCTGGGATGAGCTTCCAGTAGGCACCAGCCTTCGGATCGGCATTCATAGGCACCAATATCCACTCCAGGGAAAAACAGGATGCATCGATATCTTAGGTTGGTATGGCCTCAAAATTAATAATATATTATGGGCCCTTTTTATTAATTAGTTGTTATAAATTATTTGGTCATGTCGGTCCGTTTGTAACCCTTCGGGAAACTTTTTGGAGCGCATTAATAAGGCCAAGTTCGGCATAGTTGTAGCCATCGTGGAGTTTATGTTTCTTTGTATTTTTGGAAGCTGGAGGCTGAAGGTGGTTTGTGTGCAGTTTCAGAGGTGGAAGATCCTCCCTAGTTCGTATTCATAGTTTCGGTGGGAGTCATTCCTCACCCTAGTCTATTGTTGGAAATATCATTCCAATATTTCGAATTGAGCTTCAAATTTGTGAAGCCTTAATTCGAAGAGAAATTTGTATTAGACAACAAAATCTGATATTGTTCTTAATAATATTGGCGATATTGATTCCATTCGGTGAAATCCAAATTTGCTAACAGACCTTGAATATAATTGTCTGGCTATTTCAAATACGATGATTAGTATTATATCAGTGGCATTGATCTATATTACTCTCTAGCCATAATAATAAAAGTGGCATTGCGATATCTGAAGGGCATCGATTTGGAAGGCAATAGTTCCATGTGGTTTTGTACGAGAGTGGTAGCACTGCTACCGTACGACTGAGTTTGGGTCTGTACAAAGACATTATCGTGCTAAGAAGAGAGATTAGTAATTGTACGGTGATAGGACCATACGCACGAAGCAGAGTCGAGGGCGCATCAGGAGTGGTGTTGTCCATACTTGTCCTAGGCCATATGGGGTGCATTTATGTCCATGGGGTTGACTTAGTTGACCATATGGTTAAAACGCAGGATCAGCTGTGTGTGTGTGGACCTTAGGTTAGAGACCGTATGGTAGTACGATGGAGGAGCACGTTGGAGGTTTGTGTACGACTGAGAGGGCCTATGGTACATGAGTCATACGGCTAAGAGGGCCTATGGTACATTACAATTCAATCATGGTGGTTCAATCCAACTCTTGTAGTGATGGAGTTGAGCCAAATGGCTACCTAAGGTCTTTGGGAACATGATCTTGTCCCACTATATCTTCCACATTTGACCAAGTAACTTGCTAAAAAGTGCCATCACTGTACAGACTTCACAAGTTGGTACCAGCATATCAGTTTACATCACAGCTCTACATATAAGAATACGACTAACATTGCATGGTTTGTTGAGCATTCTGCCATACAACATATTGGATTCTCAACTTCTATCATGCGACCTTGGGATCGTCTCCCTATGTTAATCCACCAACATAATACATTCTGAAATTTCTATCGAATAGTTTCCTACTAATAAGTCTACCATAAATTATTTTGCTAGAATATCTTTTGTAGTTGTATTGTTTGTGCGCAGTGACCACCTTCATGAATTTTTTGGAATCCAATATATATTCAACTATGACACCTTGTTTGTATGATCCACAAAGTTCAATCACTTGTATGGCCATTGACTTGTACATTCTTTATATAGTGGATGACATTCAATATGTGATGCTGATAAGTGTGTCAATACTAAGTTTTCCATACTACCAACTAAAGAACCTATTGCAAATTTCAAATTGGTTTTACCCAAAGCTCCACATTCCATGGTTCTCTAGCCAAAGGCTCTCTGTTAGTACTACATTGTGGAACGATGAGTTTACGATTCTTCTGTTCTAGCTGAATCAGTGAAACATTGGCAATCAAAACCTTCCTCCTCTTTACTACCGCTGAAACTATGGAAATGTTTTCCTGATATTACATGATTTATCTCACTTTTGTTCTCTACTTGTTGATTAGGGGTCCAACTTTTCTTCTTAGGAAGGATGATGTAGATGGTATAAATTAAGTTTTATGTTTCATTAGCATGTTTGTAATTGACTGTGTGTTGTTATTGATCTCTTGTTGGCTTGTGAGTAGTTGCCGGGAGTTGGTGGTTAGTGGCTGGCTGTTGATGGTTGTGTGGCAACCACTAGGAACTTTAAGCAGGTTTCTCATAGACTACGAAGGCATTCTGATTTAGTACATGATACTCCTTGGTTAACATTTGGACCGTACAAGCACTCCCTTGAATGAAGATATAATTGATCTTCATCTATAGTTATTTGGTATGTCATGTTATACTCTATCTATATTGCATTAGTAGAGTTACAGTTTGGGAGTAAACAAAACAACCAATGTTTTCTAGCCATCTTATATTTCCCTTAGAATGATAACATGTTGATTATCCTCTACAAGAGGTGAGTCTAGAAGTTGGCTTTGAAGTCATCTTTAATTAGCAATTTTACTCATTGAAGCATGAATGAACTACATGATTCATGAAGTTCCGCATTTGATCTATGGGGCAAATGTTAAATTGTGAAGATTCTCTCTGCTCCACATAATCATCCCTAATGATTTCACTCCATAACCTCTCCTTATATTTATATAATCCTGCAGAAAAAAAATTCTTGAAGAGATTTGATAAAGATTTACTTCTTGGTCATAATCAATTTGCTCCCTTTAGAAGAAAAACTCTTTCATAGAGATTTTCTCTTCACTTCTACTCCAAGGAAAGTTCCATAAAACATTGGCTAGATTGTTGAAAACTTTACCTAGAGCTTCAAAAGGGACATATTATAGACTGGAATATCTTGAAAGGCAGATTTAGCAAGATAAATTCTTTCTTTTCTTCAGTTTTGATTGAATCCTAAAATATACAGAGTTCTAGAACGCCTCTTGGGATCAAGAGTGGCATGCTTACAAAATAATTGTTTTGATGAGAAGTAACGTTAGACCCCAAAGTTCCACCAACGCATTCTTGTTTGTTGGCTGCTACTTCTAAACAATGGAATTCGATAGTTGGGTATATGCTTTTTATTCTGCTGCCTTCTCATAACTAGAAAGGATGTACTTTATAAACCTTGTTCCATTTGATGAGGGCTCAACCTCCCAAAAGTGTAACATCTACAAACTGTAGATTTCTGAATTTTCCCAGTAGTTAAGGATACATTTTACTCATATAGGTTTTCTATTCACCTGCACCTTATTAATGGTTCAAGCTAGAATCTCATTTACTAAAATTGAGAATAAATGTGTGCTAAAGCAACTCCAAAATCATTGCCTTCACTATTCTGAGAAATACAAAACTGACAACATTTATCCACGGAACTACAATTCACCTTATTATAAGCTTAACCCATGTGCAATGCAATCAAAATCCTAGCTTTCTTCCCACGAGAATGCAAGGTTTCTTGAGCAATTATAAATTTAAAATGCTGCATAATGGGGACATGGTATTTTTTCAAATACCCTTCATTAATTAATAAAGATATAAGGTGGCACAAAATTTGGAGAAGTTGGGAATTGAAAAAACTAATGAGTCTTTTTTCTGACGAACTAATCCTCTTAGAAATTACACCCAAATGAAAATTTACAACTTTGGTTCAATGTCTAAAAGTCATAAGCCACTCTAAGCTAACACACTTTGAGCAGATATTGATTGGCAAGGTCAAGAGCCAAGATGGAAAGATTTTCCCATTCTGCCTAATCAGAATAATGAGAATAATTTGGCCAGGGACCAACTACTGAAGCATTCAAGGGACTAAGTTTTTCAGCCTCTCTAAAGAAGATGAAATCATTTCATTCTCCAATTCCTCCGGTTGCTTCTCTGTTTCTTTGACTTTTAGTATGAATGTTACTGAAGCCTTTATGCCATCTTTCAATTGGCAGCTGATTTGGAACTGCAGGGTTATACCCAAAATTAATTGCTTCTAGTGGTTAGCAGTCCATAACAAAATCTTAACTGTAGACAACCTTGTGAAGAGAGAGTTTCAGCTTGTTAACAGGTGTATTCTCTGCTATGTTGAAGAAGAATCTTGGCACATCTCTTCTTACATCGTAGCTTTTCCTGTGAGGTATGGGTAGAGGATTTTAATTTTTGCCTCACTTGATGTTTAATGGATTGTGCTGTAGACTCAAAAAGAGTTTATTATCATCTGGATGAATAATTTCCTGTTCACCCATCCTATGATTACAGAATTATGGAATCGAATCCCCCCTTTCCTAGCTTGGGGTTTATAGGAGTGGAATAGCATTTTCAGGGTGGAAGTAAGAAACAACAAAGATGTTTTTGAATCTGTTAAAAGTGGCATCAAAGAAAACATCAATGCGGCTAAGATAAGGTAATGCATAAGCTTTCTTCCCATCTTGAGTTGAAAATTAGTTTTAAATAGGGAATTTCTCAACCAATGACCAAGGTCAAGCCAAGTAAGAAACTCTTGAGAATACAAATAAAATGAAAAATCTGGAGAATGGTTGAATCATATTGAACTCTGATGGATGTAGTAAGGGAAACCTTGGTGTTGCAATGGTTGGTAGTATACTTAGAGATGAGAATGGGAATATGATTAAATGCTTTGTTAAAAATGTGGGCAAAAAATCTAATAATGAAGCAGAAGCAATTAGTTTTTGGTGGGCTTGGGTTCCAGAAGATGGAAATTGAGGGAGACTCTGAGTTAATCATTAATCTGCTTTAGAACTTTTTTATTCCTCCTTGAAAAATAAGAAACTTTATAGATGATGTAGATCTCTGCTTCCTAACTTCACTCATTTGAAGATCCCTACACTTTTAGAGAAGGTAATAAAGTTGTCGATGCTCTAGCCAATTTAGGCCTTTAGTTTAATGACTGGTATTATTGGCCGTTGGATGCTAATCTCTAATAGAAGCTTAAAGATCTTCTAATTGTTGATAGAAACAATTGCATATGCATAAAATCAGGTTTTTAATAATGTTCATGCCATAATTTAAGGGTTAGCATTTTGAATAAAGAGGGGCTTTTGTGTTTGATGTGTGGGAGATCTTGCAATATGATTAAAGTTTCATCTGAGATTAATCATTTAGATGTTGTGGATTATTATCCATTTGTTCATTTGATCCCCTCTAATTATCATTTTCCTAGCTCAGTTTACATGCAACCTGAGGGGAAAAGATTTCTTAAAGGTTCAGATAGTTTGAAGGATATTAAGGATATTGCTTTTAAAAATCTAATCATTACTAGATAACCACATAAAAGACTCCCTAATCTCCATGTTGGGATTAAAGTTCTATAATGACCTTTCATGCAAGAAGGTTGTACAGAAGCATTCATAAGGGGCATGTTGACAGTAAATACCATTAGTCATTATAAATATTACATTCAAGGCATCATTAATCATCCCAATAGTTGGATTATTGTAATGATTTATTTCACACGTATCATCCTCCGGAGATATATTTTAACGATGAATTTTATTACAAAGTTCACTGGTTTCTTTACAACAGTTCAATTCCTTTCTACAACACTTGTGCTAGCCATTCTGCTTGTGAGTCTTTAAGGTTCTTTATGTCTCTGGGGTTCTGCTAGGTAAGAGTTTCTAGTGCAAGAGGTTTGCTAAGATGGGTGGTCAGGGATTGTGCGTTGAGCACATTACTTCTGTCTCTCTGAAGAAAAACGCTGAAGTTTGGGCTATATTTAAGAGTGGGGGTTTAACCTCCTCCTTCAAAGTGATGAAAGGGCACAATGATGAGCTAACAACTCAATTTGTGAATAGCTGGCAATACTAGTGTTGTCCAGATTGGAGGGATGAGAATTGAAGTCACCGAGGAGCTCATTTCTAAAGCTATTGGTTTGAGCAGTTATGGAGCTAAGGTGCCTTGTCTCAGTCAAAATGCTTATCAAGACTACATTGAATCATTTCTAGAATAGTGGGCTGTTGTGAGGTTTTCACACCATCACTCCATGAAGCATGGGGAGCCCCCTCTTTTTTCTTACCTTTCAGCAGGTGCCAGTTTAGTTTGCTGTAGGTGTTAGTGCTGGAGTAGATTGGTAACATTTTCAGAGTCTGAACTTTGGTGAGTGAGAGCGAGACAAGGAATTAGCTGTGACAAGCAAGGAGGTTGGACTCAGAAAAAATCAGAGTTAGCGAAATTTTGATCATGTGGATAGCAATTTAGTGGAAACAAGAAAAAATGGAGGCAATTAATGAACCAAAATTTAATGCCTTCGTAAGGAGGCCATTTGGTGTAAATTCAAATCAACTTGAAATGACAAAAAAAAATCAGATTCAAATCATTAAGTTATCTTGAGTTGAAATGAATTTTGCCTAAGTTTACATAAATTTCCACCTTATGCTTTGAATTCGTCTAACTACATGGTGATTTCCACTTCACTTTATATGTACTTGCCTAAGTCCATGGTGATTTCCACTGATCATTGGATGCACTTGCCTAAGTCAAGCCTTATTTCCACTTTGCATTTTCAATGCTCGCCTAAGCGGGTGATGTTTTCCACTTCACATTTGCAACACCTTGCCTAAGTCGATGTGAGTTTCCCTTTGCAATTGTATGTTTCTCCTTAGTAGCCTTGCATTTCCACTAAAGAATCTCAAATTTTGCCTAATTCATTAGTGGTTTCCGTTTGATGCATCGAGGTTTCGCCTAACTAGGTAGTGGTTTCCACTTGTTGATTAATGGTTTTGCCTAACTCTCTAGTGGTCTCCACTTGACGTTTGATGGTTTTGCCTAAGTGTATAGTGGTTTCCACTTTTGAGATTTTAACCTTTTCCCAACTTACTAGTGGTTTCCACTTGGTGATTGATGGTTTTGCCTAAGTCAAGAGTCGTTTCCAGTTGGTGATTGGCGATTTTGCCAAACTTGGTAGTGGTTTCCACTCCAAGATTAATAAACAATTTCAATCATAAATCCAGCCCAGCTCTCATCGAGTTTAACAAAAATGCTTTGAAATTGTGAAGTTTATTGGAGAATCAACTTTGTAAATAAAGATGGAGTCAAATCCCAATGGTGCAAATTACATGAAGGGAGAAAAATGGAATTAAATGCTTAGATCAATTTGAATTGAGAGGCTATGACGTTAATGACATATGAGTGGTCGATCTGAATTGAAGGCATGAATTCAATCATTAAGAGGATTGAATCAAGCTGCAATGCCATCAAACCTAGCCTCGTGAAGCCCCAATTTAGCAATTTAGGTCTAAACAATCAAATGCATGGACTCATATTTATGACATGGAGCCTTAAAATTAACAGCTATGGCTTTAGTATCTAACATGTGGGCCTCAAATTTTGAATGTATGGCACTAAATCTAAACGAATAGGTCTTAAATTCATAATGTGTGGCCTTGAATTTAATAGCTCTGGCCTAAATCTGGTTTCCTAGCTTCATTGTCAAACGCATGGGCTGTTTTTGCCAAACGTGTGGCCTTATTTCAAATATGGGGACCTAAACCTGATCGAATGGCCTTAAATTTAGCAAGATCGGCCCAAGATCCAAACGTGTAGGCTTCATCATCCAATCGAGTGGCCCCCCAAATTCAATAACATAGACCTTAATATCTAACGTGTGGCCCTAAATCTAAGTGTATGGGCCTTGAATTCAAATGAATGGCCCCAAATCTGGTTGAATGTGCCCAATTTAGCAACTATGGCCTCATATGTCTAGTGTGTGGGCTTAATTTAGTAACTGGCCTTAATATCTAACGTGTGGTCCTAAATCTGATTGTACGTGCCTTGAATTCAAATGCACGGACCTAAATCCTAGCGTGGAGGCTTAAAGCTCAATCGTGTAGACCTATAATTCAAATGTATGACCTCAACCTCAAACGTGTGGCCTCATGTCTTTAACATATGGACTGGAATTTAATGGCTAGGCCCCAAATCTGCTCATATGGGCCTTAAATTCAATAACAGTGGCCCTAAATCTGAGCGTGTGGCTTTATAAACCAAACGTGTGGGCTCTTATATTAAATATAGAGCCCTTATCCATCTCCAATGCCTTCGAATTTAGCTACGAGGAGCCTCAAATCTATTAAATATCAGCCCCAGGAGGATTTTGATCCAAGTTAGGGGCTATAATTTAAAATTCAAATAGCCCCATGGATCAAATTTAATGAAAGAAGCTTAATATTGAATGCAAGAAGTTGAATTCGAATTGAATTGGACAAAGGAGAAATTAAATTTTTTAGTGTTTGAATTCAAGTTTGTGAAACCAAGTCAGCCTCAAGAGAAAAAAAAATGATTTGGAGAGTTAAAGTATTTAAGTTTGGGTGTTGTTCAATGCCCAAACATAATTAAAATCATTTCAAAGAGCAGGTTTACAAACTGTTGCAGGGAATTGATCCACAAGGAGGCTGAAAGAAGAAGATTATCATCAACTTTCACGGAAAATGCATGCAAAGGAAACTTATTGCAGGAATTCTTAGTTACAGTCATACAGATTTCAACCATCTCAAGCATATTCCAGACCTGTAAAAAGCCCAAATCCATCAATTGCATCAAATTACATCTTTTGACAAGTGTTGATACAATAAGAAGGCAGTGATCTGAACATATATCAGACCCTTATGAGCTCATAGAAGTTTCAAATCTGAAGTTTATGGGGCTTAGTTTCTCATCACAGCAAGGTAATATCATCTTGGGGAGGTTTGCATAAATTTTCATGCTATCAACTCATGGTTTTAGATGAGTTTGAAAGGTTTTTTCTTGCAACCAACAATTTGACATCACTGTCATTTAGATCCTGACCAGGTTTTTAGAGTTTGTTCTCGTTGCATTATTGAAGCTTGTTGAGTTTAGAACTAAGATTTAGTGCTACCTTCAACTATGTGGCAAGTTCAAGATAAAGTAAGTCAATAGAAAATCTAATGCATGACATTGTATGGCAGTATAAAAGTGGCAGGAGCTGAAGATGGAAGCTAAGCATGAAGGGTGAGGTTTGAGTTTGAAATCCAAGGATGGCAAGGTTGTTCGAAGTCAAAGTGCAAATCTAAGGTGATCACCAAGCAAGCAAGGTGCTCTCAAGTCAAATATTAAGCCCAAGGCATCAAGGTGGGAAACTCACGCAAACTTGAATTTCCTTTGGAAATCCAAGGTCAAACTACACGCCACACTTACACCACTTTTACAAGTGCAAAGTCAAGTACAAGTTCGAAAGCAAATCAATGAGGAGATTTCAAGATCAAGACATCATGAACACATTAAGATTTCAAGTACAAGTGCAAGTTCAAACAAATGCAATGAGAAGAAATCCAAGGGTAGAGAAGAACATGAAGATAAAACAATTGGAGAATATGAGCCATCACAATTTACGGCTTGATAATGTTGAAATACTTTCTCATCATCAAAAGGTATTTATCAAGCCTATAAGATAAGCATGCTGAGGTGGTGCCCATTTCTTCAACCATTCAGATCATGCCAAGTGTCCCAATAGGAGAGCTCAATAATACTATGTTCAGATTCATTGAACTTGCAAAAGGATGAAAAGTCAAAGAAAATTATCTTCTTAAAAAAGATTTGTTGTAAGCCTATGTGGCATTTTATCATTGGCCCACTGATTGGTGTCTTCTATAAGTTTATACCTAAAATCTTCTCCCATTGGCCCACAAGAGTATTTTAATTTTCTGATTGTCCCACATGGTGGTGCTCTTTTGTAATTGGGTGGGCATTTAATATTTGTTAGTGGTGGTTATGGAAACCCTAATTAGGGCTTTGATGGATTAATCTGGGCCATTAATTCTGATTTAATCTTGGCCATTCATTGTAATAGAGCTCCCTATATAAAGACTTGCTCTCTTCATGTAGAAGAGTTATGTTGGGGAATTGTTGCCAAGATACTACTGATTCACTGAAATTGCTCTCTATTCATTGTTGTGTTTGCATGGCAGATATTTGTGATGATTTTGGAGCATTGCATGGGGCTTTACATTCCTCACTTAGATTAGAATTTTCTTTAAGTATTTAGCATTAGAATTTGCTTCAAGTAGTTTAGATTGGATGAAAGTTATTGGAGTTATCTTTGGTGAACTCACTTAGACCAAACCACTAGTTGTTTGTTGCTTGTAAGTACGCCTTGCGTCGTTGAATGACTTGATCATAAACTTAACTTCAATTAGTACTTGCTCATTGACTTGCATCTATAGATGGAGTTAATGAAATAGTAGTGATTTGAACATCTTTCAAACATACCTCAGAAGATTGCACTAGGATGGTGGATCGACGACAAGAGCACATTAGTAGAGTTACAAAGATCTTCACAACTTCTTGCATCCTAGCATAGAAGTAGAAGTAACCTTGGAGTCATCTCGATGATCTTTTCTCGTAATCTTTAGCATACGTGATGTCTTTGTTCAAGAGAGAGTTGGAAATTTGATATTCTACTTTGGAATATTGAGTCTTTGATTCTGCATGTTGTAGTGGCATAAAACTCACATCAATAGGGGCTAGCTCAAAAGCCACTAGAATGGTTTTAGTCGAGAATCCATGCCTACTCTGTGGCCTATGCCAAGCTATCACTTGATTAAATACTTTACTTTGGAGGGTTGCTTTTCTACAGTCCATGGCTACCATTTCCCACTTTTAAATCATTTGAGGCATAAGTAGATTACTAGTTTTCCCATTTTTCTATTATCATCCATGGAGAAATGCATCAAAATAAGGTGCTAATCCACCCCTACATCAAGGGTTAATGTCTACGCTGTATAATTTTAGTCTTAATGCCACCTCTATTGCTGACCTCCCTACTCACATTGCTCTGGAAATTCCCGCACAAGATCTTAACCTTCCCCTTTTGGAGAAAGTGAGAAAGAGAATTTCTTTTAAAGATGATACCCATTCTTCCTCCCATGCGCAAGGAGAAAAGGGAGAAAGAGAATTGCTTTTAAAGACACTACCCTTTCTTCCTCCCATTCACAAGGAATTGTGTTTGGCATGTCTCCTACTATGCTTTCTTCTAAAAAGAAAAACAATGGGGAAAGGGCTCATGAAAAACACTGATGGTGAGTTGGGACCTAAAAAAATTCTGCTTTCCCTTCAAGACACAGGGAAGTTTTTCCATGTCTCCTTCAGATAAAGGTAAGAAGGTTGTCCGAGATGTTAAAGGAAAATTCTCTAGTAGTAAGAATAGTAAGCAGCTTGTTGTGCCTAATCCACTTAGCCCTGCTATAAACACTTCTGATGGGGAAAACATCAAAGAGAAGGCTGTTCCCTCTTTAGGCCAGCAGAGGTATGCTATGATTGTGAAATTACTGTTGCTACTAAGATTTCTTCTCCTCTTGAATCTATCCAACAAAGCAATGACAATGTGGAAATGGAGGACTTGGGCGGCTCTACACCCAATGAGGAAGAAAAACTGGAGTGTTCTAGTGAGCCGCTGGATAATACACCTGATGATTCTCTTAATTGTTCCCCCTGTATGTTATGCCCCTAGAGATTGGGTTTGATGCTCTTGAAGATTTGAACAAAAATAAATCTTATAAGGAAGAGGAAACAAAGGGTAATGAGGACAAAGAGGACAAAGAGACAAACAAGGACATTGCCAGCAAAGATGATACTATGCAAATGTATACATCTGAAATTTTGGATCATTAGGTTAGGGTAGAAATTTAAAAAGTTCTCAAGATTTTACTAATTGCCCTAGCTACAAAGAGAAGTGGACTGGTCTGTAGGAGTCTCTGACCTTATTTCAACTAAAAATTGTTACCCTAGAGAATGCTATGATTAGAAATTTAGATTGGTTAAAATCACTGATGGTTCAATGAGGAAAGGAATTGTAGGAATGGTGATGATCAAGACTAAGATGGATAAAAAGAAGAAGAAATTGAAGAAGTTGGAGGAGCCAGCTGAAGCTTCAAAGAAGGCGAAGAAGAAAGGTCCTACTTGTAGTGTGTCTGAAAGGAAAGAACTTTGAATTCTATGGTTGTGGATTGGAATACTCTTTACTAGAGTCCCCTGCTGTTTTGTTCAAGTTTTCTATTTTCTTGCAACACTGCTTCTGTGGATCTTCCATGCTATGGATCTTTTTTAAAGGTTAGTATTTTGTTTATCTGTTGCCCCGCTGTACTTATTTGCTCTTTTTTGCTGACTAGCTTGGTCTGCTAGTCTTCTCTGTTAGTTGTTCTGTTGCGATTTTGCTCTGCTCATCTTTCTAAGGATAGGGGGTCCTTCCCCTACTTAATGTAATAAAAAACACACTTTTAGTGATCCCTCTGATTCCTCCTTTCTTTTCAAGCATTTTCAAGATTGCCTTGAAATCTGCCCACAAAATCCATTCAATGTCTTTATGACTTCTATGAGCTTTCTCCAACAAATCTGTCTCTCTTCTGAGCTTATAAGGCCATATGTATTTGAGAAAAGATTTTCCACAAGCCCCTTAAATAGCATATTTTTTAAAGGTTTGTCAAGTGTACTGGTGAGCCTTGGAATTCACTGGGATTTCAAAGTCTTAGTATATCTCCCATGGATCCTTCTGCTTCCACCTATTGACAGTCACACTCGTTCCGTACATAAGATGTAATTGGGTCATTTCTGTTTTTCTAAGTTCTGTTTAGTGCAATAATACCACTCTTGTTTTTGTTTTAAAATTATTCATCTGAGCAGCCACTATTATCAGGAATAACGATGCCCTGATGTTCTAACTTAGTAGAATCATCTTTTCTTGGTATAAGGCATTTTCATCCCAAGGATGGAAATATTTGTAATTACTGTTGTTTTTTCTTTACAGTGTATATGCAGTATTCGTGTGGAAGTTGTTAGAAAACATTAGAATCAAATACATCAATGTTTATTGTTTACACATTTATCAAAATGATGCATTAAATGTTTTACAGAACTATGCATATATCGATGGAAAGATGCATTTCAATTTAGTGAATTGTGTTCAATGATTTGATATAGAATATCACAAAGCAAGTTGGCAAAGGAAAATTATCCATTCTAGCCTATAGCATTTCTAAATTTAGAGATGAAGCATCAAACATAGCAACCTTCACTGATTATTCTGTTCACATTTTATGTGGATCTATTTCAAAGCCGAGGAATCACCCAAACCTAGTCCCTAGATTCACTAATAGAGTATCTAAATTGCTTTTGCAAAACTGTAAAATTAATTCTGGCCTCTTCCACAATTTACATTTAAAAACATTTAGAATTGCTGTCTCCTTACTTGGTAAATTATTTGGATCGTCTTCAACCAATCTTCCATCTGCTTCAGTCCTATTCTCTGCAGGTAACAGAAAAATGGAATTACTGAACAGTGTTTACAGAATTTCAAAAGAACTGGAACTGATTCCAAAATTCAATCAGCATCACACCATATAAAGAGAACAGAGGGTGTTGTGACATGTATGCTGATAAATCCTTCTCATTTCTAACTTTTTTTGGCTTCCGGTGCAAGATGTGTTGCCTGATAGAATGAGATGTTAGAGGAGTTGCTCTTGCTGCAGAATCCTTGATACAAGTTAGGTTATCTCTCTGCAACTTTTTAGACTGAATATTTTTGAGAATGCAGTCATACTTGGAAGCTCGAGACTGGAACTCCTTAACATGCAACTCAAGCCAATGGCATCGCCATTCAATTGCACGCCTATAAGATTTCCAGTCATCTGACAATCTTCTTTTTTTCCTAATAAAAAACAGTCAGAACATTTTAAGAAACATAGAGGGGAAAAATACCTTAGTAATTAAGAAATGTAAGAAAAACATAAGAGCATATGCAAATCATAACTTATTTTGCAAGACAAAAGTCTACAAATGATACAAATTTCTTCTCCATGGCCTCAATTTCATTCTACATAGTCTTACCAGTCTAATTTACTGACAGACATTGTTTAATTAGAAAACTTTGGGGACATACAGACTGCCCAAGACTACATCCTTTAAATCTTGCAAAATATCAACTAATCAATCAAGACAATCGATTGACTTTTATGGACATCAAAGTGTCTATTTTTAAAATAAATGGACTGATGTTTCCCAGTATTCTATTCTTACTTATATTTGCTTTGCTCACACAAAGCTTTGACGCAGAACAAGAATATGCTAGCTGGTAACTACAATTTCATATTCAGAGACTTGGATGAGAATTTGAAAGAGTCATGTTTTTCTTGTAATTCAAACATCATATAAGCTCAATCGTGAAGGCATCAAAGAAAACTGTTTAATAAATTTAGAATTAAAATCTTTCCATCTTTTCATTCTACCACAGGAACGCACGATGTAGATTTCGTCAGAAAATATCAATACCTCATTATAGATGCACAGCCATAATTCTCAACAGTTGCAGCTGCATTTCCATTATGCAACTCTGATTCTGATTCAACAGAACCACATGTTTCATAATCATCAGCATCTGTATCCCCAAAAGAACTTGAACTTTCAGTGGCCTGATCAGGAGAATCAACTCTGACATCATTCCAAATAGTTCCCGATCCAGTTATGTCAACCACAGTGTCATCTACTTCTGTGCCGAGCCCAGATAAATTTGAACTACCCAACACAGCAGTTGAATAGTTGTCCAATTTCTGTTGAGCGCAAAAAGTTGCATTGGCCAAATTAGAGAAACTATGATCCAATGGACATTCATCTTCCTGAACACATAAATTTCCACCAGTCTTAAGTTGTTGAACATTCTTTGTAACGTCTGGTTGCATGGGAGCTTTCCTTGGTAAACTACAGAAAGTGGTTTCTTCGGCCCATTTTATGTTATTTTGCTTCAATTCCAAAGCCACTGCATTGCCTAAACTTGCATTTTGATTATTAAAAGCTTCTAAATTCTGAGCCCCATTCTGTTCATCTGTTTTTGTAAAACAACAAAAATTCCAGTTTGCTCTTTTTGCAACCTGATCCAAATATATTCTACCTCGATGCAACACGTTCTTTGCAGCTTTCCAAGACATAGTGTTTCTTTGGTAATAACACATCACATCATTACAAATGTACTCAAAGTCATCCTGCATTTTGACATGAAAGTTTAAGGATTTCAGAAGCAATTCAGAAGGCTCCTTTAATTGTAGAATTTGAAAATGTGTATCGAAATTCAGATTTGAGGAGAATACCACAAATGATTTCCAAGACGGGTACTCTTGAGATTCAATTTTCTTGCATATCATTGTAAAGCTCTTACACTTTCCGTTAATGTCTGAAAATTTTGGGTCTAAGGGATTCTCCACAGGATTTGAAAAGATGCCGGATTCATCAAGTCTGAACCACATCGTGGAAAACCATATATATAAATATAATTTCTATTAGCTTTCACAACAACATTTCAAAAGTTTTAATACCAAAGATTCTACATGAATGATAAGTCAGAATTTCATTTTATTATGCAGTATTGACCTTTTCAAATATCATTTCATCCAGGTTATAACACAATAAATATATCTCACTGGACTCTTGAAATAGGAAAAGACATCTTTCAAAACAACTATCCTCCACATAAGCAGGTCTAGATTCTATATTAAATTCAGTATCCATTTTTTGCTTAACAAGTTTCATTTACAGAAATTTGAATTAATCTCATCCCTGAAGGGCAACCATAGATATTCATTTATTTTTAGTGAATATTAATTAAAGCACACTTAAAATCAGATTCATATTAGGGCTGCAGCTGAGCTCACTTCTATAAAAAAGAAACTAGAGAAACCACCCCATTCAGCACAAGCTATAAATATAGCCTATAATTGGAACTTAGTTGCAACAAAAAACAAATACAGCTAAATTGCTTGCTGTCTGTATAGAAAAAGTAAATTGAAAATCCTCGAATATAAGTGCAGTTAGGCAAATTCATATATATCCTTGACATGCAATTAAGTCAGCAATCAATTTACTTGCCTGGTGAGTCCTTCCAATATATCATAGAGTGTGACTCTGCTCTCCCCCAGACCAAATCCTATATTAGGCCCACTGCTGAACAAGTTTTCCTTGCCACTTTCCACTGCTATGCCTTCAATGTCTCTGTTTTCCAAGTTTGCAATCACATTGGCTTCATGAAAAGTATCTTCTCGGTTTTCTCCTGTCATCTTCTGTGTGTGCTCCTTTCCCAGATCCTCTGAAGGAGAATAAATGGTGCCTTCTCCAAAGCATTCTGTTATACCTGATTCAGGGAACATGTTGCAAAGATCAGATTTATAAAATGTAAAATTAAGGCTGCATATGTCAAATTTGCCAGCCTCTGTCTATCACACAACTTAAATATGTATGGTATAGATATGTACCTAACCATTATTATTCTTCCAAACAATTTCAGAAAGGCCATTGAATAGGTATTCAGCATGCCTGTATGGTTATATTCTCAGCAGGTTTTCAAAAATCTTCTTATTGGACAACCACTGTTTGGCTAAATGATTCCTTATTATGACTACCTTCCACACTTAAATAAAAAATAAAAACTCAAGAGATTTATTACACTAATCAATTCAAATGTTAAGTAAATACTAGAAATTACATAATCTGCAACTGTGGGTGCTTAATTGCCACACACATAAAGCTAGGACATGTGGGTCAACTCAGCAAATTTCTGAGATCACTCTTGGATAGGAAAGAAACCAATAAGAAATATCCCAGATTTGTTGTTCAGACACCAGCTTGAAGGCCAATGGTGAAATAAACTGTGTGACTAACATCCAAAATCTCAGAGAGAAGAAACTGATGTGTGAGGGGATTCATGGGATCCCTTAAATTCAGGATCCCCAAAAAAATCCTCCATCAACATCATCTCTACTTCCCAAATCCATAAATATATAGAGCAGGACATTTCAAGATGCATAAGTTAAACCAATAGGTTACCCCATGAATCAGGTTACTAGATTTCCCCTCAAAATCTGGAATGGTTTAGCCAAGGGTTGGTAAAGCTAACAGTTTTGTTAGGTTTGCAGCTGAAAAAAATAATATTTCCTCACAATTGACTTAGGAAAACCCTTGGGTCCCAGGGTGATTCAGGATTTTATTTGGGAGATTGTTCTACCGGTAGTTAGTTGGGAGATTTAAAAAGAAAGCAACTGTAGAATCTTTCAAGATGAAAAATACCTCAGAAGAGTAATCCCTAGAGTGGAAGTAACCACCTTAATGTAGCCAATGTGTGCATAAAGAAAAGTAGGGAGGAGCTATCATCAAACGAAACATGTTATCAATCTTGTGGAGTGTCATAAATCCTCTCCTCACTAAAGAGGTTTTCCCAAATACAGTTGGCAGTGAGATAGAATCCCTATCATAGACAGAAGTTGAAAATTAATTTCTATAGGCTATACAAAGAAACCCAGGTATAGCTGGTGTTTGCAACCATTTTTATTTCTAAGATATCATAAAGGAAATCTCATTTAATTATAACATATTGACCAAGGCATTACTAATGAAGCTAAGGAAACAATGGATTGGGTTCATGGATTCAAACCAGTTGTATTCCAAAGGAAAAAAAGAAATTGAGGTGGAAGTTGACTCAATGCTAGCTATAAATGCTACAAACAAAAGCATGAATATAGGAAACTAAATGCTATGCTTGTTTAAGCTTGGGATCTCTCCATACAATTTAGCTATTTCATTTCTAGCAGATTACCTGACCAATGTGGGTGTTCTTCAAATCCTTGTTAAAACTAATTACAATGTTAGAAACTTATTAGCAGGAGCTAGACCCTTTAATTCAAGGGGCCAACATGATTCCTAGCAAGATCTTGTGGATCTTGTTAATTTTAAAAATATAATTTAAAATTTAAATCAAATGAGACAAGATGCAAGTAGTGGTTGGCAATGGCAACAACAAAGAGACAGAAAATGCTCCTAGCAGCCACTACAAGGAGAAAATCAGAATTTCAAAATGTTTTATGTTGACGAAGATTAAGAAAAATTGCTTCCCTTCACCATTTCTTTATTTCCATTTCATTATGTTTGAATAGACTATATGTATTTAATGAAATGAGGAGTCTGGGAATAAAATAAATTCCAGCAAAACACATACATTTTATTAGTGGACGGACTGGAAGTTCTAATCATTGAGGAAGTTTAAGAAAGTGGAGGAAGGGAAAAATATCCTTCGAAGACAAGTTGTTTAATTGTGACCTAAAATCAATCTTTGACCCTTCTTCCCCTTCAGATATTGATTTCATCTAGATAAGGTGTAATGGGGCATTAGAGAGCTTCTAAACATGGATCTATGGATGCATGTAAGTGTAGCTAGTTCATTGTGATATTTCTTTAGGAAACTCAAATAAGGAGGTTAGCCTTGAATTGGGATTCAAAAAAAAAAGAAATGAAAAAGGAGTTCTCAACAATGTGGAGAGCAATGACATCAGCCCCCCTAGTTGGCACCTTAGATGATTAGGTACAAGGGAAAGGTAAAACCTGTCTCAAAAGAAGAATCATGTTGCAACAAGAGTGGTAGTGAAACAAAAATTCACTGTTGTATGAAATTGGAGATTGCCTTGCCTAGGGGCTTTGGAAGACACTCCAATATTGGAGTTAAATATGACAAGTTGGAAGGTAAAATATTTACATTTCTTGTGAGGCTATAATCTATGTTGGTTTACTGTTTTTTATTACACCATTTTTATTTAAGTAATTATTTATTATCCTGGGTAGCTAATAAGAACATGTATGCTTCCTTGACTGAAGACAATTAGGTGCCACACCTATGGCTTTAGGTGCCACCACTATCTCTAGTTGTGAGGTTAGCATCACTCCTCATGCATAGTTGTCACCATGACTCATGCATTCATGCAGCTATATATAATATATATATGTGTGTGTGGGTTTTCTTAAAAATGATGAAAGAGAAATACAACTTCTATTTACATCCATTGTCAATTTCTATCTTTTATGATTTTGTATTTTACTATTTAGAAACTACTAGTAGGTTTAGACTCTTAAAATCGTCATGCTTACATCAATCGATATCATTAATCTTGCATCACATCTTCATTAGTTAATAAAATTATTTAATTAACAAGGAGATCTTTACTCCAGTAGTTCAATAAATTAAGCCAACCCCCTTAAGTAATCCAAGACCAGTTAATTAAATAAACTCTATTTATTTAATTAACCTAGCCTAACATTATTTTGATTAATTAATTTAATGAACCTTGTTTATTTAATTAATTAAGCTAATCCATTCTCAATTTTGTATTATTTAAATCATTTTCTCATCTTTTATCCCCACCATCCATTATCCCAAAAACATCTACACCCTCCATTATCACACGTGTGAGATCATTCATTTGTCATTGTCACACAAATCCCCACATTCTCTCACATGTGTGAGATTTTTCACTTGTGATTATCACACAAATACCCACATTCTCAAACACATGAGATCTTCCAATTGTCATTGTCACACATATCCCTACATTCTCTCACATGTGTGAGACATTCGATTTCTCATTTCAATGCACATTCCCATATTTATGAATCTTTTGCTTGTCGTCCTTGCACTTTTATTTTCTTCCAAGTGAAAATTCTCACTATCCATCTTAGATCTTGAATGAATCTCCACCCTCCATTCTCACATGTGGGAGAGCTTCCACTATCACCCTTAACCCACCATCCCTCCACTTGTTACATTAAGAGCTTGCACAACCAACAAGCAGATCTTCACCCTTCATCTCCCAAACAAATCCTCATCCTTCGTCCTCATGTTGGAAGTCTATTGAATATTCATCCTCAAAGACAAGCAATAAACAAAATCATTCATTCTATGTACATGTTGTTCATTTGGTAGCTTCCAAGAGAAACCTACGTGCAATCTTGGAACCATCTATCAATCATCGGAGCAATCTCAATTAAAAATAGAAGTATAATCCTTTCTTGAGTGTTGTAGTGTTTGTCTCCTGTTTCCATTTATGCCCTAATTGAAGTTGTATGTTGTTTGGACTCTGTGATTATTTTGTATGCTTTTACTCCCTTTTAGTCCAAATTTTAGCATCAATATAGGAATTATTCTAGTTTCCAATTTTCTCCCTAAGATTTTAGGATTTTTCTAAAGAAATTCTAAAGTCTTCCATGGTAGTAGAGTCAATTTGGCTACTTAGCTAATTCATTTTTTTCATTTTGTGGGTTCTTTGAGTGTGAGGGTTCCATCTTTTGGGAGGCATTATTATATATTACCTTTTTGGAATCATGCAAAAGAAAATATAATCTCACCATCATTTCTAAATGATCTAAGTTGATTTTCACTTTCATTTCATCCAAATCAAACACATAGAGGCCGAGCTATTATGGTTTAAAGGTTGCATGCTATTTAAAACTTTTGTAGGTATCTTTCTCTATAAGCATGCTAGAGAAAATCTGATTTTTCCATTGCATTTCAAGTGGCAAAAATCATAAATATCACTTGTAAAGGCATCAAAAATGTTGGTATTAGGTGTCTGACACCTTGCATTTCTAATGTTCTTATTTAACATTTAATTTTTACTAATTATGTGCCCACATGGCAAAGGGTGTCCCACCAAGTAACATATATTTGACAAGTTGTAAGTAGCACTTAGTGTCATGGAAGTTTCTAAATACAACTATTAAATTTGTAAATGGGTTGGTGGTACTAGTTGAACTTGTACTTGCAAGGATTGGGCTGTCAAATTTCCTCCACAATTGATCTCTTGTTGCTTAGGGTTGTGACGTTGCAATATGGATATGGATGGATATATGAGGTGCTATTAGATTTTTCGTGGGCTGAACAAGTTGGAGAGCATGTGTTAGAGATAGGGGATATGTCATCATATTGAATCTAAAAGCCAATGATATTCTCTTCTTTCTCCTAAAAAACATTGATACTTTGTCAATGAATTGTAACTGTTTTGTTGCAAAATAATATATTGGGTGTGCTTTGGAGGTTACATTTTTCCTAAAAAAGGAGTTTTCCTAGGGTACATTTCTGTTAGGTGTTGTTTTTGTCTCTAATAGTATTGTGCACATCTGAACTTACTTGCATTTCTTCTTTTATTTAGTTAACATAGGAGCTTTCCATGTCTAGTTTATGCTTTAAGGGCATAATTTTTCCTTTCACTTATTATTAGAACTCTGTCTACAAGAAGTTTTGATCTAGTGAGTTCTAAGCTTAGTTCCTTACATTTGTTATCAAAGCTTGGTTTTGGGTAAAGGAGGGGATACCTTCCTGTTGTGAGGTTTTCACACAATCACCCCATTGCAAATGGGGACCCCCTCTTTTCGCTTTTCTGTATGTTAGATAGTTGCCATAGATTTAGAGAGTCAAGAGTGGCAATCCATCTCATCAAAAAGTGAAGTTTAGAGAGGGTAAAGGAGAGCAAGATATTGGTAAGGCCCATAGTTAGAAAGGAGTCATCTATGGTGGTGACTTCAAATGAAAGAGTAGGCATGAAGCCAATGACTTTTGAGAAAGGTGTGAGATCCAGATCTGATTTAGAGCCAAGGTGTGGACAAATAAACGAAAGTCTGAGTATGAATTGAAGTCTGATTTAGATTATAAACACAGTAAGATAATTGAGGTGATAATGGGCAAATCTGATTGAGGGAGTCCCCTTTGGAGTAATCCTGACTCACATGGAAAATCCACCCCTTCCTAGGACAAAATCCTGAGAACCCCAAGTTTTCCGCCCAAGTATAGGGGCAACCTAAGACATAATTTCAACCATAAGTGATGTGGAAGGCCAAATTTGAAGGAGAAAGGTGAAAATCAGTCGAAGACTTGGAAGAAGATGAGCTAAAAATTGAAGAACATGAGGTAAATCAGACATCAGTGAATTTCAGTCAACCATAATACAATTCAGATTGAACAAAACATGAGAAATCACCCCTTGAAGGCTACATTAAAATGTGAAGTGTAAGTTGGGGGGGGTTGCATTGACAAAGTGAAACCAAGTAAAAGGGAAAAAAATCCTGACTAAGGGGCGGAATCCAACCCCTTGTCAGGATTCATAATCCTGACAAATGGAATTCTGCCCCCTAGAAGAGGTGAGTTTCAAGTAGCAAAAGAGTGAAACTCAAAAACAAGTTGAATTGATGTTGATGCAAGGCGACAATGATGGTTTTTACAACTTCAAACCCATGGCAAAATCAGATCAAAACCATGTAGAGGATGAAGGGGGTTGGGAGATCGATCAAAGACATGAAGTTCGAGGGGATTTGTGAAGTTGAGTAAACAAAAGGATAATCTTGAGAGGAGGTCGAAATCCGACCCCCTCTCAGGATTCAAAATCCCAACACACCCCATATTTCTGCCCTAATTATGATGACTTTGAATGTTGATTCTCAACCCTAAATCGCTCAAAATGGGAGAAAATGAAGTCTAAGGCAAAATAGCAATGAAGTTTTGATGAATGACAGTGAAATCTTGAACAAACGATGAACAAAAATCAGATGAAAATGGCTTCAAATCGGTCTCAAATGCAGATTACAATTGATAAACTTGAACCAGCGAACCCTAAAAGAAACTTGGAGAACAAAGTGGAGGTGGAAAAGCAACTAATGATTGATGGGAAAGATCAATAATAATCCTGACCAAGGGGCGGAATCCGTCCCCTAGTCAGGATTCATAATATCGAACACCCTGTAAATTCCACCATGATGAGACAAGATAACAAGTTTGGGGTGGAGAGATTAGATGTCGCCTTCACCAAGGGGATTATGTAACAAAATGGAAGCGAGTGAGAAGCCCATAATCTCGACTCACCCAAAAACTCCGCCCAAGTTTGTTTAAGGCTTAAAATCAGATCACATGAGCTTATTTGATGGTTTAAAATTTACATTTTGTCCTCAACCAAGGTCAGCTTGTTTATGAGCGTATAAATGTTTAATTAAGATGTGATTTCATTGGCCAAACCAGAGGCAAGTCAGCACAAATAAATGACATGCCCCTTCATTTTAGAGGTCACCTATATAAGAGGGGAGAGGGCAATTCATTTTTCCACCAACTTGAGCAGATTTATCTCTTCCACAAGCAGCGAATTACCCAAGGAAAAGGCAGTGGCTTCCATATTAAGGAGCAGCGGTTTTGTAATGCAAAAGGGACAATTTTAAGAAGATTTACAAGGCAAAAACTCACTGATTTTCTTAGAAATCAGAGGTGTAAAGCGTTGAAGATAGACAAAATCTGGGCAGAATATACAAGCATCAGGCCTAATTAGACCAAAACTTAGAGAAAGTCCATTTCAAATCAGAAGATTAAAGCCATTTTATATCAAAATCAGTACTATTAGCATTCAGATTTTAAGTTCCAACAAACAAGGCAAGCCATTTATGAGTTTTTTTAATGAAAACTTTTAGAGATATTAAAGGAATAGAGTCATCTTGTCTTGAATAAAAGGCTCAAATCTAGTCTAAGTGATGAATTGGTCTAGCTTCTTACATAATTTTATTTCATGATCAAAGTCCTGCTTTCTAATTCAAATTTGAAATTCAAAAAACTAATTGTTGATGTTGATTGCAGATCCAAGGATGTCAGGAGCTAAGGCTGTGAATTCAAAGAAGGATAGACAACTCCAAATAAAGAATGACACAAAGGAAATGACTCCGGAAACTAGTTTACCTCGAAGACCAAGAAGATTGGGGACACCAACCTTGGACTTGTCAACATGTTGAAAGTGAGAGATTGGATGTTTAGAGGGAATCCTTTAAAGATGGAAAAAAGAACGGTGAAGAATGGAATTGTTCAAGATGCTTCCTTTTCTCCTCCAATGCAATGCATGGAACTAGTACTTGAGTGTGCCATGCACTACTATCCACAAACGAAGGCAATCCATTATGGGAAAGCCAAGCAGGTGTTGACTCTCCTTACCGAGTGAACAATTAGAGAAACTTTCAATATCCCTTACCACAAGTTGGGTGTTTGCATAATAAAGGAGAAAGCTCTAAAGCATTATAATGATTAGGTGGATGCTTGTGCTATCAAGATGAATGAGTGGCTAAAAAAACAAAGAATCCATCACTCCAAGATATTGAAGTTATCCAAGTTAACTCAGACAGATTTTAAGGAGGATTATGGTGACATCATCATGTTGGGTAGGGTCATGGGAGAGCCCACAAGGAGCTATTTTTGAGACTTGGATGTTTTATTTCATAGACAAGATATCTACCAAATATGTTATGTTTCAATGGGCCAAGATAATTAGTGATAACCTTGATCTCCAGTTAAGGATGATATAGAGCACAAAGGCATTTCATATGACTTCATATTTGGTCTACATGTTGGCCACGGTATTCAAGTATCCATGATTGAATAGCTTGGGGAGATGTGGAACTGGAGTGGGAGAATTCCTTGTACATGAGTGCTATCCACGGCTGTAACTTTGTAACAATAAGTACTTCAAGATTTTCAATGATGTATTTTTCATGCGAATTCTAAGAGCACTATAGGAGGCTCCACATAAAAGATTATCCAAGGAAACTAATAAATCAAGAAACATGGATCATGGTACATTCAATATCCTAAGTTCACATACATTTGAGTGCTAGGGAGTACTTGTTGTCCTCAAAAGCTTCCAAGATATCCTACTAACAAGTTGGTGATCATGGAAGTGGCAAGGCAATTAATTGCCTATGACAAAATTTGCACGAACACAAGCCAGGGGTTGGATTTCAATTTAATCTTGGAAGCGAAACTCGCCCATCTCTTGCTGCAGCTGAACCTGCAGAAAAAGGAATTTGAAATCTATGCTTTGGGATATTATGAAGCAAGAGAAAACTTTGACCCAAAAAAGAAAATCAAGAGAGCATATGGAAACAAGTTCCTTCACATTCCACACATAGAATATTATTGGGCAGATGCAGTTAATGATTTAGCGATCAAGAAGAGGATGTTCTCAAGGTTAACAGTGGATATGATCAGGAAATACAAGTGGAAGAATTCAAGTCCCTGATCAATAAGAGGAAGATGAAAGAGTCACTAGGGGAGATTTTGAAACAACTACAAACCAAGAATTATAATCTATTGACAAGTTGAATGAAAAGGAGATCAATTTAGAAACTTTGATGATCCTAGCTGCACTTTTCACTCAAGAGTGGTTAGATAGAAAAATGGCAAGTTTGGTAAGGAGCAAAATTCCACTAACATATGAGAAAATGAAGGAGGTAGAGGAAGTTGAAGAAGAGTCATCCAAACAGCCCCAAGCATCAAGTGAAAGGCAACAAGGTGAAGCCAATAAAAAGAGGAAGAATGTTGGGAAGGCCCTGCCAAATAAGGACTCAAGAGATAAAGAAATAAGGATTGAGGAGCTACAAGGTAAAAAGTAGAAATCAAATGCTCCTCCATTCAAAGAAAGCACCACCTCTAAACAAGGAAATACAATTCCAACGAAGGACAGGGAAGTGAATAAGGAATCCACTTCTGAGTCAAAGGTTGGTGTTAGCCAAAGCTCTTCCAGATACTATCCTCTAAGTCCAGGTAAAATAGCAAAAATCTCTCCTCCACAAAGGATAGATGAAGATGAAATGATAGACATCAAGGATTCCCCTGAGGATGGTGAAATTCCACCTCTAAACAAAGGCCCAAGAGAAGATGTAGCCATCATACCATTTAAAGAACAAAATAGGGGAGAACCTAATATTGGCTTGGGAGAATAGACAACACTAGCCTGGTTGAGGGAGATGTTGCATAGGAAGGAAACTATGGATCTAGAACCAGTTGAGGATATTGAAAACATCATAGAGAGGAAAAGGAAATTCAGCCAACAAGGAGGTTAAATAAAGTCATTATAGATGATTCAAGACCCCGCAAAGTACAGATTGTTATTCCAAGAGGAGATAGACAAGTGATAACATCCTCCCTCAAGATTATGATATTATTGAGCATGATAAGGGAGTTACTACAAAGAAGCAGGAGTTTGAGGATGCTCATGGTGCTATTTAGGTTTTGTAGCAAAGAGTGAACAAAGAAGTTGAGAAGATGAAGAAATACAAAGAAGAAAATCGAAGATTCAAGGAGTACCTCAAGAATATACTCAACCCTATTCAGCAGAGAGACCAAACATTTGCACCACCTCTTACCCTTGAAAGGGAATCAATTGACAATTTGGAAAATTTGAAGATATTGTTCCAAGAATCGAAGGCATGGATGGAGTAAGTTGAGCAAAAAGTAATTACCTTTCTCCCAGAGTTCCTAAGGTAATATCATGCATTCACATCAATCAAAGAAAGACTCCAGGCTCTGAATGCAATTTGGGAAGAACTTCATCCTATCTGAGAGAAAACCGTCCCTCGATTCCAAGTAATGATAGAAATTCTTGAGCAGCTGTTAGAGAAGAGAAAAGTAGTAAAAACAAATGGAATGAAAGATGTCAACGAGTAGTACTTTGCATTGGTTTTTAGGCAGGATACTCTTAAGAAAGTGAGAGGTGATTGCTACAATCTCAATGCCACGATTCAAGCAATTCGAGATGAGGTTCAAGAAACAGTGAAGGTATCATTTCTATTTGATGAGAGAAAAGAAGAAATTATGAATTTGGAAATTTTGAAGGATAGAGTAAGAGCTCTCAGTTTGAAGATTGTAACACCATCAAAAGGGAACAATTGAGAAAATTTGCAGCTTTCAAAGCTTTCATGACTTCAACGCAAGATAACATGCCAAATTCAGAGAAGACTCTTTCTACAAGGATAATAGAGTTAGACATGGCTGATTGGAAGTTGCAAAGGGCGCCTAGTCCTCCAATGGATGAACTTAATGGTATTTTGTCCAGGTTCATTAAATGAGCAAAGAGAGAAAAGAACAAAGAAAATTATCTTCTAAAAGGAGATTTGATGTAAGCCTATGTGACAGGTAATTTTCTCATTGGTTGATAGTTAGGTGCTTAATTATGATTCACCCACAATTTGGTGCCTTTTGATTAGTTTAATAAAACTTTCTAATTTTCCTTTTGGCCCACATGATGGTGCTTTGATCTCATTGGATAATAGCGGTGGTAACCCTAATTGGGGTTTGTGGTGGATTAATCTAGACCATTGATTTGTTACGATACATCAATGTTGTATTAAACAGAGGAGATGAAAACTCCTTATATAGATTTACAAAGACGATGTTTCTAAAAGAAAAAGTTGTGAACTAAAGACGAAAATAGAAACTACTTAATAAACTAAAGAACAACTAAGATGATCATTAAAGAAACATTACGATATTCTAATACCCTCCCTTAATGGTCATCGTCTAACTACTATCTTTTGGTCACAAATTCTTCAAAACATTATGTTGCTGCTGAGACCCTCCCTGGATCTGCAAAATGTTAAGGACCAAGAAGCCATCCAATTTGATGTTGGGTAACAAAGGAATGACTCCTTGTAGCCAGAGACACCGAGATGAAACTGAAACCACAATTTTGAGAAAAATCGCCAAACCCTTTTGTAGATGAGCACTACGCCCAAATAAAACGGCAAGATGATTCACCAAGAACTTTTGCAGATGAGCACTATGACTCAAACCAGACTGCAAGAAGCCACAATGTTTTTTTAGGAGAAAAATCAAAAAAACCAGACATGATTTTTTAGGTGAAAAATTGATCAAAGCTAGACAATAGAATCTGAGACACGAATTAGATAATACAAAGCTTCATTTTTTAGGAAAAACGGTAAAACCCAACAAATAACTTTTGAGGAAAAACTTATTAAAACCCAATAGATAATTTTTGAGGAAAAATTATTAAAATCCAACAGGATAATTTTTTAGGAAAAAGTTATTAAAAGCCAACTGATAATTTTTTAGGAAAAATTTATTAAAACCCAACCATGATTTTTTAAGGGGAAAAATATGAAAACCCATTAGAAATTTTTTAAGGGAAAAAATTATGAAAACCCATTAGAGAAACCTTCATGCGGCAAAACAAGAAACTACGCATGGTAAAATAGCACATGCAAGTACACACAACTCACAAAATGCACACACAAGAACATGCAAGTACATGCAACCTTTGCAAATCAAACTTTTGCTCAAACCAAGAAATCACGTGATCAAACCTTCGACCAGGCTCGCAATTTTCAGCAAAAATCTTTGACGATGAACCACAAAATTTTCATAAAATACCTCCAATGATTTTTATATAAAAAAATCAAAAAACAAATTTCTGGAAAGAAAATCCAAATCAAAAGATGTTCAAATTTTACTTAAAAAATTTGTCAAATTTTATGAAATCCCATGGACCTGCTCTAATACCATGTTACGGTAAATCGATGTTGTATTAAACAAAGGAGATGAAAGCTCCTTATATAGATTTACAAAGACGATATTTCTAAAAGAAATGATCGTGAACTAAAGACGAAAATAGAAACTACTTAATAAACTAAAGACTAACTAAGATGACCATTAAAGAAACATTATGATATTCTAATATGATTCTATTTAACATTATGATATTCTAATATGATTCTATTTAACATTATGATATTCTAATATGATTCTATTTAATCTTGGTTGTTCATTGTAACTGAGCCCCTATATAAGGCTTTCTCTCCTCATTTGTAAGGGAAAATCTTTGCTAAAATACTGCCAAAATTTCTCTACTATTCATTTTTATGTCTTACATGGTGAATTATTGTGATCTATTTAGAAGTATTGCATGGTGATCTACATTCCTCACTTAGAATAGATTTGATTTTAAGTTGTTAAAGATTTGATTTCAAGTTGTTAAGTTAGAGTTTTCTTTAAGTAACTTAGTTGGATGAGAGTAATTGTGAATGCATACTTGCTTGACTCGATCATAGACCAAACCATTAGCTAACTGATTGTGAGTTTTTCTTTGCATGGTCAAATAACATTTGAATGCACTTAACTTAAATTTATACTCGGTCTTTGATTTTCATCCATAGATGGGCTTGAAGAAACGGTATTGATTTGAAAATCATTTGAACACACCTTTGAAGCTTGCACTAGGTGACTGGAGTCGATGACAAGGCTGCATCTAGTAGAGTCCAAGTGTATTCACTTCCTTTCATCCTTAGATAGAAATAGAAGTAGTTAAATTCACAAGTTTAAGTTTAAATTGCATTTCATAAGTTGGAAGTCAAAATATATTTTCATTGCACATTGTGAAGCCAAATCTATCAAATCAAGTTGACAAAGTCTTAAAAAATAGCGCAAGTCCCCTTAGTGATCCCAAAAAATCACATCATTTCAATTGAGAAAGTATCCACACTAGAAGGAACCTTGAAGTCACCTTATGATCTTTCATTGTAGTCTTAGCATAAGAAGAGTCTTTATTCAAGAGAGCATTTGATATTTGGTGTTTCATCTTGGAACATTAAGTGTTGTGTCCTTCATGTTGTAGTGGAACAAAACTCACATCAACACTTCCTTGTGATATTAATCCTTTTTAAAAAAATTGGAAGTTCTAAGTAGGTGATCTTATTCTCAAGGATAGAGAATGTAAACACAACAAGACATGGAATGAGATTCTATTTTGGAGAATATGGTTATGTAGTTGTATGCAGTTATCCAAATGATCAGTGAGTTGCATGTTTGTTCTATTCTTTTTCATACAATTGCATGCAATGGTACCGTGATGTTTATATTTGAATGGTGGGCACATGTGTTGCATGTGTTGATTTATTGATTCTATGTTGGTGCATGTTGCTGATCCATGGTTTTCTGAAGCTGCATGGATGGGCTCATCACTTGCATGATGTAGATTCATAGAAATTTGAGTTTGAGCATGAATGCATATTGCAAATTCATGGAGATTTGAGTTTTCATAGAGATTTGAGTTTTCATATAAATAAATGCTGCAAATTCAAGGAGGTTTGACTTTGCATGTCAATTCATGTGGCAGATTCATGGAGTTTTTAGTCAACATGGGCTAGCATGTTGTGAATTCATGGATTTTTGAGTCTACATGGACTTGCATGTTGCAAATCCCTAGTCATTTAGGTCTACAAACATTCACATGATGTCCATAGATGTGTTAGTAGAATCATATTTGCATGTAGAGTTTGCAGATTTTGTGTTTAATCAAAATTTGCAGTTTTGTAGATATGTGGATGAATGTTATTCAAAGTGTAGTTCTTAAGGATTGTTCAAATATGAGACATTTTATATTTAAATGCATGTTTCATAGTTGGTTCTAGAGGAGATTGGTTACAACTTTCTCTAGCTAGAGTTTTAGTATGTGATTACTCACTCAACATTTTTGTAATGGTTCTTGTTGGGTTTTTGTAGTGGATTAGTGGTATTTCTAAAGTGAGAAGGATCTTGCCATGGATAGCTTTGTGGTTCTGTGGTTTTGCAAACATTGGATTTTAGTAGTAGATGTGTTCAATGCTAGGTGTTTTTGTAGAAGTAAACTTTACCAACAAACGTGTTTCAAAGCTTGTCGTGTTCATCATCTTTATCTTTATTGGTTATGACTTTACTAGTTGTGACTTCCTCAATAATGTCTTTGTTGGATGTGACTTGGATAAGAGTGACTTCATCACTTGTGTCTTCGTCACCTATGTTTTCAGTATCTGTCACTTCATTAGCCATTGAGTTGAACTTCATTAGCAAGAACATAGTTGCTTGTGACAGATTGTCTTCTGGGTTGAAGACGGTGACTATGATGCCACGGAAGGTCTAGCGTGCATTTGGAGTTTGACATGGCAAGTTGACTTTAAATTTTTCATAAATATGTTTAGCATGATTCCAAGGGTAGCTTTTGATCACTTATAAAACATAGTTGCTTGTGATGTATTGCCTTTTGGGTTAAAGATGGTGACTGCAATGCCATGGAACCTCTAGCATGCATTTGGAGATTTGGCTTGATGTGGTTGAGCTTGAGAATTTGTCACAAAGATGTTCAACATGATGCCATGGGTAGCTTTCAATCACTTTTAGAGGAAGTTTTGGTAATGATGTCTTATTGTGCATGGTGGACCCTAGATTACATTTTGTAGTTTTGGCATGACATGGATGCTCTCGTGTAATGTCCCTTCTCAAATGACAGGCCACAAGAAGTCAAATTCTAGTCTATCGTATTCCCCAAGCTAGAATAAATGGTTAATAAAGGAAATAGGTGAATAAATAAATAAATGGCTAAAGTTTATATTGTTTATAACATCTTTAATTATTCACTTTTAACTTAAGCCCCTATTTTTTATTCATTAACGTGGGGCCATATTGGAAAAGGGTTCGACTTATCTGCTTGAGTTATTGGCAAGGAAGTTGAGAACAAAATTAGAAACTTCTGATTGAGTCGAGTTGTGGAAGCAAAAAATCTTCCTTTTGGAACCGATGAAGTTTATATGTAGAATGGAATAAGAAGAAGAGGCATCTTTGAACAATTTGATTATTATTTCTTTTTCTCTGCAAGTTTTCTTCCAGGACGCAACCCCTATGGAGGAATAGCTTTTGTATGGAACCCCAGAAGTCTATTTGAGTCATTTCAGCAATCACAAGTCTAAAAAAATATCCAGCGCAGCCTGTAGCAGGAAAGGTCAAATAATTAGATGCAGAAATAATTATCTAGGCAAATCACAGGCTTCAAAGGAAACTGTAGGAGATCTAGGTATCACGTGAGCTGAGTTCAAGAACCCAGCCTCAAGACGGCAAAAGTAATCCCTGATTTTGAAGGCACTGCTAGCCAAGGAACCATGGATATAGTAGCCTTAGTCTATTGCCAAAACTCTATGCATGCAACTGGTTTATACTTGCAGTAAAATTCTTGAAGTTTCCCAGTTTATATGGTGTTGTAAGCTGGTATGTTGTTATTCATATGTTATAAGCATAAGTCGATAACCTCAATAAGGATTTGTCAGTACTTTAATGGTAATCAAGTTATTGCAAGAAGTTCATATTTATGTATGACTTAGTTTGTTTGAAGATAAATTCTAGAAACTTTTGTGAGTTCAATTAGCCAGGATATTTCAGTGGTATCAGAGCACAGTGACCCTGCCAGCGTGTGAGGGTTTCAATTGCATGTCAGATTTTGCAGCTGCATGTGTTGGATGTTATTGCATGACAATTTGGTGAATACCCAGATGATTGAATGTCAATTTAAGAACAATTTATGAAGAGGGTTACCATTGCATGTTATTTTTGAACAATCATGGTTAGTGGATTTGCGTTTCATGTTAGTTTGGTGGATATCCAGATGGTTGCATATCACTTTTGATCAATTTGTGGATATGGGTTATTGCATGTCAGATTTTTCAATTGCAAGTCAGCTTTATTCAGTTGCATGTCAGATATTTTAGTTGCATGTTGGAATTAATTGTTGCATGTCAAGTTTAATTGTTGCATGTGGGTCAGATGGTAGTTATCAGCAGAAACAGTGCATGTGTTTGAATTATTTATGAGCTCTCGAGAGATTGGTCCACACAAGTATTATACTTGAAGTAGAGAAAAACAACAAGAACAGACACAACCAGAAGAAGTAGAACAAGATCCTTTGAATACGGTAGAGCAAAGGAATAATGGTGGGAATGGTCAGCCTAATATACAGGATGTTTTGACACATTTTGCTCAACAACAACAACAGATGATGTAGACTTTCATGAAGTCACAACAACTTTTGACTGCAATTGGTAATTTAAGGGTACAGCCATTGTTAAGGAATCAAGATGATGAAAGAAGTGAAGTCGAGCAAGAGAATCCTGCTGAAGCATCCTCTAATGTTGTTAGGAAAGAAAACACAAGGTCCGATAGACCACTTCAACCTACTTTTATACCAAAAATACAAGAGCAAACATCTACAAGTTCAAAACAACATAAGAGAAAAGAAAATTTAATGGAGTTACGCAAAAATATACATTGAGAATTTGATAAATATTTAGATTTAGTTCATGAGGAAAAAATAAAAGCATTGGGGATCAACTCACATGAAGCTTCATCATCTCTACAAAAAGCTTCACAACAGAATTCTAGAAGAGAGATAAACATGACTTCTCTTGATTTTAAGCATGAGATTGATACATGGATAATGATGGTATGGATTCATTGGGTGACCACAATGCATCTTCTAGTGTATTAGTTGATTCCAATGATGATGCAATTCATACACATGAAGAAAAATCAGAACATGGCATTCAAAGTGCAAGTGTTGAGAATGAAGTTTCCAATTAAGAGGTGCTTGTAAAAGTTGAAAGCACGACACAAATGCATGACGGTTGTGCTAATTGTTATAATGACAATTATATATTTCTTCATCCTCAAGGTAATGCATCCCATGATCATGGAGAATATAATGTGATTGAGTCACCTAATGTTGGCATTTAAGTTTTGAAAGATGAACATGAGTCATCAGTTGATGATGCGTCCTCCAAGAGGACTGAATTTGTTCACCTTGGAACAACAACACTAAATCAGTGCCAAATAATGGTTGAGAGTTGGATTGAGAAGGCAAAGAAAACTAATTTGATAGCCCAACAAACCAAGTTTCCCCTACAACAAATTACTATTATTGGCAGACATAATAATTCTATGGAAGTTACTATTAGTGGACCAACAACTCATGAGTTGACTTTGGGTGTTGGTGATGGCATCTACATTCCAAATTTGATATTGGCACCTAGTTCTTGTGATATTACAGATGCATATTGATTGGCATTGGAACCAAATGCCATGGGTTGTTTAGGGCAAGTGACTATCCTACATGGTTGTTCACTACATTTTCAGAATTGTTCAGGTCTACATCAGCTATGGGTATGCATTGGAATGTGTGGGAACATGATTACTTGATGGGAAATCCTTATGAGATGAGTCTTCTACTTTTACCTTGGTATGATATCATTGCCATCCTATTTGTTGCCGGTTTGAGATAACAACAATATGTGGTGGCCTAGTTTATTGATTTTTGAATATGTGAGAGTTGTTTATCACATTCTTTGGTTGGTCTACATGTATGGTTGGATGACTAATGATGATTCTTCGGTATTAGACTACTACTTCATCTCATACAACAAGTTCTATATTTGAGATCCAGGTATTGACCAATTGGGTGTAATGTTTCACATGGATTCCATTATGTTGCTTCTCAGTTTGTGGTGTATTTGCATTGATATCGAAGTAGCACAACGTTTTGGGTGGAGCAGTGTTCCTAAGGTTCATTTGGGATCCAAGTATTTGGTTCAACATGCAGGTGTGGATTGCTTGAGGGCAAGCAATCTTCGGGAATGGAGGACAGTAATGTTCCCAAATGTTGGCAAAATAAATTAATTAAATTAATTAATTTAAAGTTGTCCAAATAAATTAAATATCAAAAGGATAAATTTATTTTAATTAATTTAATTAAAAGTAACTTTATTATAATGTTAACTTTAAATTATAACATAAAGTTGCATTTTGGAGGGAAATGAAATAAAAGAAATAAAATAAAGTATTTCTCTCAAAATAGGGAAAAGGCTATTATAAAATGAAGAAAAAGGGAATTGTGAAGGAATTCTAGAGATTGTTATTTTTATTTGAGTCTTTTCTCTATGAGCTTGAAGCTTTGCTTGAAAGTCTAGTAAAACCCTAGGACGGAAACCCTAGATGGTTTGGTGATTTGGACGGAAACCCAGTTCAGCCCCCTTGGTAGATTCGCTTCAGGATTCATAGGTGCATTATATTGTTCAGTTCCTCATATTGCAGTGATTATTTGTGGGTATGTTCACAACAACAACTCCACTTATGTATTGGTCACTCTTCTTGCATGTCATTCAATCTTTCTTTTGTATGCTACAAATGATCATATCTCACAGGGGCTTCATGAATCATGTGGGTATGTTGCATGTAAATTTTATGCATGTTCTAGCATTGTAACATAAATATATTTGATGTAGCAGCCATGAATGTTTTATATCAGAATAATTTTCAATAGATGTCTTTGAAATTGCTTATTTCCTTGGAAATCTATATTGTTTCCGTGCATATTTTAGTTTGCATGTTGTTATTTTGCAATGAAATAGAGAAAAACATGTCAAGATTCGAATACCCAAATCAGATTTGAGACAGTATTCATGATATGTCAGATTTGGCCCATGATGCTATGTCATGCTTAGCAATGGGATTTAATAGAGGCATACATTTTGACAATTCATTGACAGCCAAATAATTGCACTTTCATTTGATATCTGATTTTTGGGATACTCATGTGGGATCATGTATGGTCGTTGTTCTTAATGGAGAAGGGTCGGTAAATGCTGTTATTGGCTTGCAGTTGGGTAATGATACTTGGGATGATGGTTTGTTTTTATGGACATTAGATGTTTGGCCAAATTTGGGTGACTTGATGAGCTACTACTTCATCCTGTATGACAGGTTTCATATTGTGGTGTGGGATCCGGATGTTGATTTGTTAGATGCATTGTCATGCTTGCGCCCTATTGAGTTGCTTCAATATTTGTGGTGTTTAGAAAAGTATATCGGAGTGGAGTAGCGGATAGTTTTGCGATTGTTGGGGGACCAGCAATTTCGAGAAGGGAGGATTGTAATGTCCCTTCTTAAATGACAGGCCACAAGAAGTCAAATTCTAGTCTGTCATATTCCCCAAGCTAGAATAAATGGTTAATAAAGGGAATAGGTGAATAATTAAATAAATGGCTAAAGTTTATATTGTTTATAACATCTTTAATTATTCACTTTTAACTTAAGCCCCTATTTTTCAGTCATTAACGTGGGGCCATATTGGAAAAGGGGTCGACTTATCTGCTTGAGTTATTGGCAAGGCAGTTGAGAATAGAATTAGAAACTTCTGATTGAATTGGGTTGTGTAAGGAAAGAAGCAGAAAATCTGCCTTTTAGAGCCGATGAAGTTTATAGGTAGAATCAAATGAGAAGAAGAGGCATCTTTGAACATTCTGATTATTATTTCTTTCTCTTTGCAAGTTTTCTCCCAGGATGCAACCCATGTGGACGAATAGCTTCTGCATGGAACCCCAGAAGTCTGTTTGAGTCATTTCAGCAATCCCAGGTCTAAAAATAATATCTAGTGCAGTCCGTAGCAGGAAAGGTCAAATAATTAGAGGCAAGAATAAATATCTGGGTAGTTCGTAGACTTTAAAGGCAACTATAGGAGATCCAAGTATCACATGAGCTGAGTTCAAGACCCCAGCCTCAAGACGAAAGAAGTAATCCCTGATTTTGAAGGCACCACTAGCCAAGGAACTGTGAATATAGTAGCCTTAGTCTATTGCCAAAACTCTATGCATGCAACTGGTTTATACTCGCAATAAAATTCTCGAAGTTTCCCTATTTATAAGGTGTTGTAAGTTGGTATGTTGTTATTCATATGTTTTAAGCATAAGTCGATAACCTCAATAAGAATTTTTCAGTACTTTAATGGTAATCAAGTTATTGCAAGAAGTTCATATTTATGTATGACTTAGTTTGTTTGAAGATAAGTTCTGGAAAATTTTACGATTTCAATTAGCCAAGATATTTCATCTTGGGAGAAGATCTGTCATTTGGAGATAGATGATCTATTTTAAAGATATAAACCACAAAGTCGTGACATGTTCCTAGATTTTGTACTAATCATGTAAAGAGAGTTTTTGTGGTGGTTTGAGGTCATGTTCTTGTGATGGTCCTATTCATAGTTCAAAATATCATTATCAGCAACTTATCGGCGAGGACAAAAAAAGAGATATCGGCAAATATCGGAGATAAGTCGAGAACTTCTCTGGAAAATATCGGGAACTTAAAAAATTGCTTAAATTTAATTAGAAATGCATTTTTTTTGCAAAATTCAATAAGGAGATGCATCTAATGAGTTAGTAAATGAGTAAACAAATCAAACAAGCTGATCTAGATATATATAAATGCAAATAGGATACAAAATCGCATCCTCGTATGGAATGTTGATGGCTCATAGCCATAGTCTAATAGTCTAAACTTTGAAGCAAACTAAAAATAGCAAATTGTCTTTGTAAATAGTAAAACTCTAAGCAAATATAAGTGTCAAGTACAATATCAAAATAATCTACATCTTCCTCTTCCCCTTCCTAGCAGCTCTAGTAAAAACTTGTGAATCCAAATCTGCTTGAAAAATCTCTTCGAATCCGCTTCAAATCCACAAGAAATCACCATTGAAGGCTTCAAATGACCTTCTTTCTCCTCCAAAACCTATCTCTCCTTTCCAAACGTGCTCAGCCAAACAAAAAAATAATGATTTGCCCTTTTGTTGGGCGTCCAAATATACTGGCACCCGCGCGCGATAAGTTGGTAACTTATTGGCCGATATTTTCAACTTCTCGCCGCTCGAACTTTACGTGTTTTCTCAGCACGCAAAACTTATCGCGATAAGTTTAAATATCACAGATATATCTACGATATTTTAATCTATGGTCCTATTTCTCACATTAATATTTTATGCAATGAGTAAATTTGTAATCAATATGATTCATAATTACATTGAATTCTAGAAAATTCTAAATAAGTAAATTAAAAATTATGTGTACAACAAATTTTCCTAAATGTATTTGAATAAATCATATCTATGAAATGTTTCTTGATAGGGTTGGCCTTTTCTCTTGCTGATTGACAAGCTATCAATTTGTGGCAAGGAAACCATGTAAAAAAATAGTGTGCCTACTCGCACAAAAGACTTGGCTAGGACAATCCCTAGTGTATTCTGTACCCCGAGTTGGACATACTCTATGTTCCTCTTTCTCGAGTGACCACGTATTGTATTCTTGCTCAAATCAAACAAGAAATCACACCCACTCTACTCATCAAACGTAAATATTTATAATAATTTTTTGTAGGTAGTTGTCTAGTCAATATAGTTGTTTAAAAACACCCCCTAACAACAATAGGGTCTTATTACTTCACTAAAATCAAACAATTTATATTCTTTTTCTTTTCATATTTTTTATTCTCTGGTATTACAAATGAATTACATCCCCTTTCTTTCTTTTTTACTTCTTTACTCCATATTAATTTTTATAATTTATTTTCATTCTTCAATACTTCTACCCATATAATGATTTTTTTTTTCACTTCTTTTATTTATTATTTATTCTTTTTGGGTAAAGAATTTTATAGCACTTTTGTCTAGCGATCAGTGATCATTCTTCTTGGGAGATTTTGGATACTACAATGGGAGTTTGGTTGGAATCAGATGATCGGTTGATGGTAGTACACTTTGTGTGAGGCTAGAGATCTCCACTATATTGGAGATTTCAAATGCCCGAGCCCACATAAGCAAATCAATCAAGAGGACACAATGAAAGTGAGTTGATGATGGATTACACCTTTATGAGAGCAATCAAGGATATGTTGGACGAGCCTTAGGAAGGTCAAAAAATGAAAGGAAATTTTGAATTAATTTGCTAGAAAGCCTTAGAATGGAGGAGGTAAGGTAGATTGGAGACCTTGAAGATTTAGGACAAAAGTAAAGTGAAATCAAGAAAGCCATGGGTAGCACCATCATGAAATTTACCAATAAGAAAAGAGAAGATCTGGGACAAAGAAAATGGGGAAGAGATCATACAATGTATGAGCTTAGAAAGAGAAAGGTACGAGAGGTAAACTGATCCCAAACTCTTCTAGAAAAAGTGCTCAAGAGCCAAAACGCTGATCCCAAACTTGAAGATTGTCTTGGAACAAAGACATGAGTGGACTTGCCAAGAGACAGTTATCAAAGGTTCTTATTGTTGTGAAACCTAGATCGTCCAATAGAAATGATATATACAAGTGTGGTATTGTAGAATATGATTGCCTTTGTTATTGCTCTATTCTTCAACCACGATAGGGTATATATAATTTATTGAACAGTCATATAATGAAGAGACATGACCATGTGTACTTATGATCATGTCACTTCATTACATGGTTGTTTGTTTAACATCTCTTAACCATAATACTTAGTTAGTGTTATAAACACAATGCATAACTTGTTGCCTAACACAAGGCACCCGACAACACGAGTTGGTGTATAATAACAAGGTACCCGATACATAGTATCGGGACTGTGTAAACATGGTCACGATTACTGTGTATCGTGGCTTCCTTGGTATATCACATAACATAGGATAATGCTGTTAATGGTATCATGCCATTAGTTATTTATACTTGCTTAACATATATATATATATATAGCTGTCAACAATATGTATGTATTCTAGTATTGGCATAATCCGAACACAGCTATCTCTCAACACTCCCTCTTAACAAGAGAGGATTGAATAGAGTGTTATCACAATCCCCGACTTATTCGGAACTGGATTTTAGTGATAACTAAACATCAGTTCATATCAGGATATCCGACATAGCTCAGGACATTAATAATGTACTCATCCTAATAGAAGAGTTATCGCAATCCCCGACCAATTCGGAAATAGATTTAGTGATAACAAAACATCAGTTCATATCAGGATATCCGACACAGCTCGGGACATTAATAATGTACTCATCCTAATAGAAGAGTTATCGCAATCCCCGACCAATTTGGAACTAGATTTAGTGATAACAAAACATCAGTTCATATCAGGATATCCGACACAACTTGGGACATTAATAATGTACTCATCTTGATAGAAGAGTTATCGCAATCCCCGACCAATTCGGAACTAGATTTAGCGATAACAATCAAGATATCCGACACATTCCGGGACAACAACTTAAAGTAGTCTAATCTTGATTCACACGTTATAATCCCTGACCAATTCGGAACTGGATTTAATAACAACTCCAAAAATTTAGTGTTAGGACTAATGACTACAATACATAGTCATACCTGACACTAGGTCAAGCTATTGTCTAAGTTGTCACTTAGCAATAGTAACCCAACACATGAAAGATCGTCACCTTTCATAACACAAGAGTAATATTGCAATATTTTCCATTTATAATATTCATGAATATAAATTACACATAATTTAGATTTAATCTCAAAATTTACAACTATGGTTTAGTCATACCAAGTTTTCCTCTGAAGTATTCTATTTTCAACCTAGTAGGGGCTTGGTGAAAGTATCATCATTTCTTCAGTCTTGACATAAACCAACTTGATAACATTTTTTTTTTTTTTGTGATGTTCTCCCTCTGATTCTCAATTGTGTAGTCTTCATTTATTTTTGTAAGTAAATCATTTTCATTTTCTTTATGACTAATATTTTCTTCAAATTTCACATCCCAGCTGATTTCAACAGATCTTTGTCTTGGAACATAGATTCTGTATCCATTTTGTTGAGGATTGTATGGTACTGAATACTCCCTCTTAATCCCAACAGAAATGCAGAATTCTTTAAAATTCTTCATAATAAGACATGTCCCTCTTCTCTGACTTCAACAATGGCTACATGATTTTTCTTCCTTTCTGGACAGAACCTGTGAGTGTGTCCAAACTTATCACATTTGTAGCATTGAACTTTGGAGAGATCTTTGTGGTTTCCTCTTTTCCTTTTGAAATTCTTTTTCCCTTTGTCGTTTGCTTTTGCATGTAGAGCTTGAATTTCTCCTTCTTTAGTTGGGCCTATTCCTCTTGAAATTAATCAGGATTCTTCTTGAACGCAATCATTCCTAAGTTGGTCGAACTTTGGTAGAGGTGGTTGACCACATATGCATTGAATAAAGGATTCCCAAGAAAGTGGTAACCCTCTTAGAGCTATTAGAGATATTTCAAGATCATCTACATTATTTCCAATAGTGAAAAGTTGATCCCTTATTTCGGAAATTCTTAGGAAATAAGATGTGATTGTTTCCCCTTTATCCATTTTGATACTCATGAGTTGTTGTTTTAAGGTGAGCAACCTGCTTGCATTATTGATCTCATATGTATTTTGAATAGTCTTGAACACTTCATATGCTGTAGATAATCTTGCTATGGATGGAAGGATGTGATCTTTTACGGCATCAATAATTATTTTCTTAGCTTTATTATTGCGCCTTTTCCATGTTGATTTCTCTGGTTCTTCTTCAGGCATCTTTTTATCTTCTTCAATATATGAATCTAATTCAAGTTCTTGAAGGATTGTAATTACGCGAATTTTCCATGATACAAAGTTATATGCTCCTTCGAGTCTATCTTCTACTCTCATTCCATTTGCCATAAAGATTTTATATATATATTTATCAGACCTTGTTCACAATTTAATATACTTGTTTTCAATATCTAGATTCAGTTGAATAATAATATCAACGATATAAGTTAACGAGTTGCTGTTATAGCCGCGGTAAACAATATTGTTGTTTATAATATCAATGCTTTCGATCTTCAACAATGTCGCTGTCAATATCAACGTCTTGTCTACACTTCCAATGCTATTGATGTGGCTAGTTTAGATCCAGCACCAAAAATGGCGAACTGCAACTGCAATCAAGTGTTTATAAACACTTATGATAAAGAAATACAATTTTTGATAATTCCAGCGGCTTTCCCGATAATGAATATGTAATCTGAGTATATACTTCTGATGCCAATAGCAGATGATAGCAAGTAGATCACTGAGTAATGCACGTTGAAGCAACAGCACAGTAATCACTGCCTCCACAACCAGATTCGCTGCTTCTTATAATCACTGCCTTTTAATAATCAAGTCTCGCTGTAGAAGTAATTCGCTGATATATATTCTAATATCGCTGACCTCTAAGCATAGTAAAATCGCAGATAGTATGTATATTTCTTTCTTATTGGTTAGGCTCTGATACCATGTTGTGAAACCTAGATCGTCCAATAGAAATGATATATACAAGTGTGGTATTGTAGAATATGATTGCCTTTGTTATTGCTCTATTCTTCAACCACGATAGGGTATATATAATTTATTGAACAGTCATATAATGAAGAGACATGACCATGTATACTTATGATCATGTCACTTCATTACATGGTTATTTGTTTAACATCTCTTAACCATAATACTTAGTTAGTGTTATAAACACAATGCATAACTTGTTGCCTAACACAAGGCACCCGACAGCACGAGTTGGTGTATAATAACAAGGTACCCAATACATAGTATCGGGACTGTGTAAACATGGTCACGATTACTGTGTATCGTGGCTTCCTTGGTATATCACATAACATAGGATAATGCTGTTAATGGTATCATGCCATTAGTTATTTATACTTGCTTAACATATATATATATATATATATATCTGTCAACAATATGTATGTATTCCAGTATTGGCATAATCCGGACACAGCTATCTCTCAACACTTATAGCACGAGAAACCAGACATTTTACTTTTTCAAAGATGAGATTAATATAGGCACATTGGAGGATTTCAAAAGATCCTTACAGTATAGATAAAAAATCACCAAAGTAGATGCAATGGTTATTGTTCAAGATCACAAAATTTACATCTTGTGAAGTTCTAGAGGCCTCAAAGGATTAGATCACTTGTAAGGTATGTGGTACCAACTCGAATTTACATTTCTTACTTCTATGGATCTAGGGGTAGGAATGAAAGAAAAGCTTGATTTGGTAGGACTCATTTTAGGGAAGAAAGAAATGGATTGCTGGGGTACAATGGTGGAAACCTCCAATAAGTAAAAGGAATTCCATAAAGTTGTCAAAAATAAAAATTGCTATTTTTCAAAGGATTTACATCTTTGAGATATTAAGCTAGAATATGGATTTTCCACTTAGGATAATTGAGAAAAAAGGTCTAAGTTTATAGTTGAAAGATTACACATGTAATGTCCCCTTTTGGGATGATCCTAGATGTTGCCCTAAAATCACAAATTCAATTGAAACAAGGAATGTAATATAGTTATCAACATTAATCGTGGATTAGGTCTTCCAATCATGTTAGATAATATTGAAATATAATTTATAAGACCAATTAATTCTATTTATGGTTAGGGATCTTAATCAACAATTATAAACACATACATAACAATAATTATCTTATATTATTTCAATAAATCATGCATAATTAATCATATTTAGGGTTTGGAGAGGAAAATCCATAATGAGTGCCTAGTTACTATTCAACTCAATTAACCCCAAGAGCACGCAATGCCTAACCAAGACAACTCACCCCTTGGCCCACAAGTGACATGAACATCCTATGATGATACTATCCCTTGGGGAGGGCTACTTAATTTGAGAGAACTCTAATCATAAAGGAATATTGTTCAACCCAATTAAGCCTAAGAGCACATAGCGCCTGACCAAGAGAACTCGCCTCTTGGCCCACAAGCGAAAGGAGCATTCCGTGAAAATTCCATCCATTAGGGTGGGCTACTTAATTCGGGGGAACCTATGTCTACCACCTCTCCCTAACATGTTTCTTTCCATTCCTTAAATGATTGTTTATTTCACTTCCCACAACCAACCATCATGGGGATTGGAACACAAAGGGTGCTCAAGGCCATCCACAACTAAGTCTAAGGGCACCAAGCATCTAACCAAGACAATTACATCCAACTTGGGGTGGGCTACATAGAGGGGACCCTATATCAGTTCTCCCAAATGTATCTCCTTTCTCATCCACACATGATTGCTTCCTTCAGAGAATAAGTAAATAAACAAATCAAGAATCTAGAGTTATTAGCTTCTCACATCATTAACTATATCAAACACATAAGCAATTATATGTTAGAAAATATCTTCATCATGCATACACTAAGCATATATCTCATGCACACCATAGTTGAACAAGAATGCTTTTGCTTGCAATAAGTAGTAATTTCTGATCTGATCAATCTATGTGCCTGATTGTTGATATCTTATGAACTGCTTTTATCTTTATGCGCATGGATGCTAATTGAATCGATTTTTTTTCTTCATCATTCGATTGTTGTTGAATGATTGATATTCGTATGAATGATTGATCGATTAAATGAATTCCTTTGATTTGATGATTCGAGGCATTGGTCAGTTATGATTAGGTAATTGTTGATTAGATGATTGATATTTGATGATATAATGAGTACTAGTTTGATATATTGGTGGATGATGATTGAATGAATGTTGATTTGATAGAGTGATGATTGATGTGGATTTGGTGGTTGTTTGCTTGATCTTGCTGATTTATTGTTTGCTTGATTTCTTGAGGGATTAATGGTTGAAGGATGAAGGATTTGTTTTGATTGATTCATGAGTGATTATATTTAAATCCTCCTTTGATGCTTGGAGTGAAATCTCCTTTATTGGTGAAAGGATCGCCACCTTTCATAAGAATTGAGTCACCACTTTTCATTGTTTCCTTTGAGAATAAAATATTATTCCCCAAATTGATCTCCCTTAAATGTCCTCTTCAAATGAAACCTTCTCCCCTTTATATCTTCCAATGTGGGGGAGAGTCACACTTTTCATCATGTCTTCCCTTTGCAATGGTCACAACCTTTCACAATTACCTTCCTTTAGAAGAGTCACAACCCTTCATCATTTCTTCCCTTTGAAAGAGTCACAACCTTTCATTATGGTCACTCTTTAGAAGAGTCACAATACTTCATCATTTCTGCCCTTTGAGAGAGTCACAACCTCTCATAATTACCACCCTTTGGAAGAGTCGCAGCCCTTCATAAATTTTTCTTTTTGAAGGAGTCACTTCCTTATTTTCTTCTCATTTCTTTTTTCTCTATTAATTCTTTCTTGATTCACAACTTCCCTTTTCTCTTCCTTCCTCACTCTCCCCTTTCAACTGAAGTTCTCTTCTCCCTTTTATATCTCATGTTTGAGCGAGCCACAACTTTTCATTTCATGCCTTTTGACCTTTCAATAAACTTAACTAAATTTTAATTATGATAATTAATTTTATTCTTTTATATTTTTAATTTAGATTTGAATTTTATTATTATTGAATCCTATTTCGAAAGGGGAACATTACAACATAGCTTTCTTGAAAAGGAAGACTAGCTTCGTTTGAATCTTGTGCATAAGTCATATGTACCACAAAATGGGAATCTTGAGGATAAACCAATCACAATAATTTCTTTTTTCTTTGAAAAGATGCACCTTTTAACATCCAAAATTTGAGAACCTGATAAAGGACTAATGTATGGAGGAAGTTATGGATCAAGATATGAAGATGTGTAGATTTTCTAGAAAGTTAGAACTTCTGAAAGCAAAGTGGCAAAAATGGAACAAAGAAGTTTTCAAGAATTTTTTTTTTTGCAAAAAATCCTATATGGCTTAGAGTTCCTCAAAGAGGGATTTTGGATAGTTTGCAATAGAATACTGATGATGCAAAGGATTATATAGTGAAGGAAGATTATCTTTTAGATGTTAAAATGCCTCTAAATCTTTTAAGCCCAAACTTTGGGAGCAAGTGTGGCAACCAAAGCATGGCCTAAGGCACGGGTGTTTCTTTAGATATTAGCAAAGATCCGAGAATTGGAATCGGATCGGACTCAGCAAGGCCGAATTGAATCATGAATCGGCCATGAATTGGAATCGAATCGGCCACGAATCGGCAAATTTAAAAAACCCTTGAAATTTAGAGATTTTAACAATTTAAAACTTATTTCATGCACCCTTTATTGACTATAACTTAAAAACACTATAACATCATCAAATAGAAGCTAATATACATAAACAAGGAACATAAATGATAAATCCATCACATACATTACACGTAAAATGTAAATTGTAGCTAAAGTAGATAGAAATCATAGGATCGCAATGCGTCAAATCATAGAATGTGTGTAAGATGAAGATCCATAAGACATCAAATCATAAATGTATGTAAGATGAAGATCCATGAAACATATGTCTATCAGTATCTGTAAGATCCATAAAACTAAATTGTTTCATAGTATGAATCTATGATGCTAGATCATTGATCAATGCCAAATGTCAAAGTCCTCATAACTAGATCTTAGGTAGTCTTTGTTGGTGGCTGTTTTCAAGTCCCTAGGTCCGGCAAATGAGGTGTGAAGATTTTGGCCTGTTGGGAAGTCATGTCTGTCTGGGATTTGGGTGAGAGCGAAGCTAAGTTTGTCATAGAGATGGGGTCGAAACCAAGTGATTTGTGATAAAACGAGTTAAAACCCTTTGAGAATCCTTTTGCAAGCTTCAGTTTGACCTTAGAAAGCCATGATGGATTGTGGGAGGTAACCCTGCTAAAGGCTTGTTGAATCCTGAAATTTGGTTAAGTCTGGAAATTTTCGAAAACCCCCAAGATCTAGAATCTGCATCTTAACTCCTATGAAGCTGGAACCTATCTCAAACATCCTGAAGTAGTTATATTTTATAATTTATACAAATATAACTTAAAGTATAAGAAATTAAATAAATCAAACTTATAAACTTACAACAAATAGGAAAGGCAAAAAAAAACATTCAAAATATTTGTGTTTTTTTTAAATTTGACTTGACTTTTTAGCAATCAGCTGATTCACGTCCAATATTTTGGGACGATTCAGGTGGTTTTATCACATGAATCGCCGATTTGGTGATTCAGGCAATTCATGTGAAAAAATCGTCTGAAATGATTTCCAGCTCCAAAAAAATCATTTTCAATGAACCGAATCGCCAAACCAGCAATTCAATGGCGATTCTCAGATCTCTGGATATTAGTGCAGAGAAAGATACTTACATGACAACAATGAGACAAAAATAGTTTTTAGTTAGCTTCTAGTTGTGTATGTCTCATAGGAAGGAAAAGATGCCCAACATCTTCTAAATTGCAAATTATAACAAGATTTGGCAAGACATTCTGAGTTAGTTTAGTGTGTACTAGATCTTTCAAAATCTCTTAGATAAGCATAATGCGAACTAATGGTTGAAAGAACAACAAATAATAGCAAATACATTTTAGGAAATGATTGTGGAAATGATTTGGCGGTCCTTATGGACTAATAAAAATATAGTGATGTTTAGGATGCTACAAAGAGCAAGGAATGGAAATATGTCTAACGAGAGCTACATATGAGATTATACTATCCAAACTTATAAGAAAATAGGGGAGCTTTCTCTGAGAGTTCTTAATAGTCATCATCAAAATCAAGGCTGATATCCAATGAGTTCACCACAAAAGGGGTGGGCAAAGTTGAATTTCAAGGAGGCTTTAATATGGATTGTAGAGATGGTCAAATTGGGTTGTGTGAAAATAAATGCTCATAAAGAAGTTATGATTCATTGATTTATTAATAGCGATACATTGGGGTGAATCCCAATAATGTGGCAAAAGGAGGTATTACAAAAGCCATTAGATTGAGCACTCAAATAAACATTTAGAGACTAGTTACATGGGGAAATTTGATAATCTGTATTGACACAAAAAAAGGCCAAGAGTCCAACAATGAGGAATTGAATACTTTGGTGAGTTAGGCAAAAAATATTCACTTGCTTTAGTGAAGTAATCTTCATGCATTGTTATTGACAAGGAAATAGAGGGATACATTGTTAGGCTAATTTGTGGATTAGGTAGCCAAGACAAAGCTGTTTTTCAAAAGATACCTTTTGATATCCTTCACGATGTCTTGGCTCATAATGAAGTTCTACCCAGATTGAGTAGTTGAACTCCAGTGAGTAGAGCACCGATACAACTTTTTGGGGTAGGTGTGCAATGCTTTTAGGTATTTGTCTTTTGTATACAGATTTCGGCTTGATGAGTTCATTGGCAATCTTAGACTGAGCTTGGGATCTTGTTGTGGCTTATCCCATGTTGTGCTTTGGGGTGTGTACTAGCTGGCTGACAGAGTATTGTTTTGGAAGTGGAGCCCTTCTTTTGGCATTGTCAAAATGAAAACATATTTACCAATTGTGGGGTCTGGTACTCTGTTTTTCCTTTCATCAACATTGATGTAGTCATCAACATAAATGGCATCTTGAATGAATAATGTCTGCATTTTCAGAAGGCGGAATAAGAGAAATTTAGCACTGTCATGCAGACTTCTGGCAGTCAAATATCTTGCAAGCAATTTTGTTTTGTCTTTACAACTTTCCTTCCTAGATACTACAGTGCTGTTGTTTTCTCACTGCAGGTTGGTCATTCACACCCTTCATGTATAGTGTTTAGTTTGCTCAGAGCTGTGTAGATAGTTTAATATTGCCCATTTCAAATGAATCTGCCTGTCAGCCATGGTTCTTATTGACTATGCACATTTAGCACCTTTTGGTATCTCTAATTGATGATTGAATTTGGGGATGGACAGATTGAACTGGTGCAGCTAACTAGAGTTGTTTGGTACAGATTATGAGTTTTTAAGTTTCCTTAGATATGGAAGCCATGTTTCCTTTTATCTTTTCAATTTTGATTACAGTGACAATCTTTACTTTTCTGGTTCGTTCCTTCCCCCTCTATTCCTGATAGTCTTTGGGTCTGTAGTTGTTTTGCCGTTTCTTATTCTTCAACTGCAGAGATTAGGATGTGCAGTGCAGGGCATGGGATTGTTTGCTACCTGCAGCCAATTCATCATCTGCTTCTTCTTATTCTTCTCATCCATATTATAAATCATTTCAACAAATGGAAAGAGCTTATCTGCATCTCTAATTCTAATGCAGAAAGGTCAAATAAAATGATGATTTCACAATCAAAGGCAGGGACAAAGCAAGCAATAAAGATCAACAGAATGTTACAGAAAAACTTAAAAAGAAATGGGATAGGAATGAGAAAAGAAATTCTTTAAAAGTGGTAAAAGTGTGGGTACCGGAGCTGAATTTAGAATCTCTCTCAAGAAATTGAAAATCTGCAGGCAAGTACTAAGAAGCCTGAAAGGAAGCCTCTTGGAGAATATCTGCTTCCTTTAAAGTCATAGAAGATATTCAAAACATCACCATCATGAAAAGTTCAACTAGAACAATCAACAACGTGATATTTCTGTATGAGTATCTACATGAGACTATTATATCTAGTATTACTTTTTGTAAAAACAAGTAGAGCCTAACACAAAAAGGAGAAGGGTGATTTGGCTATGATTAGCAAAGAGGATAGTGACTAATGCTACTTCTTGAAGTTTCCTTATTTCTGTCTTCGTTTATTTGTTAAATGGAGGGCCAGCACTTATGAACTAGCTTCCTTGTCTGCTCATTTATCTCTTGTTCAGCTACCTTTTTATGTGTCCTGGTCCGTATGAATGAGGGACTTTTCCCTTTTTGATTAATATAATACTTTAAATTTTATCAAGCAAAATACTGTGATGGAACAGCTTAGTCAACAAGCCACATTCAAAGGATTTCAAAACCAACCTTTCTGTTTGTAATACCCCTTGAACAAGATGGAGAGTTCATAAAAATTGATAGATGGAATACAGAGAAGGCATGTGTAAGGTTGCAAATTGTTTTTCTAAAAGATCTTTTTTCTGGTCAATTTAATGTTATAGAGGAGAAGGTAAATCTATTTGAAGAATCCATTGGCTACTCTGAATAAGGAGTTTGTTCTCCATTTTAATTCCAATATTCAGGAAGGCGGAGAGGGAGCATGCCAGAGAACGTGTAAAACTAGCTATTAGGAATAGAGGGAGAAGGAGCATGCAAAGTCACAAACTCTCTCTAAAAGGCCTTCTGTCTGATCATTTTGGTGTGAGTCATGACATGGAAGGAGGCGGTCTCTTTGAAAAATCCATTGGCTAGTTTAGAGAAAAAGTTAGCTCACCATTTTAATTCCACTATTCATGAAGGTATGGGCTACTCTCTTTGGTGCTAGAGCATTCCCAATGCATAGACAAATTCTACTCCAGATCTGAAGGAGGAAAAGGAAATGAAGCATAGTCAAACAAGCATTTGGGTTGTAGGACATGACAATTTGTGGGTGTGCGGGGAAGTTATTACTTGGGTGACCTGAATATGAGTATCCCAGCTATGGCTTTATGGAAGGTGGAAAGAGAAGACCATCTATTGGTTCTAGTGGTAATGATAGAGGAAATGGCAGTAGTATGGTGTTTGCTTGTTTCATGGCTGATCATATACGGCCTGGACAAAATTATAGGTATCGAGATATTAATGACCTTGGTTCTACTATAGGAAAGAAGATGGAGGAAAAAAAATGTTACCAATAGTCAGAGGTGATGGTTGACACTCAATCCACAATTGGCTAGTCTATGAGTAATCACAATTTGACAAAAAATATACTTTTTAAGTTTATTTCTAGAATAGTAGTCTGATTTCAAAATTCCTAAATCTGTGTGTAAGAACAAGTGCAGAAATTATTGAAAGGAAAAAAACAGAGTAGAAACAGGAATTCACATGGAAGATGCACGCATTTATCCCACACAAACACTCCTGCTTTGAACCCCAGAGAGATATATTTTACACTGCCACTATTCCTTTTGCTGCATTCAAGGACAAGGTTATGAAGATATTTGTTCACTTTGGAAAAAGTACATTGCAATTCCTCAAATGACCTAGGTTGGTGATTTATGTGCTACCTATTTGGTTCTCATAGGTTACAAAAATATTAAAATATAAATAAGTAGTTATGTCCGTTATCAACTAGTTATTTCACTATTGGTGCATAACTATTATGTCAGCCCCTAAGACCTCTCTTTTTTAAGTAGAAGTTCCGTTCAACCAACTCCTATTAGGGTGTTAATAGATGTTTAACTGTACATTTAAAATATGTTTGGTGAACTAAAGATGCGCCTGAACTAAGGTTCCGGTGCTGTGTAAAAATTGTTCATGGTTTATTCATTCGTCCAAAAATTAAAAATATCTGTAATTGCACGAGATTGCACCATTTTGTTTAAAAAATATGTTTACCAAAAATTAGTTATTTTTTGTAATTCATAATGTGCTGAAAAACCTTACAACTTCTGTTTCTGAAACATGTTGGCAGATGGTGCTCTATGAGTACATCTCAGATAAAACACACATTCCAAAATCAATCAGCTCCAAAAACAACCAAGAATAGAAAATTCGAGGCTAAAGCATGCAAAGCAAGGCAAAAACAAAGTCTGCAGTACTCTATATGTTTCCAATCTAAAATCTTGAGACAAAAGTCTGGGGTCTATGACATGGAGGCCAGGAAATTCATGAGGAGAATAGAAAGAACAAGCACAGTTACTGGAAACTGCAGAAAGACCACTTCCTGCACAAGAGCAGACATTAAGATAATATTTTCCTTCATATAAGTAGAAAATTAATGATGCAAGCAACCTTCATGAATTCCCTCCCTGCCAAGAAAGGCCAAAGGCATGCAATGCAATGATATTAAATTTCACAAATTGGCTTTATATCCCTACAAACTCGAAAGAAATCCTGTAAAAGAGAGCAAAAGGCTCGGGATGGAATCATTTTCTTCTCCATGCTTTGATATAAAACAGAGCACAACAAGCAAGAATCACAATCTGAAATACACAAAACCAATTTGAATTTGAATCCCTGATAACTCAAAAGAAATTCTCTAAAAGAAATAAAAAGGCTCAAGACAGAGCCATTTTCTTGTCCATGCTATGATTTCAGACAGAGCAAAAGCAACCAAGATTGACAATTCCGAAAACATGAATTCGAAAGAAACAGTTGACTGCACTTACCATCACAAGACGGAGAGGTTTGAACACGGTCCCTGCCCGGCGCCACCCTGGGGTTCTTATACTTACTCTCATCACTCTTGCTCCTAATCTTTCCTTTGTAATTTCTTTTCTCTAAAGCAAAAGAAAACGAAGAAGGAGAAATTTGTATACAATAATCTGTGGTGGTGGTGGTCACAGTCATGCTGCTGACTCCTCAGCTCTTTCTCACCAATTCATTCTCTCTGCAACATAAATTCCTTTTCTTCTGCGTTGTTTCTTTCTTTTTTCCTTCTTACTTCACATGCCGCAAAAGTAGAACAACGACAACCGGCTTCATTTCCCGGTGACGGGCCGGTGACGGGAAATGATTTGGCACTAGAAATAGTGTTTGCTTTCCAGGTAGTGGTTTCTGTGTGGAAGCATGAATGCCAGACTCCAGTGCCAGTGCCACACAACACACATTTATTCTTCCTTTATTTCGTTAATAAACAAGTCCTTCACATTTTTTATAAGTACTCTGCTTAATTCCAGTCATAACAATCTTAACACAGTCGGTAATATTGTCTCCTTTCAGGAAAGGTTTGGGTTGTTGGATCTTCTGGACTCGTGTAAAGATTAGTGGGTCCTTTGGATTATTTAACAGAAACCCAATAATTTTACACCAAATCAAAATATTTAACAGAAATTATTGATGGTTAATATTTATGACACAATTTAGCTTTTTAATATTATTTATATGTAATGGTTTTGTGTAGAATCATTCAGTCTTTGGGATTGTTTTTAATAAGTTATGTTGAATAGTTTTATCTAGTGTAGAATTATTGGGTCTTTAGGATTATTGATGTCAGGTATTACAACTTGGTAAAATTGTAAGTATTTGGTCTTCAATTCTTATTACACAAATCAGTCTTTGGACAAAATTCACACAATTAGTGTAGAATTACTAAATCTTTTAGATTATCAATGTCAAATATTACAGTTTGGTTTCTAACTTTCATAGGTAATGGTTTAGTGTAGAACTATTGGACCTTTTAGATTATTCCTAATAAATTGATGTTATATATTTTGATTTAGTGTAAAATTATTAGGTCTTTGGGATTATTATTGATGTCAAACATTACAACTTGGTAAATTGCAAATATTTGGTCTTCAACTTCCATAGGTAATGGTTTAGTGTAGAATTATTGGACTTTTAGAATATTCCTAATAAATTGATGTTATAATTCCAATTTAATGTAAAATTATTGGGTCTTTGGGATTATTGATGTCAAACATTACAACTTGGTAAATTGCAAAGATCTGATCTCCTACTTTCATAGGTAATGGTTTAGTGTAGAATTATTGGACCTTTTGGATTATTCCTAATAAATTGATGTTATATATTTTGATTTAGTGTAAAATTATTAGGTCTTTGGGATTATTGATGTCAAACATTACAACTTGGTAAATTGCAAAGATGTGGTCTCCAACTTTCATAGGTAATGGTTTAGTGTAGAACTATTGGACCTTTTGGATTATCCCTAATAAATTGATGTTATATATTTCGATTTAGTGTAAAATTATTGGGTCTTTGGGATTATTGATGTCAAACATTACAGTTTGGTAAATTGCAAAGCTCCGGTCTCCAATTCTTATTATACAATTTAGGTGTTTTGACAAAATTCACATGAAATAGTTTAGTGTAGAATAATTGGGTTTTTTGGATTATTGTCCATAAATATGATTGTGATATTGCTATAAGCGTTCAACTATTTAGTTTTTGAGTCAAACTCATCGACCCATGTTTTATGAGTGGTGGTTCACAATAGTCCTAGTTTTTGAGTCAAACTCATGGACCTATGTTTTATGAGTAGTGGTTCACAATAGTCCATCTCTCATGAGAATGAATGGAACACTAAGCACTCATTTCATCATATCATAAATATGATGTTAAACATTTGGTATAATATAGAATTATTGAGTATTGTAGATTATTGAAGTCAAACATTACATCTTGGCAAATTGCAAGTATTTGGTCTCTTAGACATTTTGACAAAATTCACATATAATATTGTATTGTAGAATTATTGGGTCTTTGGGATTATTGATGTCAAACATTACAACTTGGTAAATTGCAAAGATCTAGTCTCCAATTCCTATTACAATTTAGTGTTTTGACAAAATTCAAATGAAATAGTTTAGTGTAGAATAATTGGGTCTTTTGGATTATTGTCCATAAATATGATTGTGATATTGCTATCAGGGTTCAACTATGTAGTTTTTGAGTCAAACTCATCGACCCATGTTTTATGAATAGTGGTTCACAATAGTCCATCTCTCATGAGAATGAATGGAACACTAAGCACTCATTCCATCGTATCATAAATATGATGCTAAACATTTGGTATAATATAGAATTATTGATGTCAAACATTACATCTTAGCGAATTGCAAGTATCTCTTAGACATCTTGACAAAATTCACATATAATATTGGAGTGTATATTATTGGGTTTTTTTGAAGTATTGTCAACGAAGCCAAACATCTCATCTAGTGATACTTGGCCTTCCATTTATATTACATAATTTCACATTTTAACAAAATTCCCACATGCAAATCATTAATACTTAATCTCCCACTATTCTACAAAATTCACCATTAAAACGTGTGTACTCATCTCCCATTCCAATCACACAACTTTTATGTAAAACTTTAATTGATAATTTTGAAAATTACAGGATTCCATTATTGGCCGACCAAACATTTTATTTTAGAATTATAAAGGCGAGGAAGGTGGTTGGAAGGGACATTTGTTATTCAAGTTCTTGGAGCTTGTGGTTTTGTTGCTTTCCATATTTTTCTGCACAAAATCCGAAGAGAGCTTTTTAATTTTAATTAAAAAAGTGCGCCCAGTTAGGCGTGTTTATTGCTCCACAGAATGGCCGTGCAAACAAGTGCATCTCTTATGACTTATATAAATGTGGAATAATTAAATTATTGTTTTGGTATAAATGTGGAATAATTATTTTATTTTTTTGGGGATTTTTATGGGTTAGAAAAAGAATAAAGGTGTCGTCAAGCAAAGTTTGATAACGAGGCCTGAATCCTAATGATGTAAAATTTACAATGATTATACCTCATGTGATGTGAAAGGCTTCTGCTTTTCCACGTTAGGGGATCTTCTAGGCCGACTAGCTTTTCAACTTTGCAATGATGAAAAATGGAATTTGGGTTTATTTTGTTTCACATCAATTAAATAGATGAGAAATATCAATGTCTTTTAAGGTTGAGAGTGGTTGTTTTGTGAGGTCTTGTTTCTTCATTGTGTGATTGTGGTTTGAAGTTCACGAGTTTTTATCATTTTTAAGGTTTTACGATTCTAGAGGTGTGATTTCAATTGGTCTCTATTTTTCGATTTTGGAGGTGTGATTTCAATTGGTCTCTATTTTTCAAAGATCATGATTTTACATTTTAAGTTATAGTTTTAATATATAATTTTTTCGTCAAAAAGATTAGAGGTGTTTTGTTGTACATAAAATAAATGACATAATACATAAATGTACGAGCATAAGTCAATTAATTATTACTAATAAATGAATAGTCTCCACAATAAGAGTTGGTATTGATTATAACATTGAAATAAATGTTTGAAATTTAAATAATAGAAATGGGTATTTATGTTTTGTTTCGATATTGAATTGACTCTATGATAAGATGTTTTCATTTAATTTGCCTCTCCACTTAAAAATTTAGTATGCACCAAATTATTAGATATAAATCAAATAAGAATTGGTTTGACTATTCATGTCACTTCTACGAGTATGGAACCATCTTGTGTGTTTATAGATTTGACATTTTTTGGCAAGATAATTGATTTATTTGATATGTGATCCATCTAGTCAAAATCTATATCAAGATTAGGTAGTTTGGGCATTTTTCTTAAATTCAACATCTTTTCTTTTAATTAGATATAATATTTATTGAATTGTAGGTCCATACCTTGTTCCCCATGATTCTTGTAAATTCTCTAACCCTATTTGGAAGGCTTGCCTCTAGAGAGTAGCTTTTAGAAAAAAAATTGGGGGTTTGGACAGTTCACCGTCAAACCCAACTCAGCTATTTTCATTTCAAGTTTTCTCAACCCTTGCATGCAGGGTATTTCAGCTATCTTCATTTCAGTTCACAGGCTTTTCTAATCTTTTGTGCAGGATTCAAACTAACTATCTTATACAGTTTTCTAATCCCTTGCATGCAGGGTATTTCATCTTTTTCTGCATATTTTAGCATTTGATCTGATTCTAACATTGTTTCTATCTCAGTTTTATATCTCAGTTAATCTCTATTAAAATAATCTCTGATATATTTTTCAGTGTTGCATAACCTTTCACCTTTCTTTTTCAACTATTCTCTATTTAGTTCTCTATATATTTACTTCTCTCAAGTTTTATTTCCTTTCTAAATCTAACATCTATAGGTTTTCATTGCTATTTTGTTCAAAAAAAACAAAAATCCTTTCTGTCATATATTCATATCTCCCCTCAATGTATTGAAAGTTTGGATTCATACTTATGTGCTTGTATGCACCTTGCATTAAATCTATTAGAATCATATATATTTACATTTTAAATATGTTCAACAATTTATTTAAAACATCTCACAAAGACAGGTAACTTCCATTGTTGTATCATTTTTTTTCATTAAACCATTTTATAAAGTTTATTATTTTTTTAATTTTCTATACCTATTATTCTAGCAACACTGTTCATCTAGCTTATTTTCTTTCATCCAACTTGAGTTTCCCTCATTTGCATGAGTTTCCTTCTTCCTTGCATTTCATCCTCATTGCGTGAGTCTTATCCTGCTCTCTAATCCTGGTGTGAGCTGTGCATGCATTATTCTATTCTTACGTGAGTTCCAACCTTGCACAATCTAACTTTTATTAGCTTTTTCTTTATTTATTTTTTCTGCCTCTTTCCTTATCCTCAGTCTTACGTGAGTTGAATATGGTTTTATCCTCTACCATTTATTCATTCATTTCATCCTCTACCATTTATTCATTCATTTCATCATTTGTGTGAGCTTTCCTTTGTTACCTTCTCTCTATTCTGTTTGTGGTTTGTTCTTCCTTGCACAACTCCTTGGTTGCCTCATTGGCTTTGGGGGATTACTTTGTCCTTCCTTGCATTGTGTTTCATCCTGCATGCTGTGTTTTTCATAAAAATTCTCAAATAAACATTGTTGTGGTTACCAAATAAATATTGTGTGGGGACTTGAATATCTTGGCAGCTTCTAGTCTCATTCACCAGAGATTCTTCTAGTTTGTATCTCCTGTAAATCTAAGCCTTGTTCCTTACATGAGCTGCATCCCATCAGTTCTTGTTTTAGTTTTCTCTCAAATTATTCTGATTTCTCAGCATAGAATCAGTTTATTTAGCTATTTTTAGCTTTGTGTTTAATGTTTCTTTGATTGCTTTAAATTAGTTTGACTGATTTTAAATTAGTTTGTATTAAATTTTTTGAATGTTAGTTTGATAATAATAATTCAAATTATTTTGTTAACAATTTATTTATTTATTATAATCAATCCATATTAGTTTATTAATTCCTTTAACACATTTTTTGTAATTCTTTTTTATTCACTAATCCTCATTTTATTTTAATATTAATCAATTATCTTTCATTATTTTAATCATTTTTTTTATAAAAAAAAAAATTAAAATTAAATTTGTACTATTGAAAGTGAACTTAACATTAAGATAAACTCAGAAACATAATTCAGTTTCTTTATTAATTTGGTGTTTCAAAAAAATTTTGGCTCCATTTATGCTCTTAAATAGCTAATTTTTTCATTTAACATTTTTTTTTAATATCTCTATTAAGGTGTTTTATCAAATTTGTTCACTTTTTCTAAAGGGGGATTATTTTTTTTAATATGTCTACCCTCATTCTTGGAATCAAATTAACAAGTTCTGACTATCCTCAATGGAAAACACATATTACCTCTATATTTTGTTTTAAACATTTGCTCCAAGTTGTTACAAATGCCTCTCTTGAACCAGCTTTCACTACTTCTCAAACTAACATAGATGCATGACAAGTTAAAAATGGAGAATCTCTTGGATTAATTGGTCTTTCTGTTATTCCTAATCTATATGTCTTGATTGGACATTGCACCAAAGCCCATCAATCATGGAACATTTTGCAACAAACTTATGATAGCTCTACTGAATCGCGTAAGATTCAACTCCAAGATAACTTGGAAGACTTAAGGTATATTGATTTCAAATCTATGGATGAATTTTTACTTAAATTTGATATTATTAAAACTCAATTAAGTGGTGTGAATATTTTTTATTAAGGTAACAACAGGTTTTGAAGGGACCCCGAAACCCTTTACATTGCTAGAACTTAAGATAGAACTTTAGGAATTCCAAAATTACAACAGTCCAGCCAAAACAAAGGCCCATACACCACAAAAAACACTTAAGATATATCATTACAAGCTCCTAAGACAATTCAATCCAGCCAAGAAAAGGTAGGACACTCAAACAATAAAATGAGAAGACTGCATAAAAATAAACATCAAAATCTACAGTCCAAAGAGGATAGCAACAAGGCTATCCAGAAACCCCTTTTTATGAGAATGGAGGGTCATGTCAAATGATGAGGAGGATTTCTTAGAATGTTTCCCTTTAATAGTTATTCAACCATCTTCGACTTTCACTGCCTTAGACTGCCAACACATCGAATCCAAAGAAGCAGCGCCCAGCATAGGATCCAAAAAACTCCTAGCAAGAGGGACAGAGACACCATAACCATTAGCATCAGAGCTGGGAGGAAAAGCGACCTCTGAAATAGGGCTTGCAAAACTTCCAGCAAGAGAGATAGAAGAATCAAGAGTAACAATAGAAATAACACCAGCAGGACTAGCAGGAACAAAATCCACTAATATTAGATTAATTACTATTATTCTAAAGAAGTGTCTTCCTAAAGAATTTCAACAGTTTATTATTAACATTCATTCACAACTTGCTATTCCTAGTTTAGCTCCTCAATTAACTTATGGTATATTTCAAAATCTTTTACGTCAAGAGGAAGCTAAGTTATTGCAATTTGGTACTCTTAGGTCTTTTGAACATGCTTTTGATTCCTAGTTTAGCTCCTCAATTAACTTATGGTGTTAGCTTGTGGTGACTAATCAGGAAAGTACTATCCAGGAAAGTACTGTACACTTTTCCTCCCGACCTCGCCGGGGTTCGGGGCTGAATTTTTTTGAGGCTGACATATTTTTGATTATTTTGGGCCAACATATTGTAACTCATTCTAACCCTAAAGCGGAAAAAATATTGTATAATTTGGCTTAGGGTTAGGGATTTCATGATGATGTATGATTTTAGTACTTGCAGTGGAATTGAGCTATAAGGGATTACGGATTGTAATCAGGTTTTAATCACTAGATAATAATAATATTGGACTCGTTGTTGGTGGACGTAGCCCAGGGATTGGGTGAACCACGTTAAATCTTTGTGTCTTGTGTTCTCTTCTGTGTGGTTTATTGTTTTCTGATATTAGTTATATTTGCACATAATTGTTATTTCTACCTTGTTAATCCTAACATATGGTATATTTCAAAATCTTTTACGTCAAGAGGAAGCTAAGTTATTGCAATTTGGTACTCTTAGGTCTTTTGAACATGCTTTTGTGTCTAAGCATCAAAATCAAAATAATGGATCTTATAATCATAATACCTCTTATAATAATCATAATTCTCGTAATAACAATTATAATCTTCATAACAATAATAATCCTCACAACAATAATAATAGTTATTCTAATAACAGATTTAATTCTAGGCCCTCATATAACAATAATGCTAATCACAATAATAATTATTATAATAATCAACAAAATACTCCTAATAAGAAACCACATTGTACTTATTGTGGAGAAGATGGTCACCTAACTAATGTCTATTTTAAAAAGAAAATTGATAAGAAGCCTATGAATAACAATAATCAAAATAATTTCAAATCTCAAGGTAATCAATCTCGTTGTTCTTTTACTACTTGTTTTAAAGCTTCTCATGCATTAAAATGAATTATTGATAGTGGGGCTTCTCGCCATGTTACATCTCATAGAGAAGTGTTTGATTATTTGCAACCTAATAAAATGAATATTCCTAGTCATTTAGCTAATAATCATAGTGTATGGCACAAAAGGCTTGACCATTTGAATTATGATTATATTTCTATGATGCTAAAATCTAACATGGTTGAAGGATTACCACATATTGTTCCATCTAAAATTACATGCACATGGTGCATGAGTGGCAAAATGAAAAGGGAGCCCTTTCCTCATGGTACTTCATGGAGGGTGTCTCATAAGTTACATTTGATTCATAGTGACCAATTTGGGTCCAATGGAGAACACTTCTATTCAAGGTTCAAAGTGTGCTCATACCTTTGTTGATGATTTTACTAGAAGAATTTGGATCTATTTCTTGCATAGTAAGATCAAGTTCTTGATACATTTTCTAAATTTCATATGTTTTTGGAAAGGCAATCAGGTTCTAAGCTTCAAATTCTTAGAATAGATAATGGTACTGAATATGTTAACAATGCTTTTCATTTGTATTTGAGATATTTTGGTATAAAACATCAACTTATTGTTCCTTATGCACCACAACAAAATGGTGTGGCGAAAAGGAAGCATAGAACTATTGTGGAAATGGCTAGATGTATGCTACATGCAAAGAATATTCATTACAAGTTATGGGCTGAAGCAATGACTTGTGCCACTTATATTCTTAATAGAACTCCTACTAAAGCTTTACAAGATATAGCTCATGAGGAAGCATGGTTTGGCAGAAACCCAATTTACAACATTTGATAATTTTTGGATCTATTTCTTATGTTCACACACCCAAACAAAAAAGGCAAAAACTAGATTCTAAATCTTCTCCATTTATTTTTGTTGGGTATGATGAATTCACTAAAGGTTATAGAGTTTATGATCCTATTACTAACAAAGTGCATATTGCAAGAGATGTTTGCATAGTAGAAAATGAAGTCCATGATTGCTCCGAGATCAAAGATGATGAATTTAAAGGAGGCAATATTGAGATTGTGGAGGACCAACCTCCTATTCTAAACCCTACTCCTAATGCATCTATTTCTATTCCTACTAGTAATAGTAATAATGACAATGATGGTAATAATATATCTACTCCTCATAGTAATAATGTTGCTCATGATGATAATGATACATTTACTCCTCATAGTGATATTTCTGTTACTTCTAAGAGAAATCCTAAATGGTTTAAAGATTTAATTAATGAAGGTGATGATTATATTGCTAGAATGGGTGGACTTAGACTTAGGATAATTAATTATTGTAATTATGCTTTGATGTCTTCTCTTATGAATTCTAATGATCCTCAAACTTTTCTCAAGCTAAAAATCAACCTCATTGGCAAAATGATATGCAAGAGAAATATGACACTTTAATTTCTAATAATACTTGGGATTTAGTTCCTTTACCTCATGATAAAAATCTAGTTTCTTGCAAATGGTTATATAAAACTAAGTTGAATGCTAATAATGAAATTAGTAAGTTTAAAACTAGGTTAGTACCAAGAGGTTTCTCTCAAATTGAAGGATTAGACTATAATGAGACCTTTGCCCCTATTGCAAAAATGCCTACCATTAAAGTAGTTCTTGCTTTGGCTTCTAAAATGAATTGGCCTATTCACCAAATGGATGTTAAAAGTGCCTTTTTAAATGGGGATTTGCACGAAGAGTTTTATATGTCTCAACCTCCCAATTTTATTAAAGAAGGTCACACACATCTAGTATGTAAACTAAAGAAATCTATTTATGGTTTTGTAAACACCTAAAATTGTCCTTCGCACTAATATTAATTTTTATTAATATTTTCCCTTAACATTATGGTTGATTTTTATTAATTAACTATATTGTTATATTCCTCTATTTATTTAATTAAATTAAATTAAATTAAATAAATTTATTTTTCCTTTTTATTTTAAATTCTATTTAAATACTAATATATAAAACTCAATTTAATATATTATCCCTCCATTTCCCTTTATAAAATAAATTTTTTATTTATTTTATTTCCTCCGCTAGCCTAAAGTTCTTCTAAACCATGATTAAATTAAATTTATTTTAATTTAATTCATTTTCCCTTTTTCATATGCTTACCTTTTGCTAATTATTCCTCTAATTTTAATTAAAAGGTGGATTACTTCTAAACATGTGCACAATCACCTTTTCCAAGGTGGCCACCTCTCCATCTTTTTTCTTCATCAATCATTTTAAATTTCTCTTTCCCTCTAAAAGTGAAGTTTGACTTTTGCATCTTTTGCCACTTCACCTTTTTCAAACCCTACCTAACATCATTTTGCCTCTTAATCCTATCCACTCATTTAATTTTGCCTCTTCATCTTAGCCACTCCTCTTTGCCTCTTAATCTTGGTCATCCATTATTTTGCCTCTTAATCTCCACCGTCTAATTCTTTTCATTTTCTATAAAATGAGACCTCACTCCTTATTTTAGGTCTAGGCTCTTTTTCTTCTTAATCTCTTAGATCTTGTATCTTCTAGCATTCTTAATCATTCTAGTTCTTTTCTTCATTGCATTCTAATCTTGTTTCTAATCTAGATCTTGTTACATTATCATTATCATAGTCTTGAATCAATCTTTCATTTAATCTTTATCATTTGTGAAGCTTGAGACAAGTTCCTCATACTTATTCTCAATCCCTTCACCATCATCTAGCTTGCATCCCATAGTTTTGCATTATTTTTGCATTTCATTTGTGTTGGGAGAGCATACCCACAATAATATTGAAGAGCAAATCAAACAAGGTTATTGGGTGCCCTTGTTTTAGCTCATTGAAGTTGTAGTGAAAATTACTTATTTTGTTGCACTTGAAATTACTAACATCTAATGTGATTGTTTGGTGTTTTGGTGTTTTGTATTTGCAGCAAATAGGTCCATATTTTCATTGCATATATTTTAGCACGTATTTTTGAAACATTGTCCTTAACTTACAAAATGGGGGTCAAAATTTTTACATTTGAAGACATGTGTCCTCCCCCTTTTCTCAAGATCCATAATCCTCATCCACCATCAAACCCCAATTTTCCACATAATTTTCAACCTCCATACAATCCTAATCCTCTGAAACCCACATCATTCCTATCCTCCAAAGCTTCACAATCACCCAAAGCTAGACAATTCACTGCCCTTGCAAACCCTCTTGATGTCATATTACACCTACTTGTTGACCAAAACATGATGGTTTTTCCAAACACTATTCCCTTTGATGGGATTCAAACCAAACCTTTTGGTATTGTATCATCTTAAAATGGAAGCACTTCCATGATAAGAGCATTTATCACTCCGAATAAGTGGTTTGGGGTAATGTTAAGCACCTTGATCAGGTCTTTGTATGTATTTGGCTTTCTCCCCACTTTCCACTTCTTTTCTGCACTTGATTTCTTCAATCTAGGTGAAATTAAGGATAGGATCTCAAGGATTCTCCTGAATTTCCCTCTTTCATGGCTCTATTTTCTAGGTAGGACTTAGAAATAGGTCCTCCTGGCCTTCATTACAGTCATCATAGGATTTTATGCTTATCCTTGGCATTCTATCTTATTCTGGTATCATTTCTAGGTCTCTGGGCATCCCTGGGACCTTCTGTCCTGATTCTGACTGGATTTGGGACCAGGGTTAGATTCAAGGTCAAACTTGACCATGTCAGGATCAAGCTCAAACCTGACCAGGTCAGTCCCAACCTTGATTTTTCCCCCTTCCTTCAAATTTCTAAAATCCTCGATTTCTGGGTATCGGGCTTTCGGGATATTTGTTTTCCCGCCTCCGGGTTGGCCATTTCGGGTTTCGAAATGGTAAATCCTCTAATTGCATTTAATCTAGGTATATTTTCTAAAGGTTAGGACCTAATTGGAATTTAATTCTCTAAGGTGGCCCCTCTAGAGGATTGTGCCCTAGTTCACTATAAAAGGAAGCCTTCCTCTCTCATGTTGACATCAAGTTTTCATATCTCATCTCATCTCAAGCAATTGCAAGCTCTCAAGCATTCAAGAAAGTCTTCAAGAATTCAAGTGTCCAAGCATTCATCCATCAAGGAGATCCATTGTTAGCTATTGAAGGATTCAATCTCTTTGGAGCCCCCTTGAAGATCCATCCTTCTACATTCATCCAAGCCTTCTCAAATGCAAAGATCAATTCAAGATTGGTGTTGAAGATCAAATGCCATTGATTGGAGACATCTTACATTCATTCTACATCCATTGAAGCATTTCCTACTTGTGGATTTGAGGATTCGAATCCTCTATAAGGACTTCAACATAAGCGAGGTGATTTGTTTCAATTACTTTGTTTATGCACATTAAATTTCAATTCAATTTCAAGGTTAATTCCTAAATTGGGGTTTGACCAAGGCAAACCCCCCATACGACAAAAACCCCCATTTTTTTGTAGGTACAGGTGCAGGATTTCAGATCTAAGAGCAAATTTGGATACCCTTTTCGATGAACTTTCGAGATCTACGCATAGAGATAGAATTGACCTTCAAATAAAGAATCTAGCCTTTGACCTTTTATGAGGGTCAAAGTCGACCTGAGCTCATCTTGGAGAAAGATTTTTGGGTTTTCTTTGTCTCAGCATTTCCAGTCCAGAGCAGGTTGCAAAATCTTTTGAAAGTACACACAGACATCAAAAAATGACATTTTCCAGATTTTCCCTAATTTGAGGTTAGTATTTGTATTTCAAATTTCAAGCTTAATCCAATTATAGGGAAGTATAGGGTTTCTCTCTCTCTTTCATATTCTTCATAGATTGAATTGATTGTGCATTAACCTTTTGGTTGATCAAATTGGATCTCTCCTCTGGGAATTTGGATTTAGGAGTGAATCTCATATTTCCCCCATACACTTACACATATAGAGGTGATTCCAAATTACCTCTATTCAGGTATAAGAAAAATGAATATTGTGATTATCATCGCATCAAGGGTCATGATATCTGTAATCACTGAAAATTGGACAAGATTATTTAAGTGAGAAATCAAGGCAAAACTCAATACAATTAAATGCAATTACATCAAATCAAGGATAAATTGCAATTAAACTTTAATCTGAATTTAATTAAAAATCAAAAGTCATTAAATCAATTTGAACCTATTAAATCATGATTAATCAAATCAATGTGCAATTAATCTAATTAATTGCATATGTCAATTTAAATCAAATCAACTCATTTAAAGGGTACACATGGCTAAGCAAATTAATTAAATTCAATTAATTAATTCCTATTTTCTCTTAACCACCAAATGGGAGGAAAATTCATCAACCAATAGGAATTGAGGACTAAGCTCACATGGATCAAGCCTAAATCAAATCTCAATCACTCACTTGGAGGATGCATCTTGTCCACTCATTTTGTCCTCTTGTTCCAAGCTTTGAGGACAAAATATTTAAATGGTCTCCAAAGGTGGAACCATGGACTCAACTCTCACTTAACCTTGATCAACTCAACTACACCCCCTACCCTTGCCAAAATATATAAAAGAAATGCATAATTCACTCAATAATCATCCACAAAATCGGAGAATAGCATCAAACCTCTTGCAAATTAGAGCTAGAAAGGAAAATCTAGGATCTAATTAGATAATTTCAATTTGGAATTAACATTTTTATTAGCTTTGCTTATCATTCTCATTTTAGGACTATCACTAACAGAGGCTTGCTAAGAGATTTATCATTAGCATCCCTAAATAGAGATCCATAGAGTGTTTAATTGTCAATTCTTTTCTTAATTAGATTTCTATTTGTGGTAATTTAGTTGTTATTTAATTTATTGATTTATCATCACATCAAGGGTCATGATATCAAGAAGTGCTTAAAGTTTAAAAACTTTGTCCAAGACCTCATTGACAAATGAGAGATTGAAGTTGAAGATCCAAACCCCTCCATCACATCACCCTAACAAGTCCACACATGTCAAGACATTGTCCCAAAGCATGCTAACAAAGATTCCTCTCATCCTCTAGATCCAAGCATTCCTCCACTCCTTGATCTACTTATTTTGAAAAATCCAGCTATCCCTCTTGATCCACCTCATGATTCCATTCCTAATCAAGATCAAGGCATTCCATCCACTCCATTCCACGATAACCTTCCATCTCAAGATCCTACCATCCCTTCCTCTCCACAACATAATCCTTCCCAAAGTCAAGATCAAAGTACCCCTTCATCTCCATGTCAAGATTACAATCCCTCTCAAGATCCCCTTATTCCCCCTAATTCCCCTCATGATCCTAATCTTCCACAATATCCCACTCTCCTTGATCCTCCATCACAAGATCCTATTCCTCCTCAAGCTATTATTATTCCTATTAAGGATTCTCTTAGGGACCAAGGAAACCTTACACTTGATGGCCTTGGTGATATCGCTCACTCTACAAATGCTCATATCCCTCCTGTATGCACCCTAAAATGGTCGCCTAGACTTTGGGCCCCCATTCAGCAATTTATCAAATTTTTGAATCAGCATTTTCAGCTTAATATCAATTTCCTTGATCAAATCCTTATTCTATCATTTATTCAATTATAGTTCATGGATTAAGCATTTTATCCTAAGTCTTTATTTAATTAAAAGGAATATTTCCTCCCCTTTTATTAAATAAAAAGTCCCCACTTTTCCTCTTATCTTAAGTTGCACAAATAAAGCATTATTTTTATTTTATAAAAAGAGAAAAAACACTTTTTGTCTTATATGGGACACAAAAGTCAACTCTTATTTTCTTATTGGAGGATATTTGTGCACATGGATTGCTCCTCTTTCAAGCCCAACCCTTGATTAAATCTTTTGCCTCTTAATCTCCATCATATGTTGTTTCTCATTTCCTATAAAAGAAGAGCTCTCTTCTCATTTTAGGATCCATGTTTTTGAATACTAATGTTATGCTGCAGGTTTTCTAGGTGACTTTGGAGATTTTGGAGATTTGGAGCATTCTTAGCTTTTACATTCACATTCTATCTTAGCTTCATTCTTGCATTTTAATTTCATTATCATGGTATTTCTAGTTTAGTTTCCTTTATGCTTTAGATTAGCTCACCTAGCTTAATTAGGAGGGATTGTAATACTTTCATTTTCTTTCATAGTTTAATTTGCATAGTTTGCATTTTCATTTCTAGCATTGCATTGCATTTCATTTTGATTCTTGAGGATATTGGCACTCTTGCCCTTGTCTTCATTGAATCTCCCATTGTGTGGTTGACTAACAAGGTCATAAGCTTTATAGCTCTAGTTGAGAGCAATCTTAAAATCCTTGCAACTCCATTCATAGGGAGCTCTAGGTCACTTTCTAAGGTTTCCCATTCATGGATTCCCTTGGAAGTAATGACTTAGAGAAGTGCACTATTTAGTGTGTATATTTTTGGCACCCACTGTGGGGCAGAGCATTATTGTTTTGTCCTTCATTTTATGCATTTTTGTCATTTTTTCGTCACTATTTAGCTTTAGTTTCAGCTCTCTGGTTTTTCTGTCTCAGATTATCGTATGGAATTTTTCCAGTGTTGTGTGATAGTTTATTATATACTCGTGTGATACTTTACCAGTTAAAGTATCATGTGACCTTTAGAGGTTCTGTCACACTGTTGTTTTGTTCTCTGTTGCATGCAGGTATCAGGAACTATCGCACAAGGATAATGTATCATAGCCATATACAGCGAAGTGTCACGTGATTCTTCTAGTGACTATACTATCACCTGTGCCCGGTAGTGAGTTGTTTTGGAGTTCTTTTTGGCTGAGTTGTGATTCAATTAGCTTGTTGGTTTAGTTTGATGTGGTTAGGTAGAGTTTATTTGTAGATTTCATTTGGATTTTGATTTTTCTAACCATTGTGGGGCTAACAAGTTGTGCTTGTAGGTACCTTTTGCTTGAATATTTTCCTAAAAGAATGCATGCATAAGGGCTACTAACGGTTTTTGTAGGGCTGCCCAAAGCATAAAAACAAAAAAAAAAGTGCTTGTTATTTATTTCATTTCAAGTGTGGCATTTACTAGTTTTTTCATTTCATAGGAACATAATATCTTGTTGTAGGAATTCTTTGGTGGTAGGACAGTATGATCTTCACCCTTGTGGTGAAACAGAAATCTTGACCCATCTTTGGATTTTGAAAGCAAAAGCATAATTGAATCTTTGCTTGGTGTGTTTGGGAGAAATTTTTGAGGTAGGAGAGTATGTTCTTCACCCTTGAGGTGAACCAAAAATCTTGAACCTCAAAGGTTGATCCACTCTTTCTATAGTCTAGGATCCTTTAGTGGGCCTGCTCTTGAGTAATCAAGAGGAACGACCCAAGTGGGGACTATAAAATCAAGGCTATCAAGGACACAAAACCTTGGTAGATGTAGCACTTGTCTTCGCTGGATGTGAGTAGCCTGTGGAATTGTGACCATAAGGAAAATGTCAAGCAAGAATGCTTAAGGTACTCTTGAGGCTGTGAGGTTCGTTACTTGCCACAAGGTAAGGAGTCTCTTTGGGGAGCGAGAGGGGTGCTATGAATGGAAGCCCTTACTAAGAACCTTAGATAAAAGCCACCCTATTTTTCCACTTAGCTTCTTGGTGCAAGGATTGATCCAAGTGGAATAACCCAGATCACCCCAAGATTAGTCACCATTTGTGTTCCTTTGGTTGTGTCATTGGCACTTCCATGACAAAGCCAATATCTATTGTGGGTAACCACTTTGTGTGAGGCAATGAGACATCAAGTGTGGGCCAAGTTGTTAAGTATTGAGCCTTTGTCTTTTTAGGATAGAAAGTGCTTGAAGTGTTCTTGCTGTGATATACCCATGTAAATGTTATTGCACGTTCAACATCACGGTAGTATTCATAGGATTTTTCAATTTTGATATCACAATTGCTTGTCTTGGCAAGGTTTCTTTTGCCTTTGTTTCAAGTGTTTGAAGACATGTTTGATCCCCTACTATTTGCAAACCTCTCTATTTACTACTGTCACTGTGATTGAAATCAAAAAAACCAACCTTCAAACTAAGATTTTGACCAAACTACCCTTAAAATTGATATTTTTAGCACTCATTGGTCAAGAGTCGTATGATCCTGAAACTATATTGCACACTGTACTGAGAAATATTGTGCGATAGTTCATCCCTGGCTTTTCATCGCACTATTTGCCTGGAAAATATTGCACTGATTGCCTGGAAATTATCGCATAACCTGTCTCAGAAATATCACCCCAGAAGAAAGTATCGCACCAGTTGCCTGGAAACTATCACACGGAGTCTTTTGACTATTCTACTGATTTGTGTCACTTTCAGATTCCTTGGTTGAGTAGATTTTAGTAGGTTTTGTACTCTGCCACTAAAAGCCTGGTTGCACCTTAGGTTCTTGGCTCTAGACATCTTGAGTTAGTAAATTTTGACTTCACCAAAGATCTTGCTTGTCATTGACAAGTTAGGAATGATCCTTGTTGACAAGATTCACCTTTAGGTTCTTTGATTGCACACTTGGAGAGTTTGAGTACTCTTTCATCCAAATTCACTTTCATATAATTTCAATTTCAATATATTTTCGGTAAATCATCCTCCTGATCCATATGTGCTAGGATACTGAAATCCTTTTATTATGCACCACTATGGCAATGTTGGTTTATACCTTTTGTCAATTTTCTATTTCACCATTTCTCTTTTGGACAATTGAATATTTTCACTATCCTAGTTTGACAATCAATGATTCATAAGGTCATCTTATCACTAAGGGTCTTTTCTTTCATGCCGGTTACAACAAGATACCAAGTGGACCAAGGAAAATGACCTCAAGTAGTTTTTGAACAATTACCTTTAGTCCAAACTCACCAAAAGTGAAAGGGGAAGGAACCTGTCTTTGATCAATCTTCTAGGAGTACTGCAGAAGTTTGGTTTGAGCCTAGGAGCAACCTTAGTGAGTTGAATACCTCTTTAGCACCTTCTCAATCAAATATGGACATGAGTTACACCTTGACTAAAAAGGATAGAGAAGCAATGGATCAAACTCTTGATGACATATTTCAGAGGCATAGAGATAACATACTATTTGGTGAATCTTCTCATGACAATCAACCAGAATCACCTCCTATCAATACCAGATATTTGGATGCCTATCAAAGAGATGAAAGATATATAAGATGAGCCCAACAAGATGAATAGTCACAACATGAAGACCAGAACAACCAATCTTGTGATGCTCATGTGAATGCAACTTTTTCTAATAACTTGTTCAAACATTCAAGACAAAGTTCTCTACTTCGAACCACCTCATGATATACAAGTGAGAGGCTAAAAAGAATTGAGCGAGAAAAACAAGCCTTCTTGAATGAACAAGCTACAAAAGAAGAAAAACTTAGGCTCCTAGAATCTGAAAGGCAAGCCTTGTTGGACATAGAGAGAAGAGCTACACAAGAAGAACAAGATAGGCTTCTAGCCCAACAACTCAATGCACAATTTAACAATAGGGGTACCAACAGTGGAAACAACTCTCCACAATCTACTCCCTCAAGAACCCCATGAGGTAGGAGGTATTCAAGATCACCCTCAAGATCTCCTAGTCCTAGAGGAAGGACTTTACAACATGATCACTATAGGAGACAGATGCCTCCTAGGAACTCAAGACAACCCTCCCAATGAGCTCATCATGGCTCTCAACATGGAGGAAGTAGTGCAAGTTTTGAGGCTCAAGACTTTATGAGGATGCAACAAGAGCCACTTTTCCAACAATATGTGGAGAAATATGTTGAGCAAAATAAGGATAAGTTCCTAGAGAGCTTGATCAACAAGGGTGCGAGGGTCCCTTACAATTTTGATGTGGATAGGAAAATCAAGAAACATAACCCATCACAAGAAGAGGAAATTAAGCAAATGAAAAAGATGATGGAGAAAAGGATGGCTCCCAAGAGTTCCTTCAACCTTGACTCTATTTTTCCTAATCCTTTTGATAGGAGTGTGAGTATGAAGGATTTTCCTAGGAAAGTTGAAATTCCCCAATATGACAAATATGATGGCAATGGTGACCCACATGATCATGTGTGTCAATTCTACATCATGAGTTTTGAATTCCACCATGAAGACTCATATCTTATGAGATTATTTCCAAGGAGTATCAAGGGTCAAGCAATGGAGTGGTTTACCAACATAACCCCTCTCGTCAAAACTTTCAAAGAACTTGTCCACAGATTTGTTCAACATTTTGCCTACAACTTGTCAAGATCAGTCACCATGCTAGATTTGTGCAATTTGAAACAGAACCAAGGGGAGTCCTTTGTTACATTCTTACAAAGGTGGAGACAATTGTTCTCTCGCTATTCTAGGACTATTCCCGAGCATGAAAGGATCGATATCATTGTTAGCAACTTGGTGCCTGAGATGCGGTATGAGGTTCAGAAGATGGTCTTTGATTCATTCGACACTATGGTCGAAACTGCATGTAGAATTGAGGATGTTTTGAAAGAGCAAGGTATTTTGACTAAACATAGCAACAACAACAATAGTCAAAATAATAACAACTCTCATAAGGACAAAGGCAAGAACTCGCACTGGAACAAAAATAAACAAGTAGTCAATGATAGAGTTGTTGACTCTAACCAACTAAAGGATCAAGGTGTCCTCCATTTATCTAGTGCAGTTCAAGCTATGAAGCTCAATGCATCCTCTAACCAACAAGAGCATAAACAAAGATATCAAGATAAACCCAAAAAGGAGAAGCAACAATTCTCTAAGCTTGGTGACTCTTATGAGGATGTTTTCAAAATGCTTATTGCTAATAACCTTGCATAGCCTCAAGATCCAATGAATTTCTGCATACCTGAAATCAAACCACATTGGTGGAATGAAAAAGCTTTCTGTAAATACCACAATGGCATCGAACATGACATAGAACATTGTTGGAAGCTTAAACATATTATTCAGGATCTAATTGAGAGCGGAAAACTTCAGATTGATGGGTTGAATACTAATGCAGACCACAAAGCATTCAAGGAGCCTTTGCCTAAATATGAGAAGGGGGAAACCTCTAAAACCAAAGATGGCAAGGTTGCAATCAACTATACATACACATCTACAAAAAATGTTATCAATATGCTCAAAGTTGTGGATGAAAGTGTCAACATGATAGGGAGCAAAGATCCTTATGGTCATGATGTTAATTCTCCTCCAATATTTGATAAAGAACCCGTGATTGTGCTTAGAGGTCCTCACTCTCAAAGGCCATCCCAAGCTCTTAACGTTGTCACTAGAAGCCAAAGTCAAGGTCTTGTGATTATTAGAGGGCCTAATTCCAAACCCAAGCAAGTGACATCCAAGAATGTCACCACCAAATCAACAGTCAACCTTGAAATGAGCTATAATCTTGTTGACCAGTTACAAAGAACGTCAGCTCAAATCTCAATTTTTGAACTCTTAGAATTGTCTCCAAGACATAAGCGTATCCTTGAGGATGCTTTGCATGCAGCAAATGTCCCTAACAACATAGGTATTGACTAATTCCAGAACATGGTTAACCACCTTGCTAGCCCACATTACCTAACATTTTCAAAAGAAGACAACAAAGCTTTGAGCCATCCGCATAATCTTGCCCTTCACATTGAGGTCATGATCCATAAAACCTGTGTCAGGCGTGTGTTGATAGATGGGGGTGTTGGGCTCAATATATGTTCTTTGAGTCTTTTGAAAACTTTGGGTTATTCTGAGCAAGTTATTGATACCTAGAAGAAAATTACCATTAAAGCCTGTGATGAGGCCGAGAGAAGTTCTAAAGGGTTAGTCGTCCTTCCTGTCAAAATTGGCCCAATTGAAAAGGACATTTTGTTCCAAATTGTTGATGCTGGTCCTCTAGCATATAATATCCTGCTTGGTAGACCGTGGATCCATGACATGCAAGCAATGTCGTCCACCTACCACCAATGTGTTAAGTTCCCCTGTAATGGAGTTGAAGTCTGTATACTCAGGGATAGCACATTATCTGTAAATACAATTTTAGCAAGGACTCATGTCCCTCTCAATAGAGAAGCAGAGAATTTCGACGCAAATCTAGAATAGTGCAAGAATAAGTTCAAGTCCATAGACCTTGGTATGGGAGGGTATCAAATTGACTCCTTTACAAAATTTCCAGTCTTACCTAGGTCCTATGGAAAACCTTCACAAGAGATGCGACCTTCATCTTCAGCCATGACTCTATTTGGTACATGTGTAGAGTCCTCAATGCCCATCCACGATGAAAAAGAAGAGGTGGCTGTTAGAGATTGGATCTACAAGGAGGAAAAATACAAGCATAATGAAAATTTCTCCCCATCTCCTAAGGCTTATGGGAGAGAATACACTTTGGTCAAAAAAATGGGCTATCCAGGTCATGGCCCTCTCAATCACAAATTAGATGCTAAACCTAAACCACTTGACCATGCTCTTTTTGGGCGTAGATCTAAGACAATAGTTGGCCTAGGTTTTGAAGGTCAGAACAAGAAAACTACTCCTATCCTTGCTGCGATGAATAGTGATGATGAATCAAGCTACATACCCAATTTTCAAAATCAACAAGATAGGTGTGAAGATTGGGTCCCTTCCACCAATCTCCTTTGGGGAGATTTTGATACTCCAGTTGCCAATCGAACAGTTTTAGACCTAGAACAAGAAGAATCCACTGTTGAAAATCATGTTGAGGATCCTATTCAAGAACATCAATACATAAATGGCATTCAAGAAGGTGTTACCCATGGTGACATCAAAGCCTCTACTTCAAGGCATCGTAAATATGCTTGGTGTAAACATCCTAGTCAGGATTCAAATACGGATTCACATGAATATGAATGGGAGTCTTGCTCAGATTCCTCTACTATTGAGATGGACATTGATGTTGTCCATACATATAGTTCCCAAATTGAGGTAGCTAACGAGTCAATCATAGGATTAGAGGATTTGAATCTACAAATCACTTTAGTGGATGATGCTTCATTTGGTAGGATAAATCCTGATTTGGGTACCTTAGAGGGATACTTGACAGACCCTAACTTTGCACTCACCAGAGATAATGCATTTCGTATTAACAAAATTGAATCCATCATTGACCTACCCCTTGCTCACCCTCACCTAATTGATTGGTCTCAGCGCTATCAAGAGCCTCAGCTCCTAACTTTCCAGAATGACTATGAGAGAGCATGCTACCTAAATGCCCTTGAGCCCGTAGTCTCTTCCACCAGCAAACTAGCTATGAGCATGATAGAACCTGATATCAAGTACCTCAGTCACAAAATGAAAAGAAAAGAAACAAAAAATAGGAGTTATGATGGTGAAAACCACTATGTGGTGGTGTCAGAACCTAAAAAAGTAAAAATAAAGGATGTATCCAAAGGTGCAAACCTCTCCGAGGCACCTAAGGATGGGGTACTTGATCATCTTCCAAGTTATTTTCAAAATAGATCATTAGTGCTTGTTGAGCCTACACAGCCAGTTAATCTGAATGCAGAAGAGGCTCCACAAATTGTGCACTTGGCTCAATCTCTATCAACACAAGAAACAGAGGCATATACCAAGTTCCTATAGAGCAAGAAGATTAATTTTGCTTGGACTTACTCAAACATGCTAGGGTTGGACACTAGTCTCATTATGCATCATTTGTCCATAGCTCCAGGCATCAAACCAGTAAAACAGAAATTGAGGAAAATGCATCCTCACATAGCTCTTCTCGTCAAAGCTGAACTAGAAAAACTCCTCAGTGCAGGATTTATAAGAGCCATTGATTATGCCGAATGGATATCCAATATTGTACCAGTTTCAAAACATGACAAGTCCATTCATGTTTGCACAAATTTTAGAGATCTTAATAAAGCTTGCCCAAAGGATGATTTTCCACTTCCTAACATAGACTTGATAGTGAACATGACTGTAGGATATGAGATCTATTCTTTGATGGATGGATTTTCTGGCTATAATCAAATCAAGATAGCTCCTGAAGACCAGGAAAAGACTGCATTCACTTGCACATGGGGTACCTATTGCTGGAACATCATGCTTTTTGGATTGAAAAATGCAGGAGCTACTTACCAAAGAGATATGACAACTATATTCCATGACATGATGCATAAGAATATGGAAGACTATGTGGATGACACCTTGGCAAAATCTAAAAAAAGGAATACACACCTAGGAGATCTAGAAGTCATTTTAGATCATATGGAATAGTTTCAACTGAGATTAAATACCAAAAAGTGTGCATTTGGAGTCACCTCTGGGAAACTTCTAGGATTTATTATTTCAGCCAAAGGAATAGAGGTGGATCCAGAGAAAATTCAAGCAATATTGGCTATGCCGCCTCCAAGGATGCCTTCAATCTATAAGGAGGTTTATTTCACAACTAGCAGATAGAGCTCAACCCTTTAATAAGACATTGCATAAAGGCATTAAATGTGTTTGGAATGAGGATTATCAGAAAAGCATGGACCAAATCAAGAAGTACTTGGCCAATCCTCCAATCTTAATGCCTCATATCCTAGGAAAACCACTCATATTATATGTTTCAACAACAGAATCTTCCCTGGGGGCATTATTGGCTCAACTTGATGACACTGGAAAAGAAAGAGCTATATATTATATCAGTCGTACTCTTGTGTCTTATGGGGTTAATTACACTAGTATTGAAAAATCTTGCCTTGCGGTGGTATTTGCTTCCCAAAAGTTGCGACACTACATGCTTGCGCATACAATACACCTTATTGCAAAGATTGATCCTCTCAAATATTTGCTTGATAAGGCTACTCTCATAGGTAGACTTGCTAAGTGGATGATGATCTTATCAGAATTTGACATAGAGTATGTTGAGCGTAAAGCCATAAAAGGACAAGCCATTGTAGACCAACTGGCTGATTTTCCAATTCAAGACAACATGCCTATTCAAGTTGAATTTCTAGATGAACACATAATGTACATGACTACAAGAACATGGAAGATGTTCTTTGATGGCTCTTTCATGCAAAATGGTTCAAGAGTTGGAGTGTTATTTGTTTCTCCCCATGAGTACGCAATCCCTAAGTCCTACAAACTTTTGTTCCCATGTACAAATAACATTGTTGAATATGAGGCCTTGACAAATGGATTAAAAATGGTAATAGAATGGGGAATTATAGAGCTGCACATTTATGGGGATTCACAATTGATCATCAACCAAGTTAATGAAGATTATCAAACAAAAGATGAAAAACTGATACCCTATAAGAAGATGGTTGATTCATTGCACCGATATTTCACCTTTGTTACATTTCAACAAATCCCTGAAGCAGAGAATAAAGCACCTGACGCTATGGCTACATTGGCTTCACTTCTTCAGCTAGAACAACATGAGTCCAAATTTGAATTCTTGGTGGAAGAGCTACACTACCCAATCTATGACTCCCAAGAAAGCCAAGTTGTTTGTACCCTTGTTGGCCATGGGTCATCCTGCTACGGTGCCATTTACTCATATCTCCGTGATGGAATTATTCTTGAAACTTTCAACTGCTCTAAAAGAAGAAACCTAACCCTTAATGCTTCTCACCATACCCTTATCTCTAGTGATTTGTATAGGAGGGGTTTAGATGGGACACTTCTTAGGTGCTTGGAAAAGGAGGAATTCGATCAAGCGCTAGTTGACATTCACGAGGACATTTGTGGAGGACATTCCAATGGTCTTGCCATGGCCCAAAGGTTGCTTAGGGTGGGGTACTATTGGCCCACAATGCAGATGGATGCCATAGCTTTTTCCAAATCATGCGAAAAGTGTCAGAAACATGGAAACTTGATTCATGCTCTAGGTAGGGAGCTTATTCCTTCTATTTCTCATTAGCCATTTCAGCGCTGGGCCTTTGACCTTGTTGGGCAGATTCATCCCAACTCATCAGGTGGACATAAATTCATCATTACTACTACTGAATACTTTACCAAACGGGTAGAAGCTATTCCACTTTCTGTTGCTTCAGAGAAGATAGTTTCCCTATTCATTTTGAACCATATCATTTGTCAGTTTGGTGTGCCTTCAGAAATAATCACTGACAATGGAAGTCAATTTAAAAATAAGGACCTTAAGCAACTCTGTAAGAAATTCAAGATAAAACAACACTGGTCCTCCATTTACTTCCCACAAGGAAATGGACAAGAAGAGGCTTCGAATAAGACCATTCTCAAAATCCTCCATAGAACAATTCACAAGAATGGTCAAGATTGGCATCTACAGATAAATCCATCATTATGGGCTTATAGAATGAGTATTCATACTCCCATAGGGGCTACTCCTTTTGCCCTTACTTATGGTGCTAAAGCACTGTTACTTTTAGAGGTCAAGATCCCTTCACTTAGAGTCTCTCTCAAAGGTTTAGTTACAGATGAAGATTATCGCACCATGAGATTGCAAGAGCTAGAACTTCTTGATGAGAAATGAAAAGCATCATTTGATAACATGAGAGTTTACCAAAAGCGTATGTCCAAAGCATTCAACAAAAAGGTTCGCCCTAGAGAATTCCAAGTAGGAGATCTTGTCCTACGTGAAAATCCTAAGAACCAAAAAAATAGAGAACAAAAGGGCAAGTTTGAACCTAATTGGCTTGGACCATACATCATTAATGCTACTTTTGGGACAAGTGCTTACTTGTTATCTGATGAAAAGGGAGAGCAACTTCCTGATCCTATCAATGTTTTGCACCTAAAGAAGTTCTACCCATGATGCCTATTCTGTTTGAGGGCATCCTTTGTACATATTTATTGATCCTAAAAAAAATCACAAAAAAATCATATATGATGCTGAAAAAAATCCTAAAAAGCATATAAAGTCCTGAAAAAATACAAAAAAAATCAAAAAATAGCAAAAAATTCAAAAAAATAGAAAAAGTGCCTTGGTGAAAACTTGGAAATAGGTGCCTTGGTAGCAAAAAAATCCAAAAAAAAATAAAAATCATAAAAAGAGGAAAAATTTGCAATAAAATCCAAGTGGTGAAAACCTGGAAATGGGCGCTACTTGAGGCCTTTGCACCCCTATTTCTTAGCATGCGTCCTCAACACTTAACCTTTCTCCATCATACCTTGTCCTTGTTGCCTTGGTTTGGAATTGGTCTTTGTCTTTGTCTAGGGGGCATAATTGTGTTAGCTTTGGTCTCTTGGATGTGCTAGTCTTTGGTACACCTCACACATAGTGTTTCTCAATAATCCTCAATTGTGTTTTTCAACACTACCCTAGCATCAAGTGTTTCTCAACACTTATCAGATATTTTATCCACAGTCTAAAATGATGAGATATTTCTCATTAGCAGATGTGATACTCAAATCTTTACTCTATCACCTACACACACGCACTTAAACATTTGACTCGCTGAGACTTGTTTGACTTTATTTTCTTTATGTGTTGTCTATGATGATTTCTTTGATGAGTGTTTTCTCCCTAATAGTTTTTGATGATGCAAAGCTAGAAGACTAGGGACATGAGAACATGTTTTATTTCTTTCTCTGCTTGTGGGTATATTTTGTTGGTCCTAACTGTCATTAGCATTTATGCTTGATCCACTTGATACTTAGGACCTACAAGGTATTATCCTTGACTGTTTTATGCGAGTGCATGATTATAGTCATCTTGACCTTCTTGTGTCTTGATGCAAGCATAATCTTGGTATAGCAAACTTAGGGAACCTCACTACACTAGTCATCTTGACCTACATGTCTTTGGTGCCTAGGTGGGATTCCCACATTCCTATCTGATATAGATCATATTCATATACCCATAGTCATACTAGTGAGTATTGTATGATCTGATGATGTTACCAATAAAGCTCGATGATGATTATTAGATGTCTATTGGCATTGTGACCTTGCAAGTTGACCACTTTCATAGTAGCTTGCATTTCTAGGTTCATGTTAGATTAGTCTTGCATCTTTCATATGGAGAGAGCTCTCCTTTTATCTTTCATAGACTTGTTGGTCAACTGTGCTCATCCTTTCGCTTCCTCTCGATCATGTCTTTCACTCTTTGTCTTTTACATCACATCATTTTCCTGTCATCACAAGGGGTTAATCTTATCATCATATCTATACCCTAAAGAGATCATTTTTCAGAAACATGAGTTTATATCATAAACATGAGAACTAAACATACATCTATGAGAGAGATTATACATGAGCATATAAACATACATTTGAGCAATATGACAAGACAATATCAAACTGAATGATCCATCACAAGTGAGACAAATACACAAATACATTGCAAATCTAGTAAATCTCATATATATAAATGTCATGATACAAAGTACAAAATGTGAGATTCCAAAATCTAGATCAAAGTTTCATGATATGTATAAACATCTATCCTAAACCTAGACCTAGGACTCGCTAGCACCATCATGTGGAGCTTGGTGGAGGAGGAGGTGGTGCTACCACTATGTTTGGTACCATGTCAGATCTCCCAGCTATCGTAGAGTAGGGTGGTGCTCTCTGACCCTCTGGTATAGTCTATATATAGAGACTATGATAATATGCAGCTCGTGCTACCTCTCTTTGAGTCTCTGCAGTAGCAACCTATATGGCTCTCTCTTGTCACTCTATCTCAGCTCTCAGATCAATTAGCTACTACTCTTTGATGGCTATGGTGATTCGTAGCTGCTACATCTCCATCTCCAAAGCCTAGATCCTAGCTCTGAGATCCTCTCCCCCTATAGGCTGATCCTACCTAGCATCCACTCAATGGTGAGATGGTCTCACCGTGTCATTCCCCTCATCACCGGAATCTTGTCTCTGTGACCATTTTCAGCCACCCAATCTAGAGCTCTATCCTATCTCCCTAGCTCTCCCTCTCCCTCCTCCATCCCCTCCATCCCCATCATCTCCATCATCTCCCTGTGCTGCTGACTATGCATCAGGTACAGTAAATCTAGGGAATGGATACCTCTACCACTCTACCCTGTATGCTGCATCAACACCTACATCTGCCATATCTGGGAGATAGTCCCATGGCTCCCTGCGTATGGCAACTATATCTTGTACTGCCTGCTATTAATCTAGCATCGGTAGCCAACCCTTACCCTCCTCATCCCTAACCTGAGCATAGGTGGTGGTCTCAATGGGTACTCTCTACTGGCGCCTGAACTATCTCTAGACCCGGGTGATCACAAATCTCTCAACAATGTTTGAGTGCCGACCTACCAGTGGTCGACTGCATAACATGTAATTGAGATCCTCCTCTTGATCACCCCACTGCTCAATAGCCCTGTATGGTCTCCACACAAATGAGGTGAGCTCATCTAGTACCCTCCTATATTAAGTCACGTCCCCGCTATGTGGCTAAGATATGAAACCTGTATATATAGGGGCATCTCTACTCCCTCGGCTACACCCATGGGTGCACAACGGTGATGTGCTCCCACACCCAAACCTATGCTAGTACCACCCCACATGCCCAAGTCCTGCTCTTTCGTTATACAATCTCATGGAGCTCATGGTACACATCTGCTAAGATGGCTGGGCCCCATGCCATCCGTTGCAGGTGCGCTACTAGATCTGCCACCAACCTGCCCCGTCCCAATGGAAAACCCTTCTGACTCTTGTTAGTAATAAGGGCCTATGCTACAATAGAACATACTATGCATGGAACTGGGTAATCCCTACCATACTCCTCCATCAACCGATCCCAACTGAGGTGTCTGTCAACAAATGTGACATCCTAGAATATATCCTGCATAATCTACCATCCCTCGGTTGGATCCTGATCATAGTATACCTGTGCCAACAAACAATCATGTTATTTTCTATCATATGGAAACTTTACATCTATGAATATCTATAAACATGATTATACTTACAGGATCTTTGTGGCTCAAAACTCGTAGGATCCGATAGACATCCTCTAGGCTAATAGTAGCCTCTCTGGTCGGCAAGTGAAATGTGTTATGCTCACTATGCCACCTCTCAGCCAATGCTATCAATAACCCATGATCAGCTTGAATGTGGGGCATCTGCAACAAGTAACCAAAACCCATCACCCTCAGGTCTACTAGCCCTAGATCATTGAGATCCCAAACGCATCATAGTCCAGTCACTCGAGGCACTCTAATGAGCAACATAGGAAAGTTCTCTTGCAAGTCATTGAACCCAAACCTAATGTCAGAACATATCATGATGGATGTATAAAATCAGTGCAAAACATCTTAAAAGCAAACATTGTCAGGACCCATGTCATTTTGCTCAAAAACATTAAAACATGTTAATTTTTCTATACTAAGTGATATTGTTCTTTGACTAAGTATCGTGCAATACTTTTCTCAATAGCAGTGCGATGGTATCTTTTCCTACGATACTTCGGATAGTATTTACATGTATGTTGGTCTAGTCTTTCAGCTTATCTTTGTTAGCTTATGCTTGTCCTGATGTGTTCCCATCTGTCGAACACACATCTGGGTTATTTTGTGATCCCAAATCAATCTCACACTTCAATTCCATTCTTTAACTGCATGTGATCCTGAGTCAACCTCGCATTAGTCAAAGAGGGGCAAATGTATGCACCCTAAAATGGTCGCCTAGACTTTGGGCCGCCATTCAGCAATTTATCAAATTTTTGAATCAGCATTTTCAGCTTAATATCAATTTCCTTGATCAAATCCTTATTCTATCATTTATTTGATTATATTCCATGGATTAACCATTTTATTCTAAGTCTTTATTTAATTAAAAGGAATATTTCCTCCCCTTTTATTAAATAAAAAGTCCCCACTTTTCCTCTTATCCTAAGTTGCACAAATAAAGCATTATTCTTATTTTATAAAAAGAGAAAAAACACTTTTTGTCTTATATGAGACACAAAAGTCAACTCTTATTTTCTCATTGGAGGATATTTGTGCACATGGATTGCTCTTCTTTCAAGCCCCACCCTTGATTAAATCGTTTGCCTCTTAATCTCCATCGTCCGTTGTTTCTCATTTCCTATAAAAGAAGAGCTCTCTTCTCATTTTAGGATCCATGTTTTTGAATACTAATGTTATGTTGCAGGTTTTCTAGGTGACTTTGGAGCTTTTGGAGATTTGGAGCATTCTTAGCTTTTATATTCACATTCTATCTTAGCTTCATTCTTGCATTTTAGTTTCATTATCATGGCATTTCTAGTTTAGTTTCCTTTATGCTTTAGATTAGCTCACCTAGCTTAATTAGGAGGGATTGTAATACTTTCATTTTCTTTCATAGCTTAATTTGCATAGTTTGCATCTTCATTTCTAGCATTGCATTGCATTTCATTTTGATTCTTGAGGATATTGGCACTCTTGCCCTTGTCTTCATTGAATCTCCCATTGTGTGGTTGACTAACAAGGTCATAAGCTTTATAGCTCTAGCTGAGAGCAATCTTAAAATCCTTGCAACTTCATTCATAGGGAGCTCTAGGTCACTTTCTAAGGTTTCCCATTCATGGATTCCCTTGGAAGTAATGACTTAGAGAAGTGCACTATTTAGTGTGTACACCTCCTACACCTTATATACCTCCATTCAAGCGTAAACATATTGCTTCATTATCTTCCAAATCAATCTTGGGCCCCTATATCCCTAAAAGAAATCTTTCATCCCATCCATCCATTTTGGGCCCTTATATCCCAATGCTAAACCCTTCATCCCTTCCATCCATTTTAGGTCCTTATGTTCCTTCTTCCACTATACCTCTCACTCCTATCTCATCATTTATTTCTTCCACCATACCTCAAGATCAACAAAGACATGCATCCTTGAGATATTTCTATCCATCCATCCATCACAATCCTCTATATGAACCTCATTCATCCACAATTCCCAAGTCTTTTGGAAGTAATTTGGATGCACAACATAGAAATCAGAAATACAAGAATCCACTTGCATATGAGGATCACCATGTCCTCTCTAATCAACATGTGTCCACAAATAAAAGGGAAATACTCAAGAGACCACAAGTGACCTCCAAGGAAAAAATAAAATCAAAGAAAATATGGGTTCCTAAATCCATCATGGAAGAATTACAGTCAAAAGCACATAAATGTAAATAAAAATCGCTATGTGGATTCCCAAGTCTCTCTTAAAGGACTCGAATATAAAAAAAAATCAAAGTTGACATTCTAGCTTCCAAAGACTTTCACTTTGTATTCTTCCAAATATCTTATATTCTCTCCTCTATTTATTTTGGGTCCTTGTATCCAAAAATCCACATCACTTCTTACATCAAAACATCATGCTAGCCAATCCATTCTCCCTTCACCTATCCACTACCCTTCAAGCTGTGTGTTGATGTTGATCTTGCCATCATTTCCACCTACTCCCACACAAACCTTTCAATACCCTATCCAATATCCAACTCCTATATCTACTCCCTATCCTTCTATATCATATCCTCTCATTCCTGTTACCCCATCTTACGCATAAATCCTTAGCCATCATCTACCTTATCCTCGATATCTTTCTCCTACCATCACCATTATTAGCATCTTTGAGCTTATCTTTTAGCGGCCTTGGACAATCATAGCATATATTTCTAGAGGAATATTATCCAAAGAGAATCAGACTTGAATTCCTCAAAAAAAAAGTTTTTCAAAAAAAGTAAAAAAAAAAGAAAAAAAAATTGTCCAATGGTGAAAACTTGGTCATCAATTGCCTTGGGCAAGTACCATGATGAAAACCTAAAAATCAGACATCATGTGTAATCCCTCCCTCCCATTTTTCTTCATACTTGGGGGAAATTCCTTCTTGCTATCCATCCATAATATCTTTCCTATCATCTACTTCACATACATATCATATATTTTGCATTCATTTATCCACCTCCCCTTGCACTTTGTACTTGGGGGCAAGCTCCATCCATTCTATGCTACCATAAATATCATCCACAATACCCATCCACTTTCCATTGTCCTATCTAAGTTCATTATCATTTCATTTCCCATCTTTGATCTTGACTATCCTATGCATCCCCTCTATCCATATGTACCATCCATAACCCTTACTCCTTATCCATCCCTTTTCCTGCATAATTTCATCCATTTTCACATATTTGATCTTGACATCCCTATACTCCATCTCATAGTCCTTGTCATATTCATTCCCTTAATCCATCAATCATAATATCTTTGAGTCCATATGACTTCCCATGTCCTTGATCTTGATTTTCCTATACATTTCCTCCATCCATTATCTATTATCCAATTGTATCTATATCCTCCATATCATTATCCCATTTCCTATTCATACCCTCCATCTCATATCCTTTATCCAAATCTATTTCACTTTCATGTCATTTCTCTTTCTTTAAATCTAGAGGCACTAAAACATCAATGCATGCTTTGAAAAAATACAAGCCTTCACTTCCTCCATAAATATCCTTTTTGCATTATCCATCCACTTCATACATTTTTACCCTCTATCTTTCCATCCTTCATTCTCCTCCTTCTAGTGTGGGGCATTTAACTCCTTTTTCTGCATAGTTCTTGGATCTCCATCCCTATACCCTCTAGCCTATAGTCATCCATATCCTACCCTTACCTATCCGTTCATTTCATCTATCTCCTATCCAATCCCTCCCTTCTATCCATTCATTTTCTAACCAAAGATCTCTCCATCCTTCCATCCTCTATCATTCCTTTTTTATCCCTTGTCATTGGTCCCAATCCACTTATCCTTTTTTGTATTCCATCCTATTGAATCTCTTAATCAATTTTTCATCTTATTCAAACCATCTTGTCTATCAAATATATTTACCTTCTAATCCAATCCATTTATTCCCCCCGCATGATTTTCAATCTCATCTTATACAATCATCTTCTCTTCCAATCCCATTTTGTCCAATACACTTATCCACATAAATTAAAAATTAAAAAATCAAAAAATCCTTTTAATCCAAAAGATCCCAAGTTAGTCCAATCAAGTGTAATCAATACTAATCCATGCAATCCAATCTTGCAATCTAGCACATTAATCTTTAATCAAGCCATCATTTTAAGCCAAATCAGGTGATAATCAATTGATCAATTTCAAATCCAATCATAATCATGAGATGTATCCTTCCTAGTCTTTGAGGCCCTGACCTCCCAATCACTCAATCACTCAATAACTCAATCAATTGGTTTTCATCTTGACTAGGGGCAATATGTCGGTTTGCTTTTAGTTTGTTGTGCATGCTTGCTTGTTACTTGTATGTATTAGTATTTTTTGCATCTATCATAGTCTTTGCACCATATTGTCACAGGGGCATCATGGTCTTCCATATCATGGCATCATAAGGCATATGGTTGTATTTGACATTTTTTATCACATACTTGGCACATGGTCATCTTGGTTCCTCATACCTTTGTACATAACATCAAAAACAATATCAAAATAGGATATATGCTCTCCCATGTTGACACAATGATAGTCTACATTTAGGTTCATTTTTCATTGGAGGCCTTCTTTTATTCACTTCCGCTATCCTCACCCTTCCTTTTCAAGGAAATTATCAAAATTAATTTTTTTGCTCAAGTTTCTCGAGGGGGCACCATCCTCATCCTCTTCTTGTCATTGCTTAAACATGGCTCTTGGGAAATCTTATTTTCTTCTTCTTTGACATGATGTTGATTTCGACACTGCATCAAAGAGGGGCAAAATGTAAACACCTAAAATTGTCCTTCGCACTAATATTAATTTTTATTAATATTTTTCCTTAACATTATGGTTGATTTTTATTAATTAACTATATTGTTATATTCCTCTATTTATTTAATTAAAATTAATTTAATTAAATAAATTTATTTTTCTTTTGTATTTAAATTCTATTTAAATACTAATATATTAAACTCAATTTAATATATTATCCCTCCATTTCCCTTTATAAAATAAATTTTATTTATTTTATTTCCTCCACTAGCCTAAAGCTCTTCTAAACCATGATTAAATTAAATTTATTTTAATTTAATTTATTTTCACTTTTTCCTATGCTTACCTTTTGCTAATTATTCCTTTAATCTTAATTAAAAGGCAGATTACCTCTAAATATATGCACAATCACCTTTCCAAGGTGGCCACCTCTCCATCTTTTTTCTACACCAATCATTTTAAATTACTCTTTCACTCTAAAAGTGAAGTTTGACTTTTGCATCTTTTGCCACTTCACCTTTTTCAAACCCTACCTTTAACATCATTTTGCCTCTTAATCCTATGCACTCATTTAATTTTGCCTATTCATCTTAGCCACTCCTCTTTTGCCTCTTAATCTTGGTCATCCATTATTTTGCCTCTTAATCTCCACTGTCTAATTCTTTTCATTTTCTATAAAAGAAGGCCTCACTCCTCATTTTAGGTCTAGGTTCTTTTTCTTCTTAATCTCTAAGCTCTTGCATCTTCTAGCATTCTTAATAATTCTAGTTCTTTTCTTCATTGCATTGTAATCTTGTTTCTAATCTAGATCTTGTTACATTATCATTATCATAATATTGAATCAATCTTACATCATTTAATCTTTATCATTTGTGAAGCTTGGGACAAGTTCCTCATACTTGTTCTCAATCCCTTCACCATCATCTAGCTTGCATCCCATAGTTTTGCATTATTTTTTACATTTCATTTGTGTTGGGAGAGCATACCCACAATAATTTTGAAGAGCAAATCAAACTAGGTTATTGGGTGCCCTTGTTTTAGCTCATTGAGGTTGTAGTGAAAAATACTTATTTTGTTGCATTTGAAATGACTAACATCTAATGTGATTTTGTTTGGTGTTTTGATATTTTTCATTTGCAGCAAACAGGTCCATATTTTTGTTGCATATAGGTTTAAAGCAATCTCCTAGAGAGTGGTATTCCAACATTTATACTTTCTTCATTTCTCAAGGTTTTGATAGAAGTAAAAATGATCCTAACTTGTATATCAAGCATAGTGAAAATGACATTGTTATTATCATTCTTTATGTTGATGATTTGATTCTTACTTCTAGTTCTAACCATTTAATTTCTGATATTAAGTTCCAACTTAACCAAAAATTTCAAATGACTGATTTAGGACTTTTACATTATTTCCCAGGAATGCAAATTTGGCAAACCCCTAAGGGTATTTTTATTTCTCAAAGTAAATATGCTAAAGATCTTCTAAATAGATTTCATATGAATGATGCTAATCATGTTTTAATTCCGTGTGAATTAGAAACTAAGTTAATGATAGATATGGAATCTCCATTTATAGATGCTACTCCTTATAGAAAAATCATAGGTAGTTTAAATTATCTAACTCTCACTAGACTTGATATATCTTTTAGTGTTGGTTTAAATTCAAGATTCATGTCCAAACCTCAACAAACACACTTCAAAATTGCTAAAAGAATATTATGATACATTAAAGGTACTCTTAACTTAGGATTATTTTATGATGCAAATTCTAATTTTTCTTTAAAAGGTTTTACTGATTCAGATTTAGGTGGAGACCCCAATGATGGGAAGTCCACTTGTGGGTATTTTTTTTTCTTGGTTTAGGAGCTATATCTTGGAAAAGTAAAAAAGATCAATCTGTTTCTCTATGTTCTACCAAAGTTGAATACAACAGTTGTACTCATGCCTCTAAAGAAGCCTTATGGCTTAGAAGAATACTTGAAGATTTGGATCTACCTCAACAAGAACCTACACCTTTATATTGTGACAATAAAAGTGCAATAGCCTTGACAAAGAATCCGGTTTACCATGCAAAGTCAAAGCACATTTCTCTCCACCACCACTTCATTAGAGAAAAAATTAAAGAAAAGCAAGTGTCCCTCATCTATTACAAGGGTGAAGATCAAGTTGCAGATATTTTGACAAAGCCTCTTTCTAGAGAAAAATTTGAATTTCATTGCAAACATTTGGGTTTGATACCCATTGATTTAATCACCCCAAGTAAAGATTAAAAGGGGGTGATAGAATTTATAATCTTTCCTTGGTTGTTTTATTTATTTTGAGGATAAACCAAGGTATCCTCCTTTTATTTAATTTAGGATATTCCTATGGAATCCCTACTTGTATCTTGTCCTCTAGTCCAAGTGGGAGGACAACTCATTTCTTGTATTTCCTTTAATAAGAAAATTAGTTTATTCCTCCTTATGAGGATGCTCACACTTGGCACACACTTAGTATGAATTTGACATTCATTCACATGGGAGTTACATTCTAACTCCTTCACTCATCTCTATTTAAGAGATGCTTCTCCACACACTTGATACAATTTTCTCACGTTCTTTCACACAATTTTTTCTCTTCTTTCCTTAGCTCTCTCATTATTGTATTGAGCTTCTTTCTCAAATTCTCTCTCTTTAGGCTCTTTTTGCCTCATTCAAATTATACACAAGGGATTTTCTTTGATTTCCCCTTTCAAAATATCTTGGCTCATTGTTTGGATTCTTGGAGCATTCTCATGTTGGTGATTGATATTGAAGCATTATCCATTCTTGGTCTATGGTAAAATTCCTTCTTGCATTACACTATCTTGTGTTACTTCCTTAACTTCTTTTCATTTTTTTCATATTTCTAACATAAATATAATACATCTACCATTTAAATAAATTATCTCACTTTCTAACTAATCTCACCCCATCCACCTCATCACATGACACCTCATCTTATCACATGTAAATCAATTTCTTTAATTAATAAAAAGAGGATTTTCTCTCCACATGTAGATATTCCTCTCCAACCTCCCAAGACACATACCCCATTTAAACACCTCCATATGCCCTTGAGACACATGTCCTCTCCAAACCTCTCCATTTTTCTCTCCTTGGGCACTTATCATCCCATTTGATCCCCAAGCCATGCAACACTTGTCCACTTTTGGCTCACCTAAGGACACCTCTACCCTCCTAGAAAAACCTATAAAAGGGAAGCATTTGGGGAAGGAAATGATCCATTCATCCACCATTTTCACAAATTCATGTTTTTTTTCATCTATATTATGCATTTGGATTCCACTATCTTTGGAGTCCTCTTTTATGCACTGTGAGGGTTAATATGGATTCACTCATTGCAATCATCCATAGGGAAACATATTGACAAATTTAGGTCATTTTTCATCATTAGTATACTTTTCATTTCCATAACCATGTCTTTCATCCTCATATTCATCCTAGTTTAATAATGCATCCAATCTCATTTTTTGTATTTTAGGCATCCATCGTTCTTTGAGTTGTCATCCACGTTTTAATCAAATTGTGCTATTTGAGAGCCATTAAAAGATTAAAATCAAGGTCCTTAGAGATAGAGAACATAAGAAACTCTGGTTAAACTATTTTGTTATTGCATTCATTTTGAATGGTTTAGCAATCTAATGTTTCATGGTGTATTAGTGTTTTTCATTATGGATTAATCATCCCTTTCTAACATACAATTTATTTATTATAAAATGGTTCCTTTGCAATTAATTGATATTATGAAATAATTATTTAGAGGATATTTTTTTCTAAAAGATGATGGTCATTTTTTTGAAATTTTTTTTTATCTTTTATATTAATAGTAGCAAAACTAGGGTGTTGTCCCTTTAGAACAATTAGCCCAATGGTAGATAAACCATTAACAACATAGTATTAAGAACACATTAACAACACACTAACATAAAAAAAATGTCATGAAGTCTAGAAAAAAAAACTATAAACTACTAAAGTCTTACCACATGAACCACACTCTAGTATAATATCAAAACCATATAAAGTCTTGTCATTAGAAAAAAAAAAGTTAGTAAAATATTAAAACCATATAAATTCTTAGTAGCAAACATCTAAAAGAAACTAACAACGTTGAAATTTTTAAACAAAAACATATAAAACTTTCAAAAAGGATTCCACATCCAAAAAAGCATCTAGAGACTAATAGAGCACATGGCTCCAATCTTTTATCAATTTATTGAGGAGTTCCTTATTATTGTCCTTGTTTTCCACTTCTATTCCTAGGACCTTCTTCTATATAATGTTGAGTGATATTAAAGAACTATGATGACACACAAGTTAAATTTGGAGATACTAATCACCTTCTTCTCTCTCTCCAGGACCTTATTTTCAACACTTCTAGCTCTATGGAAGTGGTTTTGCACTCCTTGAAACTACCCTGATCACTGTTCTTATTCATTTCCTCCTCCTTAGGCATAGCATCTTGAGTGAGATCCATATTATTAGTTTTGGTGCTACTCGAGATGTGGGTTGAGCTATCATTAGTGGATTTGTCAAATTTTTCTACAATCTCAACATCCCTCCCTTCACTAGCAACATCTTCACCTACCCCTTCTTTCTCTGCAACTTTTTCACTCCCTTGTGCATCTTCTTCCTCCTCAAAATCATAGTCAATCAATTATTTCATTTTTCCTTTGTCATACAAGTTGCTCACCAATGTATTAGAGAATCTTGGGTTACTCCCATTTTTGTTGTCCTCCTATCTACCATCCTCTTCTTCACTAATGACCTCTTAAATGGTTATCTTAGGCTTCTTGGCTAGTAGGGAGGTCTTTTTGGATTTCCTCTTCTTAGCAATTTTGGAAGTAGTGGCATTGTCTAATGTCACACTAGCATGTGGCTATGATGGAGGGAGTGGGGTTTGTGTACAAGGGAGGGAGGTTCTTTTCATGGCACTCAAACAATGAATGCACTTCTTGTTAAGGCATGGAGTGTTGATAATTTTGGTAGGTGATGGGGAGGCCAACCTAGGGGCTTCCTTCATAGTAATTGGATTAGGGAGACACATGGCTATATGAAACCTATAAAGCTTGTAAGTTAAGCCCTAGTGCAAAGAGATTTAGGTTTCTTCCCTTGATTCTTAGCAACATCTACAAAATCTCTAGCATAACTTTCCAAGGAAACAAGCATAAAAAATGAAAAGGATATGAGATTACGATTGCGAAAATAGTTTAACAGAGGCATTTGATAGAAATAATAAACCTTGAATCTCCCCTCTAAGGTGAAAAACTTCATTATCATTAGGCATACCTGGTTCTAAGGAGTTCACAACTCCTCCCTATCAAAACCAATTCATAATTTGACAATGCTTTTGTTATCTCTAAAAAAATGGTTGAGACAGTTGTCATCTACCACTCTGCTTTCTTTGTTCCATTTCCTTTCACTGCTTGAGAGTTATGTAGCTTTGGTGATAACCTCCTCACTAGCTTCAAAGGAAACACAGCCCATTGTGACCCTTTTGTCTTCCCACGAGGTTGCAAACTGCATGGAACAACCTTCATCATATCCTTTTACATACGCAATGAACTGTGAAACTCCCCCTTCTGAGAAAATATGTCACACAATGGGATCATCCTTGACCTCTTCATGTGTGCTTGGCTTTGGACTCGGTCCCCACCCATGTTGAAAATAACGATGACCACCATTGCAAAGAAACCCACCCATTTTTTCTCTTTACTATTTTTCTCATACTAAACAAAAACTATAGTAAAAAAACCATGATAAAATTATTATTATTTGACTTGGAAATAAGTTTTGTTTAAAATGGATATGAAAATAATGTGGTTACTAATTTAGTTACACAAGTTACCATTTTCTCTTTGAGGAAAATCATATGTTTAATTATATTTTCTAATTCTTATATTCATCCAAAAAATATAATTTTAAGATTTTATTCTGCCATGTTTTCCATACTACATCACTATCTTCTAAATTGCAGACAATGCTGAAGAAAAGAAAGAGAAAAGAAATAGCCTAAATTCCAAATCAATCAATTTCATATCAACTGATAAATTGTAAATAAAATAATCATATACATCAATATCAATCAACACATTGAAAATCAGAAAATTATATACACCACCAATATGATGATGATTAAATACACCACCAATATGATGATTAAATTTTTATAATTTTTTTTTTTAAACAACTCATTATACATATTATTTATCTTATAAAAATAATTTAAGATTCTTTATATTTGAAGATTCTTATTTTTATAATGATTAAATACGCCACGAAATACATTTTACACCGCCATAAACTTTGTCGTTTCTTTTATCTTAAACTCATGCGATCACATCAGCCTCCACATTCTTCCGTCATCATCTTCATAATGGAATTTCTTTTCACGAGGTTCTTGTTGTTTTAATCATTTGCAAAGAATAAATGTTATTGTTTTTATTCATTTGTGTTAAAATGCCATTCATGAAAACTCCAAAACATTGTTTTAGGCTTTGTTTGTTTGACATGATACTATTATTGGGAACATGATTATATACATATATATATATGAACATGGAACTAAACATAGAAACTCTAAATCTTTTTAATATTGTTTATTTTGATATTCTTTTGAATAGGTTTTCTTTAATGTAATAAGTCTATAATTGAGATTAAATTCAATTAATAATTATATTTTAGTAAATAAGTTGTTTTTTATGTAACCATGAGTTTGTTATGGGCATTAAATTCAATTCACAATTTTATTTTAGATTGTATTTATTGTATCTTATTTTAAGATTTAGTTGTGTTCTGTAATCTTTTATTTATTGTTTCTAATTATATTTATGGATATAAATCTATTTCATCTCACTTCATGTGAAATATTAAAATCTATATGAATCTTGATGACCTTTCCTAATAACTATTATAAGTTGACCTAACACATATTTGTGTAGAGTTTTATGACATGTTTTATTCAAAGAGAATATAAAACTTAATAATTTTGATTATGCTTTCTTCAGATTTTGTATTTCATTAGATAGAAATAAACCACATTTATTTAATCTTCAATTAATAAATAATGATAGTATTTTGAGCTAAATTATTGCATCCAATTAGGAGCTACATTCATTTCTTAGATGATGTATTATTATTTTTGTCACTATAGTAAAGATATGCAATAATAATAAAATATAGTGCAATATTATAGAAAATAAAGACAAAAAGAGGAAAAGATACAAAATCTAGAGGAAGTTTTAGGGAGTTGACAGAGTACAAACACATATACAATAATGCAACTACATTAGTGTCCAAGTGAGAACACACACAACCATATTGAAAGACAGAAATATAGTTACTAAAATATAACTAGAATTATATAATTTTGCCTGTACTAAAGGAAATGATTTAGTAGCTAAACACTAGAAGTTAGAAAAAGGACAATTATTGATCCTAAACATCTATGCGATTTATTCTTCATTAGTGTTTATAGTTGGAAAAAATGAGGTCAACTTTGAGAGATCTTGTAAAACGATCAAGTCTCAATTGGTTTTTTGACCTTAATGAGCAATCTAATGGAATAAAATAAAGGTTAGATAATGACTATGTTCATAATGATTTGATCATATCAACAAAATGGATAAAGAATAATATAAAATTAATAATACATAGATTGTCATAACCCCTTTTAAATTTCCTTTCAAAACATAAAACATGAAACCTATAGATTCTCATTGCATAAAAAGGATATCACCATTACATCATTACATAAACTGCTATGGTTGACGTTCATAATTAAAATACAATTGAGGTTAGGACTACTATCATGTTGATCTACAAAGATACATCAATATGCATATTCTAAGTTTTCATTGTAAATGAAATAATCATAAGTTATAAATTATCAATCATAGCTATATATCATCTAAGTGCAAGCAATTATGATTATCTAATCAAAGGACATAGAGAATTATGAAAGAATTGTACCTCTTACCATATACCGTGTGATCTTCTATGCATATTCCCATTGGAATTGATTTGACTCTTTAATGAGAGTGATAAGCATGTCTACAATAGAATAATATTTGAGAACTAAATGAAAATATAAAAAATATAGACACACCTATTACATGCAACCTATCATCACGTGAGGCCTACCCCAACCCATCATATATAAGTACCATTTTTCCTTATTATGATTTTCAGTTGACATTATTTTGAGACACTCGGACTCTTTGAACACATGTTATTTTTGAGGATTTGTAAGATCATGTACTATGTTATTTATACATTATGATTTTGATGTGTACCAATTCAAGTGATACCCTATGTTAGTTAATGCAGTTTATCTACATGGTTAAGTTTTAATAATGCATTATGATGGATGTATATGTTAGAAAATATCAGGATGCAGATTTGGTTGAAAATTAAGTTTATGCATATGGAATTGATGCAGACATTGTTTAAATACCAATGAGTCATTGATGAAAATGTAAGTGAGTGTGTGTTTAATTTACATTATGCATCTCATTTTGTTATATGTTGATTTATTGGACCTATAGATGTGTGCAATGAGTGTGCAGGAAAGTTGACCATGGTACTAAAATGGGGTTTCAGGAATGGACATATGTGTATACCATAATGCTAAGGTCATGCCTATGAAGAGACATGGACCTCGTTGTAATGTATTTTATTCGTGAAAGTATTATGCATGATTGTATTAATTCAGTTTTGTAAATATTTAAATAGGCCATGCCTAATGTAATTATGTTGTGTCACTTGACACAGGTGTCTTGTAAGTTGGCATGGGTAGTAAATGTAACTAGTGTAGACCTAGCTTTAACCTAGGGGTTACCTACTATAGTACACATGTTTACCCTAAGGTTTATGGAGATTAGATTGGGTCAAGAGAGTTGAATTTCATGAGTTAACTTCACGTGGGGTTTAGGAGGGCCAAATAGGCTTCAAAAAGGTAGTTAGGGTTAGATTTGACCACCCCACTTGGTACCCTAGGGGTTAGGGGTTATTTGTAGCTCATTAAGAGCCCATGAACTCACTAAAGGTACCCCTAAAATATCTCCTTTTGAAAGTGGCGAAAATTAGACTTTGAGAAATTTGGACAAGGTATCTTATCCTTCACATGTGACCCTTCAACTCCATTTATGAGGGTCTTGACTTGTAAGGAGAAGGAAGTAATTTAGAGGCTTCCTTATTAATAAGGAGATCATATATTCTTAGGATAGAGCCTTTTTAGGGGGATTTGGGAGGAAAGTGAAGGTTTTTCACCCACTCTCTACTCTTAGAGACTCCTAGTTTTGGAAGGGATTTTGAAGAAGGAAAAAGGCATAAAGGGAAAAGCTCCTTTCAACTTCATCATTTTACCTTGAGCTTAGACTTAGGGTTGGATATTTTGTAGTATAATCTTAGAGTAGTTTATATTGTTTATGCATGAAAATAGCTTAAGAGTCCATTAATGGAGGCTAGGTGTTATTGTATTCAACTCCATGGGTTTCCATGAAGGTTTGTTGAGTCTTGTTCTTCTTTTGTGTTGCATATTTTATTAGGGTTCTTCAAGGCACACTCACCCTTGGGAGGATAGAGTAACCTTGAAGGGGTGAAGATTTAGTGACTACCCATGTAGTGTAGAGTCTCCAGTGTGTGGAGGGATGTACATGGGTGGGTAAGCCTCCCCATGATGTCAATCATGCCCAAGGGCATTTGGGGGTCATAAGGGGAATTTGATGATTTGAAGCCATGGTCTTGATCATTGAGGAGATATTATTATGTAGGAATGTTGAGCCCATGTGTGGCCTGTTCCTCATAATGTTATATTTGATTGGCTATCTCCTCATGTGGTGAGTCCTCTTCACCTATTTTGTTTCAGGTCCTTTGAGGCCTTGTAAAACCTTGGGTTTGTGGGAATCTTTCTTTAAGTATGTTTGTCTATAGCTTCTTGATGTTTTGACTCCTTGTCACCTGGTTCATTTTTTAATCCCCAAGCTCAGGGGTAGCCTTGTAAAGGCCTAGGTTGGGAGGTAAGCCTCCATGGTCAACCTATTTTCTTCCTGTAGGTTCAGATGGAGCTCTTGGAGAGTTTAGTAAAGTTTTGGTGAAACCAACACTTGGTGGTCTTGTGTTCAAGATTGTTTCAATCATTTTGTCCCTTCTAAATTTTTATGTGGGAAGAAAGTTGGAAGATTGTAAAGTTTCCTATTTTAATGAATAAAGAATTTTGGAAAAGTTCATTATATTAACTTTGTTGTTAAATTTCTATAGATATCTTACCTTACTTGTATCTAGTATTATCTAAAATTTGCCTTATTAAATTAAGAATTAAATGCTCTTCATAAGGATTTAAATTTGAATTCTTTCCCTTGCAACTAATGTTAAAAAATAACTAAGCACAGTTTAATGGTTATCACTATATTAAAAGAAAAACTTTAATTTTTGAGAAAATGTTTGTATCCCCCATTTAAGTTAAAACTAGTAAAAGTTTAATCCTTTGTTACATACGTTGATTTTGAATGAAATTTTTTTTATAAGGTATATATAGACTAAGCTTATGAAAAGGATATTTGCATATATTGCCTTTAAGTTAATTAGTTATAATAACAAATCTATATATATGTTTTATATATAAATATATTTATAAATTATCATAGTATATTAAATAAAATTGAAAAAGATTTATATTTAACTACATGGTTTAAAAGATTATAAATTGATTACTAGTTACCTTGGTGTATATATATATATATATATATATATATATATATATATATATATATATATATATATATATATATATATATATATATATATATATATATATAGAGAGAGAGAGAGAGAGAGAGAGAGAGAGAGAGAGAGAGAGAGAGAGAGAGAGAGAGAGAGAGAGAGAGAGGTGTTTTTAATACACTAAGTAAATTAACCTTGAAACTATATATTTAGATTAATTAGTTAAAACTCCTAGATACACACACACACACACACACACACACACACACATATATATATATAATAATAATAAAACTTAAAAAAAATTATGTCGGAAGAAAGCGAGGGGTGAGCCCAAGACCTACCCTTGATCCTCCATCTCTGGCTCATGCACTGGTTTCGACATTCACTGTGTCGAGCACAGTGGGGAGGTGTGACCTTGGCCATGTGATGCAAGAGCATCCGAGGATCAAGGCTGTTGACTCAAATGTAGGTTTGGGTCAAATTTACTTCTGAGGGTCATAACTTTTGACTTAGATGTGGGTTTTGGCTGAAATTTTATAGGCAGTTGGGTGATGAGCTAGAAATATCATCTTGGCCTCCAAAATTAGCTTTTCATGTTTTTTTTTCCAGTTTTTAGAAAGTTGTCTTTTGTAACTTAAATCTAAAATCATGTTTTTGATTTTGTAGATTAGTTGGCAATTCATCTTGCCTTAGTTGGGGGCATTTCTTGGGAAAAATCATGATTCATAGGATGATTTTTGAAAATTACCAAAAATGGAAAAAATTAATTTTCCTAAAAATTTGCCAAATATGTTAATTTTTCAGAATTGTAATAAGTAGCAATTTTCTTTTCATTTTAGAGGAGAGTAAGTTGGAGAAGAAGATTAATGAAGAATTTGGAGTCCTGAAATTTTGTGTTGTGCATTTTTTCTAAATTGTTATTCTTGAAGGGTTTGTGCTACAACACCATGCTACCCACTATGGCGGCATAGTGGGTGGCCATAGTGTTGAACCTTTAGGGGTTCACTACAGCCTTTGTCGCCACAATAGTGGTGGCACTAGCCATGGTGGTCACTGTCGTCTGCGGGGGCATTGACCACGGTGGTTGCCACTAACTGCGGTGGCTTACTCTGTGCACACCATCGCTACCTTGCCCAAGCTCGGCCCTCTCAACCCTCCTGCAACCTTAAACCAAAATAGGGTTAGCTAAAAAAGATATATAATATAATCAAAAAAATAATTAAACCACTGTAAATAAAAGAAATAAAAAATATAACAGAGCATAAAGATTAAATAAAATAACATTTAGAAGGGAATAACCCTTTGGTTATTTCCCATATGCCTTGAGTATATTTATAGGGATTTATCTTAGATTTAGTAAGTATTTAATATTAAGGATCTCAAATTATTATGTGTTTTGGTTAATAGTTGAAAATTTTGACTTAGGGGTTAGAAATTTCTAGAACAAAATTAGATTTACTTTGATTAAATTTTTTATTATTTTTAATTTTATTTAAAATCTATTTAGTTGAAAATGTGGACTTTTTGGTTAGTATTTTCTAGAAGGAAAATTAAGTTAACTTAATTTTATTAGATGATAAGATTTAAATTTAATCTTTAGTTTAGGAGGTAAAACACGTATATTGTATTAGGTGGTTAGAGTTTCTTTCATTATGGATTTAATTATAAAATTCAAAATAGAGCGATTATTAGTTAAACTTAGATTATTAAATTAATTATCATTTTTTACTAGTGAAATCATTGTCATTAGCTATATTTGTTTTTGGATTTGGGAATTAGTATATTAGTACAAAATTGGTTTTAGTTAAATTATTTAGTTGTATAGTTTAATTAACGTATTAGAATAATATTAATTTTAATCTATTAGTCTATAATAGACTTAAGTTACTCATAAAAATTAATATAGTCAATTTTTTGCTTATAAAACTTAATTTCCTCTCAATGATAATAATTGATGTAATCCTTATTTATTAAGTTAATTCCTTAGTTAAAGATTGATTAATTGTATCGACTAGCTACCAGAATAACATTCAAGTTATTGCCAATATCTCCTTTAAACTGATTAACCCTAGTTATCAGGTTCATAGTAACCCAGTTGACTTTATAAATTGTCGATAGTGTTATGACCATATTTGTGTATAGTGGATCCCCATGGTCAAACCTAGTCAATTGAGGCCTTATTTCCCCTGAACTATTACTAAACTTGTATTGGTTAGCATGAACCATAAAAATATAGAGGCTTGTGTGTGTATAACTGTAGTTTAACATTAGGCTTTAGAAAAAAATTCATAGTTGTGGTTTGCCCAACTTTTGGGTATGACATTTTGGTATCGGAGCCAAGTTTGTCAACATTGGGAACCTAACCCACTGTGTAGTAACTTAACTTTTTCATTTTGTGTAGGATGCCTCCACTCACTTGATAGGCTTGAAGACATGCACGAGGTCATAGACGTATCTCTGTGACTTGTAAGGAGGTGCAGTTTGAGGTAGAAGTTCATGGAGGAGACCCGGGTCCACCTCTTGAACCACCTCCTAATCTGAATGTAGATTTGATGCAAGCTTTCCAAAATATACCCATAATTATCCTTGACTAAATATCTCCAGTTGTATAGTAGAATGTGCATCAGGGTTTAGAAGGATGTGGGTCCTCATCCAGAGAATGAAGTAGGAGTCCCCCTCCTAGGTTCGTTGAGGAATAAGCCAAATAGGAAATTGGGTCTATTGGAGGACCAGAGCCTCCACCCAAGGTTGAGATTCATAGGTTTGAGAGAGCACCCCCTGACGTAGGTGATCAGATCAGAGAGATGATGTGGCTTTAGCCACCTCTATTTTTGGGGTCTACAAATGGGACATAGGCCAAATATTGGCTTCTAAGCCTAGAGTGGTGTTTTGGGTTGCACCCTTATGAGATCAATCTCTAAGAACACTTTTCTATTCATCTCCTTAGAGGAAGACTTCCACTTGGTGGAAACATGAGGAATTCAAGGGACATATGGTCAATGACACCCTGACATGGGATACCTTCCTACAAGTATTTAGGGCTAGATATTTATCTGACTAGTTCAGGTAATGTCGCATAGATGAATTCCATGACCTATAGTAGAGAGGACTTTTAGTGGTCTAGTATGAGGGAAAGTTTATAGACCTCCTCCCTTATGTCGAGTATATGTGGGATGAGAAGCTTCAGGTCAATTGCTCCATTAAATAATTGAACCATTCTATAGAAGGCATGGTACACATGGTACCACCATAGGACTCATGTTTCACTAGTGATAGAGACTTGGTCGCAAAGCAAATAGTGAAGGGATCCCAGTATCGCAATTATGCACCATAGAGTTTAGGTTATCAGAAGCCCCCATGGAAGGGGAATCAGAGGAACTCTTTAGGGTCATTTAGAGCCCCACAACTGCAACAACAATAGTAGCCTTAGCAGTCTCAATAGAACTAGAGATAAAGGCCACCTTAGGGTTAGAAGGGCTCAAAGCCCAAGTAGTGGTAGTCTCAGGGTCCTAAGAGAGACCAAAAACCATAGGCACCATATACACCTCTAACACGGACTTAACACTCTTATAGGGGAGGATACAAAAGGTCTACTAGGATAGGAGGTTCACATTATTCTAGACCTTAGAGTGTGAAAATTTAGGTGCGAGGACCATGCTACACTTGTGGTGCCGTGGGAAACATAGCTAGAGAATGTCCTCAAGAAGGTAGTTAGTGGGTAGCAATGTCAGAACCTACAATTGGGGACATGGGAAAGTCCCATAGAGTTTTTATAGCAGTTAACAACCACCAAGAAGAGCATCAGGCCACCGTCATTGAGGTGGCCATAGGTATGATCAGAGGTAGTGATGTTTCTATCTTATTTGATACTGGAGCTATTGACTCCTTCATTTCTCCATCAGTTGTGGAGCGTTGCAGGCTAGTGACAACTAGGAAAGGTGTTAGATGGGAGGCAGAGTTAGCTATAGGAGATACAGTGTCTGTTACCTCGATGGTTAGAGAATGTCCAATTCAAATTGGTGGCTTAACCACCTTATCAGACCTCAGAGTTACTCCTCTTGGATCCTACAGTCTAGTTCCTAGCATGGATTGGCTATCTTCCCACAAGACCAAGATAGATTATCGAAATAAGAATATAAAATGCTTGGACGATGATGGTAATGCTACTATAATTTCTAGAATCTAGAGACCTGTATCCCTTCGTGTGATCTCTGCTATGCAGCTTAAGTGAAGCATGTAGAAGGGGTGTCCATTTTTTAATATCACCATCAATGATAGAGAGGATGAAGTCAAAAAAGAAGTCTCACTAGATGATCATTCCATTTTGAAAGAATATGGAGATGTGTTTCCTTCTGAGCTACTTAGAATGCCTCCTCGTAGGGAAGTTGACTTTCACATAGATCTTGTTGTTAGATAAATAAGAGGGGGGGCAAATTAGTTAAGTCCAGTTATCATATAGTCCAAAATACTCCTAGATGTATATAACAAAAATTTCAAATAAATTAATCAAATCGGTAAAATATTAACTATTCCTTTCTCTTCATCTACCGATTACTAGTAAATTAAATACTGTGTTTATTGATCAATCCAGTTATAGTAATGTGTAAAGTAAAATAACAATTAAACACATCCAAACACATATAGCACTTATATTTTTAACATGGAAACCCTATTAGGGGAAAAACCACCTGGGACCGGTAACCCAAAATAATTCACTCTTCTGAAGTGAGCTCGGTTAAGAGCCAATCTTGTTAAAGGTTACAAAACACACTATGAGGTGTGATCTGGTTAGAGGATTTATCACTAACAGTTCTCCCTTGACCAAATATTCACTAGGAGGTCAACAAGAAAACAATCAACATTCATTGAATGCCATATTGAATTATAAAGACTATTTTTTATTAAGGTAAATACAGGTTTTGAATGGGCCCCGAAACCATTTACAAAATATGCTTAAAATATTCAATACAGTTCATACAAATAGAGAATGCCTGTTAAGAAACAAAAAGAAAGACCCAAAACCTACACACAGCAAAAAAAAATAGCTTAAAAAGGCAATAAAGACAATCGACATCAAATCTACCAGCAACCCTCCAACAAAAGGCCTGCACAAATTACATCTTAGCTTCAGTGACCTTTTTGGCCTCTTTTTGAATTTCCTCCATTTTTAAAATGGACTCTTTGAGGCTTGTAAGCTCCTTAGGAATTTCAGGAACTTTCCTCTTGAGGTTACTTCTAGTTCTCATTCTAGGTCCCGAAGACTGACCTTTACCCCCAGCATCATCAACCACCATAATGGTAGTTTTTGTTTCTAGCAGTCTTCTCTCTAGGTAGGCATACAAAGCTTTTAAGTTCATAACATAGACCTTTAGGCCCTCATTGTTGTGCTTCATAATTTCTCTAATACAATAACCATTATAGCTAATTTTTTTATTAATATCCTTTAGCTTTTCATCCACAATCACATAAATTCTAGCATTCAGGTTATCATCGATATTGTTAGTATTTACCTTCATTAAAACCTCTTAAGTGCAGTTTTCCAGTCTTCCTTTAAGAGCCTCCATTTCTTCTTCCAATACCTTCAGGTTGTGACCCATCTCCTTCATATCCTTACTAAGCCATTTTTCTATGTCGGTTCCATGTCCAATAGTATTCATAACCTCCTGCAGAATGCGGTCGTCAACAACAAATCCAATCGAAGTTTCCTTCTCCTTCCCTTCTCTCTTCCTTTTCTCTTCTCTTTTCCAAGACCTAGTTTTAGGCTTTCTATTCAGAATCCCTTCCTCTTTCTTCCTTTATTTTTCTCCTTGTTACCCTTCTTAGTTATCTCTTCCTTCTCTGAACCCTCTTCTTCCATCTCTTCTTCCTTATCATCTTCTTCTTCCACCTCATTTTCTTCTTCCTCCTCACCCAAATCTTCAACATTCTAATTTTTCTTCTCCCTCTTGTTCTTAATCTTAGAATTTGAGCCCTTATAGTAGGTCTTGGGATCAATTTCTTCTTCCACAAGAACATCCTCCATATTATCCTCTGGCACCATCCCTTCCTCATTCTCTTGAATATAAGAATTATCATCTTCTTTTTCCTCTCTAAGCTCTCCTTTGCCCTTACTTTTTTTCTTTTCTTTCTTCTTAGAGACTGACCCAAAATTTTCCATTTTGGCTTTATTTTTGTTCCCTTTTAGCATTTTCAAAATAGAATCAGGAATATTATCCCTAGCATAGTCTTCTATAAGAAAAATCAACCCTTCATGTAGCACGAGGTAACTAGGCTTCTTCCTACTTTCCAAAATACTACTATTCAAAGAGCTTAGCAGGTAATAGGGAAAATATATTTTCTTTTGATACCTAAAATGGTTGACCAACACAAAATGAAAGTTATACACCTTCATGTAGTGTCCATCAAGAGTAAAATATTCCATCATAAATTTTAGGACTTTGGCCCAAATTAGCTTGATCCTATCTATTTCCACATAATCCCTTGAGCACTTCACTAGCATTGCTTCTTCTTCCTCATATTTCGAAAAGATCTTTAAATCCTATGACCCCATACACTTATTGTTCTTGTAAAACTTCATTCCATCCACTAGCATACCTTTAATATCAGATATGAGGTTCAAAGAAAGAGGAAAGGATTTACTCATCAAATTATTACTCTTCCATTAGCCCACCCAGCAGCAAACTTCTCAGTAATCTCCTTGTCATAACAATGAAGTCTTTCCAGGTAAGGTGAGACCCCTCCCTACTGGAGCTTTGTCCAAACTCTCTTCTCCTTCTTCCATTTTTCACATTCTTGTGGCTCCTCCCTTCTCAACCCACCTCCCATGTCTTCTGCAAATTTCTTCTTACTCTTGTTAACTTCAGGCGTGAACTCAAGAAAGATTCTTTGATTAAGTAGGCATAAAATGACCCACAATCTGTGTGCAATTAACTCTTTCATTATTTTTGCACACCTTAGCTGACAAATCACACTCAAAAACTTAAGTGTCCTCTTCATTATTACTAATTTTATTTACAAGCCCTTCCTTGTGATTAAGTCTATCAAACATGATTAGACTTAAAATATCTTTTTTAAGATTTACTTCCTCTTTCCAAATAATGATGGCTTCATTATGGGCCCCCACATTAGCAAGCCCATCCGCAGGCTTATTTCCTTCCCGGTACACATGGTAAATATACACTTCTTGAAAATTACCAAGAATAGATATGATTTTTTCTATGATATGTGTTATTGTCCAGGAGAATTATAAAGACTATTAAGTCCCACTTGATTAAGAGATTTATCTATAGCAATGGTTAAACTGATACAGTAATTATTTGATTCAAATACAACTTGATTTGTAGATTTTAAGATCTATGCTAAGCTCAAAAATAACTCTGATCAATAATCAATTCAATCTCTTTGTTTCCTCCAACACTGTTCTCCTTGGTAATTGATTTCTCTGTCACTCTATGTTGTCTGTAAAATTACTCAGTTCTATCTTCAACCAGTTTGATTAGCCTTGCATGAATTCATTCTTTTCACATGAATTCTCCTACAACAGACTCAATAATGAATCTCATGTCTCTTTATATAGACATCATAAACCGTTTTATTTCCATCCATAAATTTTACCTCTTAATCTTCAATGTTGATTTTTTCGCTTTAACCTTCCTCGGCAGTTATGTTAATAAGATGTTTTATTCTCCTTCATCTGATCATCTTTGAATTTTATGAGTCATTTGATCATCATAAAAAAATTTATCATTTACCTCGGAATCATAAATAATTATCCAACTCATCATCTTAGTCGGCAGTCATAAGTTCAATTTATTTCTTTCACTCGGTCAATACCATAATGTGTCGATGATAACTAGCTCGGTTAACATTGTACTTGGTATACACTACACTTTCTCAATGTATATTGAATTCTTCATTTACCGACCACATAAACTTGTTCATTCTTGATCTTCAATCCATAATAGATTCATGTAATATAATGAAATCACTAACATAATACCATAGAATCATCAATAAGTTACTCAAAGAATACCATATCCATATCTTTCTCATCCATCTCATCTTTATGTAGATATCTCATTCTTTCATTATTATCTCTTTCTTAAGATGTTTGTAACCATCATGATAAGTATAGTCAAAGCTAGTTGACATCAATGCCAATACATTAACTGATTTAATGTCTTAGATACACATTAATAGCTTGATGATTATCAATCAATGTCTTTCAAATACCCAATCCATTGACAAAATTTCCCTCAAGATATTCAATCAGCTGTAGTTCATCACTTATACTAGGAGTAGAACTGGTTTCAAGAGATCCTTATACGATGACCACTAATGAGCTTAACGAGCTCAAGTTTTAGCTTGAGGAATTGTTAGAGAAAGGATATATTCATCTTAGTGTTTCTCCTTGGGGTGCACCTATGATCTTCTTAAAGAAGAAAGATGAATCTCTTAGGTTGTGCATGGATTACCGCTAGTTGAATAAAGTAACCATCAAGAATTGGTATCTACTTCCTAGGATTGATGACCTATTTGATCAGCTGCAGGGTGCGTGAGTGTTCTCCAAGATAGATCTTAAGTCAGGATATTACCAGTCGAGGATAGTGGATAGTGATATTCACAAGACCGTATTCCACACTAGATATGGCTACTATGAGTTTACTATGGTTCTATTTGGTCTTACAAATGCTCTAGCTGTACTCTTGAGTCTTGTGAATAGAGTATTTCACACATTCCTTGAAAATTTTGTGGTGGTATTCCTTGATGATATATTAATTTATTCAAAGGATGAGAGAGATCACAAAGAGCACCTGAGACAAGTCTTGCAGTGCCTTAGGGATAATCATTTGATTGGAAGTTTTTCAAAGTGTACATTTTTCAGATCAGAGGTCAAATATTTGGGACATGTGATATTTGGTGATGGGATCTCAGTAGACCCATCAAAGATTTATGCCATTATGGATTGGCTAACACATACCACTGTGACTGAGTTAAGAAGTTTCATGGGTCTCATTAGTTATTACAAAAGAATTGTTGAGGGATTCTCTTGAGTGGCACACCCCATCACTTTTGTTCAATGAAAGGGAAATAAGTTTGAGTGGACTGAGAAGTGTGATAGAGCTGTTTAGAATCTCAAGAGAGAACTTACTAGTGCACCCATTCTTGTTGTGCCAAATTCTTCAATAGATTTTGTGATTTGCATAAATTATTCCTTATATGGTTTAGGGGTATTTCTTATGTAGGGTGAGCGAGCTATAGCCTATGAGTCTAAGAAAATAAAGAGTCATGAGATCAACTACCCTACCCATGATCTTGAGCTTGTAGTTGCAGTGCATGCCTTAGTGAGATTGCAAAATTTCCTCTTAAGAAATTAGTTTTAACTTCATTTAGATCATTAGAGTCTTTAGTACATCTTCACACAACCAAAAATTAATGCTTGATAGAGGAGATGGATGGAGTTCTTGTGTGAATAAAATTTTGATGCTCATTACATCAAGGGGAAAGAGAATGTTTTCATAGATTCCTTGAGTAGGAGACGACATGAGTTTTCTTCTATGTCCACAAGCATAGATTTGAGAGATCGCATTCTTTGTCACTTACATAAGGATGAGATGTATGCAAAAGTTAGTGATTTGATTCAATCTTAGAGACCCCTTGAGGGGAAGTATTTAGATTATACATTGGAGTATGATGGACTCTTATGTCATAGAGGACGCATTTATATACCTTCTTTCATAGGATTGCATGAGTGTTTTATGCTAGAGGCCCATAGAGCCCCTTATGCAGCACATCCAAGAGTTAAGAAGATGCATGCCAACTTGAGATAGTTATTGATGTAGGAGAATGTTGGGTCCTTGGAAATCCTGTGTCACCAAAAATATTTTGGAGTTTGTCTGTGTTGCTGATCCAGGGGCATCCACGAATGATCCTGAACAAGCTGAAGGCAATGGATTTGAATAAGGCATTCTGAATTTCGAGTTAGGAGCAGAGAGTTATGGCCCCACCAAGTTGGGGTATCTAAATTTCTAGTTTTTTTGAAAATTTGTATTTTCTTTTCCATTTTATTGAGCATAGACTCTTCATTTCTGAATCTGTTGGGTTCCAGAGACTGTTGGAATACCCTGTGATGTTTAAAAACTCAATTCTGGATGAAATAAGGGGATTTTTTTTGGAATGCATACAACTTATTTCTCAAGTTATTGCTATTGTCCAGTTTATTGAACAATACTTGCAGGTTTCCGCTTACCTTGTATTGTTACGAGTTCATCCGTGAATTCAGATCATTGGTATCAGAGCAGTTTATGCTCCTGTATGTCACTTTGAACACAGTCTGATTATCAGAGGTTGGGATTGGAGACACATAATCCATCAGTTTATCTTCCTTTGAGGCGTAACCGACCGAAGATGGCAGACCCAAATTCTGATTCTATTAAGGCCATGGTAGAAGAGGCTTTGAACAAACAGAGAGAAGAAATGATGAGGCAATTTTCTCAAATTCTACAAAATCCCCAACAATCAAATGAAGGGGGAAAACCGTTTAGTTCTCATACCCCTTTTAAAGTGCAGGTCAATTTTGATATTCCAAATTTTGAAGGAACAATTGATGCAGATGCTGTGGATGAATGGTTATCAAAATTGGATAGATATTTTTCAGTGAATACCTTTTCAGCTGCTGAAAAGATAACTTTTGCACTCCTAAAAGCTGAAGCACATGTGAAGCAATCATGGGAAAATAAGCTTACAACAAGGAACCTGGAGGACGGATTTGTTGATAACCCTACATGGAACGAATTTGTTGAATTCATCGAAGAGGAGTATTTTCCTGAAGATACATATGAAGAAAAATATATGGAGTGGCAAGTGTTGCGACAAAAAAATGACCAGAGTGTACAAGATTATACCAATAAATTTCATGCCTTATCAGCAAAACTTGGTATTTAGGATTCTGAGAAGCATCGAGTTTTGAAATACCGTAGCGGATTGTTGAGATACATTCAAACAGAGATGTCTTTCTTGAATATTGAAACATTGGGAACTGCCTATAAGTATGCTGCAAAAATTGAGGAGAAATTCAAGCAAAAGGGGAAAAGAGAATTCTTTACCAATAATAAATTCAAAGGGGATAATAGCAATAGATTCGCAGGGAAGCAAGCTACCATCAGTAAGCCTAATTCTCAATCACCAACATGGAGCACAGGAGAAAGAAAGACACTTAAAAGTACAGGTATGTGGTGCGATATCCATAGAAGCTCTCGACATGATATAAAGGATTGTAGATCTGCAAAAACACTGATGACAGAGACACATGGAGTAGACCAAAAGACTGAAATGTTGCCCACGGACCCCTTCGAACAAAAGAGTGGTGAAACAGTTATTGAAGCAGACCCTTATGCCACCGTTTCCACTGCAAAAATCATCCATCATGAAGATGAGGAGCGTTTGTTCCATTCTCAGATGTGGGTGAATGTCAAGGCCTTGCATTTCATAGTTGATAGTGGGAGTCAAAAGAATCTAATCTCTGCTGAAGCAGTAAAAAGACTAAATTTGCAAACAAAACCTCACCCTCAGCCATACTCCATGGGATGGGTGAGCCAAGGACGAGACATTCAGGTAAACAGACAGTGTTGTTTATCCTATTCCATCAAACCATTCAAGGATGAGGTTATTTGTGATGTAGCACCGGTGGATGTATGTGATGTGCTTTTAGGGCAGCCATATATGTATCAGCGACATGGTGTATATGAGTCAAGGCCATGAAGTGTTATTGTCAAGGTGAATGAACAAAAGTATCGAATCCCTGAGGTATGTCCTGAAAAATCTGCTTCTCTAATTAGTGCAAAACAATGTAGACATTTGATTGCCCACACTGGAACTTTTGTATTGCTAATGATACGGCCAGAAGGGGATAGGAAAATGATAGGCAACCATAACATTAGAACAGTAACCACTTCTGCTCAACAAAAACATATGGATTCAATATTGTTAAAATATCAGACTATTTTTACTTCACCAACAGGGGTTCCTGAGCATTGCCAAGTGAAGCATTCGATTGATATTATTCCAGGGACACCTTTGCCAAATGGGCCAATGTATAGAAGATCAGTTCTAGAGAATGATGAGATCAAACAACAGATTGAAGAGTTGATTCAAAAGGGTCATATTCGGCCAAGTGCATCTCCTTGTGGTAGCCCAATTGTTTTAGCTAAGAAGAAAGATGGCACATGGAGACTATGCATTGACTACCGTGCTTTGAACAAGATCACTGTGAAGAACAGATATCCAATTCCTCGAATTGATGACCTCCTGGACCAGCTTCATGGGGCTAAGTTTTTCACTAAAATTGATTTGAAGTCTGGATACCACCAAGTACCAATTGATCCTACAGATGTTTGGAAAACTGCTTTCAAGTCTAGAGAAGGTCTGTTTGAATGGCTAGTGATGCCTTTTGGGTTAACTAACACCCCTGCTACTTTTATGAGGATGATGAATGATGTTCTTCGACCTTTCACTGATTCATTTGTGGTAGTCTATCTAGATGACATACTCATCTTTAGTAAAACATGGGATGAGCACGTACAACATGTTGAGAAGGTACTGTCAACATTGCAGCAACACAAACTCTATGCCAATAGAGAAAAATGTTCTTTTGGTTTGGAAAGCATTCAATATCTGGGCTATGTTGTGGACAGTAGGGGTGTACATGTAGATCCTGCGAAAATTCAAGTAATCAAGGATTGGCCTTCTCCTACAAATATCACAGAGCTACGTAGCTTCTTGGGATTGGCAAATTTCTATCGCAGATTTGTGCTTGGATTCTCTCATTTGACATGGCCTATGAACCAAGTACTTAGAGGTGGGTCTAAGGCAAAATTTGTTTGGACAGAAGCGCAAGAGAAAGATTTTGTGGGATTAAAGAATAGGTTATGCTCAGCACCAGTCTTGGCACTTCCAGATCTGCAACAACCTTTTGAAATTGAGACAGATGCATCTAATTATGCTCTAGGGGCAGTCCTCATGCAACATGGTCATCCAGTGGCCTATCACAGTGAGACATTTTCTGATACAGTCCGTCGTTATCCAACATATGACAAGGAGATGTATGCGATGGTGCAGGCATGCAAACAGTGGAAGCACTACATTTTGGGCAAAGAGACTATCATTCACACAAACCATAAGCCATTGCAATTCTTACAGACACAAGGAAAGTTGCAGAATGATAGACATCAAAGGTGGTCAGCATACTTGCAACAATTTCACATCAATATTCATCATAAAAAAGGTAGTAGCAATAAGGTTGCAGATTGTTTGAGTAGACCTCCGATCGCATCCCTCCTCACTGTATTGGATTCTTGTGGACATGAGACATCAACTTGGCCAAGTTTGTATGTTGAGGATGATGATTTTTCTGAAGTTTACACTCAGCTAACACAGGGTAAGCATGTTTCTAACTTCTACTTGCACCATGGTATTCTTTGTTATATGGGTCATATATGTGTTCCTGTAAAAGAGAGGGAGAAGATGATCTGGGAGGCACATTATAGTCGCATTGCAGGACATTTTGGCATTAGCAAAACTCTTGCTGTGCTACAGAGGTATTTCTTTTGGCCCAAGATGCAGAATGATGTTTCTTCCTACATCCAGTCATGTGTAGCTTGTGCCATTGCTAAACCTGCAAATCGTAAGCAAGGATTGTATATGCCCCTTCCTACTCCTGATAGGCCTTGGTAGTCTGTTTCTATGGACTTCATGTCTGGTCTACCAACTACCAAACGTGGTCATGACTGTGTGTATGTAGTGGTGGACAGGTTTTCAAAAATGGCTATTATGATTGCTTGTACAAAAGAGGTTTCTGCAGAAGACACTGCGAAATTATTCTTTACCCACGTGTGGGTCCATTTTGGTTTACCACAGAGCATTATCTTAGACCGAGATAGCAGATTTGTTGGAAAATTTTGGTCAGCACTTTGGGCAATGATGGATACAAAGCTAACAAAGTCCACAGCCTTTCATCCACAAACAGATGGGCAAACAGAAGTGGTCAATCGTATGATTATCCACATCCTCCGTATGTATCACTCTCATCATCCTCGCACTTGGGATGAGAGTCTTTCTTATGTGCAGCATAGTTACAATCGTGCCATTCATGGTACTACTGGACATAGTCCTTTTGAGGTGTGTTTGGGATATCAGCCTTTAGCTCCACTAGATGTATCTCTTCCAGCTTTGGAACGTGAGCCAACTTCATGTCTAGACAAGGAGGTAGATAAAGCTTCCAAATTTATTGAGAGAATTCATCATTTGCAGCAGCAGGTCCATGAGATAGTTCAACAAGCAAATAAAAAATATAAACAACGGCATGATGAGCATCGCACACCACATCATTTCCAGGTGGGTGATAAGGTTTGGCTTCATTTTCAAAAAGAAAGGCTTCAAGGCCCGTATAAGAAACTTCGTCCTCTCCGCTATGGGCCATACACTATTATCAAACAAGTTGGAGAGAATGCTTTTGAATTGAATATTCCACCATTTTTAGGCATTCACCCTGTTTTCAATGTGGAGTTGCTTCGTCCTTATTTTCCGCCTTTGTTGGATACTTCTGCTATTTCTGAAACAATCCCCATTGGCGAATTGAATCCACAGACCACCACTCCAGTAGACAATGATCAGATTGTTGATGTTCTCTTGAAATCTCTTCGTGGCACACAGATTCCTTTATATCATGTTGTCCGAGCCGGTAAACATCCAGGTCAAGGTAAGTGGTTTACCCATGACCAGATTGCTACAAGTTTTCCTCATCTATTACAGCAGGTTAGTGCAATGGAGCCCATTGCCCTTCAAGGGGGGAGGAATGATCCAGGGGCATCCACGAATGATCCTGAACAAGCTGAAGACAATGGATTTGAATAAGGCATTCTGAATTTCGAGTTAGGAGTAGAGAGTTATGGCCCCACCAAGTTGGGGTATCTAAATTTCTAGTTTTTTTGAAAATTTGTATTTTCTTTTCCATTTTATTGAGCATAGACTCTTCATTTCTGAATCTGTTGGGTTCCAAAGACTGTTGGAATACCCTGTGATGTTTAAAAACTCAATTCTGGATGAAATAAGGGGATTTTTTTTGGAATGCATACAACTTATTTCTCAAGTTATTGCTATTGTCCAGTTTATTGAACAATACTTGCAGGTTTCCGCTTACCTTGTATTGTTACGAGTTCATCCGTGAATTCAGATCAGTTGCTCGGTTCTTGCTTTGACTAAGTTGGCCAGTAGTTGGTCAGTTTCCTTTGGTACCAAGTATGGTCGGTCATCTCCTGGGTAGTCGATTGTTTCATTGGTGCTCGGTGATGCTTGTCTATTGCTCAATTATCCTTGCTTACCAAGTAGTTTATTTTGAGTTTCTATTGAGTTTGACTTGTGCATTGATTATGGGTTACGGATTTAATGTTGGTATCCATCATTGGGAAGCGTGTGGTCCCAGATCTGACCATTCCTTCCATTGATTATGGATCTGAAGACTGACTTAGTTTGGTAGCCTCTTGTATAAGTATAGTTGTTTGGTTAGAGTTTAGGGTAGTTTTAGGGATAGGAGATAGGAAGATAGTAGAATTAAGATTGTTGATAGATCCTCACATGTTTAAGGACTTCTGTAATTCATTGTAATATCTAGCCGTAATCGGGAAGGCCTTATAGCCTGACATGTATGAATCAATTTGAATGAAAGAATATATCAATGATCCTACTTTCTCTTTCTCACTGTGTTTTTGTTACTTCTGCATGTTATTGAGAAGGCTAGATCTGTAGGGTGTGCCATCTTTTGGCCCCTTAGGTCCTGCCCTTGCATCAGGTGGTATCAGAGCGAGGTGAGATCTGGATCTAGGTCTATGGATCTAGGTTTGTAGGTTCCTTCTTACGAAGCCCTAGTTGAATTTTTGTGGGGTGGTAGATTATGATCTGACCTGCAATTGCCAAGGGTTTTCAAGATGGTTCGTGGGAGGTGAGAAGCGGATCTAGGATTGGAAAGCATGTTGAGACAACTTGCTGCTAGATTAGAAGTTGTTGAAATAGCCTAGAGAAGAGGTAGACATCTTCAAGATGTTAATGATGATGAAGTTGAAGTGGAAAAAGGTGAAGCAGAACCTGCACCTGTGATGGATTAGGGTGAGGAAAGATTCTTGAAGGCATTGACAAGTTTGAAGTCAACACCACATTTCAATCCTCCTGAATATAGTGGGAAATTGGATTCTGAAAATGTATCTGAAGGGAAAAAGGTGAAGATTACAGGCACAAAGTTGAAAGGTCATGCATCCTTATGGTGGGAACATCTACAATTGGATTGGAAGAAGAAAGGCAAAGACAAAATCAAGGTATGGAATAAAATGGTGAATAAATTAAAAGGAAAGTTCTTACCTTGTGATTATCAAATTAACCTAGTTAGGAAAATGCAAAGTCTAAAGCAGAAAGATAGCTCAGTAAAAGAGTATACTAAGGAATTCTATAGATTAGATATCAGATCTGGACATGATGAGGATGATGTGTAAATAATTTCTAGATATTTGAATGGTTTGAGAGTTTCCATCCAAGAGGAAATCAGTTTGGTCAAGTTGGAGAACATTGAAGAGGCTTATCAATTTGCATTGAAGGCTAAGGAGAAATTGAACAAGAGACGTGAACAAAGACAAAGAGGTCAAGGTGGTAGATTCCCTAGAGGAAGAGGTAGATCCTATGGTGAAACTAGTAGATTTGAACCTGAAAAGACAAATTTGGACAAAGGCAAGACCGAGTAGAAATGTGAAATTTCATCTAGAGGCAGAGGTAGTAACTACCGAGGTGGTTATAGTAGAGGTAATTTCTGAGGAACTTGTTACAATTATGGAGAAGAAGGACATAGATATTTTGAATGTACACATGCTAGTAAGAAGGTTGGTAGCAGTAGAAATGCTTTGGTGCAAGAAGAGTCACTGAATGAACCTGAGAAGGAAAATAACTTGATGGTAAGGAGAGCACTGTGGAATGAAAGTAAAAAGGAAGATCCGGTAAGAAAAAGTTTGTGATATTGCTATCAGGATTTAACTATGTAGTTTTTTTGAGTCAAACTCATTGACCCATGATTCATGAATCATGGATCATGGGTCAATGAGTTTGACTAAAAAAAACTATATAATTAAATCCTGATAGCAATATCACAATTTGACTTGCTGTGGAAAATATCTCCTACTTATCAAGAAAAAGTTTGTCCAAGACCAGATGTAGAGTCTTTGACAAAGTTTGGAAGGTAATCATTGACAGTGGTAGCTTAGAGAATCTGGCATTTGAGGACATGGTCACAAAGTTACAGTTGGAAAGGTTGGAACATCTGAAACCCTATTAGATTTCATGGATCAAAGATGAGCATACACTCTTGGTAAGTGAACAATGTTATGTGAATTTGAAGATTGGAAAATACTATGATAAGGTGTTCTATGATATCATGTGTAGTACCCCACCCGTAGTTCACTTTTAGGTTTCTTTATGTTTCAGTTGTATGACAGAATTCTTTTAGGTCACTTTTGATGTGATCAATTATTATGTTAATAAATGAAGATTATGGATTATTGTTCATCTTATGTGTACCATGCAATTTCCTAGATTAGATGATGATATCATTTGATGTTATGTTTATGTTTTATATTGATTTATGGTACTAATCCCATACTAGCATGTGTATGGTTATCATGTGTTTGCACTTGTTTGACATGTTTGTTTGGTAGAGGACAGAGGTGTAGTTACTTGCATAGTCGAGATCCACACGATTGACCGTACCCTATCATTGTCTGCTATATATTATTGTATGTACATGCTTCATCTTGTGGTGATATGTTTGCAGGTATAGGGCATCATCTTCCCTGAATTGGCAGGAGTGAGCGTGCCCACAAACATTCATCTCAATGGTAAAGAGGGGAGATAATACACAGACCCAAAACCCTAACCTAAGCCTTATTGTCCTAGGATTGGACAAGTGTCAGTCTTACTACCCTACCTGAATTCACCTAGTTGGCATGAATTCATGGATCCCATTCTTGAGAGTGTGCATGGTTTTAGTTTGCTTGATTTATTGTGCTTTATTTTACTGTGCATGATTCAGTTGATTTATGATTATGTAGGTGATTTTATATGATTATCAATGTTAGGATTATAGTTGAATTTAATGATTTAATTATGTTCCTAGTTTAATTTGGAAAATTATCTAAAGTCAATTATTTGATTAATTGGAATTAATTGTTTATTAAATTAAAATTAGGATTATTTATGTTTGAGTATATTATTAAATAATTGAATATTTAATTGCATGTTCTGGCATGTATTTAATATTTAATTTGTTCAATGTGGGATTTAATTATTAACATGTGCTTAATTAGAAAATGATTTGAATTATGCTTGTATATTTTATTAAATGATTAAATAATTAATTGCATGAATTTATGACGCATTAAGTATTTAATTTATTTGATAATGAATTTAAATTATAACATGTGCAAATTGGAAAAAGGAATTTGTTTAAAAAAAAATAACTAGTTTTCAAAAGTCAAAGTTGGGTTCCCTGGCGGGGCGTTACATCATGCCTATGGATTGTTGTCATATTTTGTTGGGTAGACCTTGGCAATATGATAGACATGCTATAGATGATGGAAGATTGCATAAGTATACTATTGTGGTTGATGGAAGGAAACAAATCTTGTTGCCTTTGATGGAAGAACTTGTTAGTAATGTTTGCACATCTGTGAAAGTTTGCTTGATGGAAGGAAGAAAATTTGTAAGGATTTGAAGAAGAATGATGTATGTTTTGCTGTGATTCCTAACTAACTGAGCAAGAAAATAGAGGATAATGTGCCTGAGGAGATTGATAAGTTACTCACCAAGTACAGTGATATCATTTCTAATAATGTACCTAATGGTTTTCCATTGAAGAGAAGTATTGACGATTGCATGGATCTAATCCCTAGAGCTAGTTTACTGAATAAGGCACCTCATCGGTTGACACCTACCGAGAATCAAGAATTGAACCAACATATTCAAGAGTTGCTGGATAAAGGTTTGATAAGATAAATTTTGAGTCCTTGTGCAGTACCTGTGGTATTAGAACCTAAGAAGAATGGAGAATGGTGAATGTGTATTGATTCTAGAGAAATCAATAAGATAACAGTGAATTATAGGTTTCCTATACCGAGAATGGATGACTTAATGGACAGTTTGACTGGAGAAAAATATTTTACAAAGATTGATTTGAAAAGTGGGTATCATCATATCAGAATTAGAGAAGGTGATGAGTGGAAGACTACTTTTAAGACAAAAGAAGGTTTGTATGAGTGGTTGGTTATGCCTTTTGGTTTAACTAATGCACCGAGTACTTTTATGAGGCTGATGAATGAAGTTCTAAAGAAATTCTTGGGTAAGTTTGTGATTGTATATCTTGATGATATTTTGATATTCAGTAAAACCAAAGAAGAACATTTGTTGCATGTTAGACAAGTTTTGCAGAGATTGAAAGAAGAAAAGTTGTTGATAAATCTGAAAAAGTGTTCATTCATGAAAGTGGAGATTGTGTATTTGGGATTTGTAATTTCAGCTAATGGTTTGAAGATGGATCCTGAAAAGGTTGAAGCTATTTTGAATTGGCCTACACTTATGAATGCTAGTGAGGTAAGATCATTTCATGGTTTGGCAAGTTTTTACTGAAAGTTCATAAGGAATTTTAGTTCAATTTGTAATGCTATGACTAATACTATGAGAGGAGATAAAAGAGAATTCAGGTGGACACATGGAGCTGATAAAAGTTTTGAGACTCTAAAGTAGAAGGTTGTTGAATTACCTATTTTGGCATTGCCTGATTTCAATAAGGTATTTCAAGTGGAATGTGATGCAAGTGGTAATGCAATTGGAGCTGTGTTGAGTCAAGAAGGTAAACCTATTGCTTTCTTTAGTGAAAAGTTGAATGATGCTAGAAGGAAATATTTTTTGTATGACCAAGAATTCTATGCTATTGTTCAAGCACTGAAGAAATGGAGACATTATTTGATACTGAGTGAATTTGTGTTGTATACTGATCATAAGGCTTTACAATACTTGGGTAGTCAGAATAAGTTGAATCAGAGACATATGAAATGGGTTGAGTACTTGCAAAGTTATACATTTGAGATAAAACATAAAAGTGGAGTCACTAACCGAGTTGCTGATGCATTGAGTAGAAGATCTTTGATGATCGAGATGAAAATTGAAGTACTTGGTTTTGATGAGAGGAGAGATTTGTATGAAACTGATCCTAATTTTTCTAAGGCGTGGAGAAAGTGCAGAGCACCTATTCAAGATCAACCGAGTACAAAATGGGAAGAATATTTCATTCAAGAAGGTATGTTGTTTATGTTAGAAATGAATGCTGAATATATCATATGGGAGTATTGGCAAGCATTCTGTAGTAGTTGTTTTTGCATTCATGACTGTGATTGTCATTGATGTCAACACAGTAATCTACTGGAGACTTGTAGAGGAGTAAATAGTGTTTGGATTAGCGCACGTGGGATATTGCAAATCAAGATATGCCATGTTGAGGATTTACTTTTTGATATGTTTTATGTTCATGGTTAAGAGCACAGATAGTAATTATTTTATTCATGGAAGTTATGAGCATTTTGGTGGAAGCAGTATTCGGGTAGTGTTCCTGAGTAGCGGTTTGTGGAAATTGGATGATATCTCCTAATCAGGATGGAATCTGGTTTTGCATAGTTAGAGAATAGTTGAAGACATTTTGATAGTGATATGGTTGACAGCACAAACTTTGAGGTCACATGAGTGAAGAATTATTCTAATTGGAAGCCGACAGTTTTTTATAATTTTGATGTAACATGTGGAAACTTTTATTTTATAATTTGGATGCCAACTCATTTGTAATTACTTGATTGTGGTATAAAGGAAGGAATTTTTTTTCTTTTTGTCATATTGATATGGAATGAACGTGATTGTGAAAGTGAATTTGTGAAAGAGGATATGTGAGGTACAAAGATCTGGAATTGAGATCTGGTGTAACAGTGAGTGTGGTTTGGCACAGTCAGAGAAGAGGTAACATATTGTTGAGATCAGTAATGATTTGATATTATTCTATTGAATAATCTAGAGATCAGTTGGACAGTGTGTTCAATGATCTTTCCATTGAAGTTGTTTGGGTAGTGGGTCCTTCTATCTTCCATAACTCCTAACAGAGTTAGAATATTTTAGCAAGGATTCAAAATCTCCTAACATGGATTCATATGTACTAAATGTATTTTATAAGACTCATAACATAGTCCATCCTTTCACAAGGAATATTCATATTAGTACATCTTTTTTGGGCATCATTCCCACCGGGGTTTACTCTTTGATCAAGAGGCTCCCTAGTCAACATATCTTGTGTCATTGTGTTATTGTGTATGAATATCTTTCTATGGTTGTTGGTTATATTGCTTACATGGTTAAAATCTATTAAATTTGATAAAATTTATAATTATCTGATAATTGATTCACCCCGCCCCCCCACTCTCATTTATTTTGGTGGACTTTACTTTCTAACAATTGGTATCAGAGCGACAGGTCCTTGAAAGAAAATTTTAACAGCTTAAAGAGATCGATGGTGAATTTTAGGAAAGAAAGCCCTAAGTTTGATAGAGTGAATTTTGACAGTTGGAAAGAAAAGATGAAGACACATCTACTTTGTTTAGGACCAGGTTATTGGTTGATAACAAATAATGTGAAGACTATCATTGAAGAAGATGATATTGAAACATGTAGTAATGATGAGAGAGATCTATTCATGTGTAACATACTTTCTAGGGAAGCACTTTTGTCAGCCCTTTCGGAGAATGAGTACAATAAGGTAAAATATTTAAAAACATCTCATGAAATTTGGAAAGCTTTGCGCTCTACTTTTGAAGGTGATGAACATGAAAAGAAGGTCAGATTACATAATTGGATATGTGCTTTTGAAGATATAAGAATGATGGAAGATGAATATGTTAGAAGCTATATTGGTAGAATGTCATAAATTGTTGCAGGTATAAAAGCTTGTGGAGGAACAAAGACAGAGAATGAAGTGATATGGAAAATTCTGAGGACATTGACTCCTGCATTTAAGTAGACAACATAGATGATTGAACAAGTTATACCTTGTACTTCAAACTTTACAAGAGAGACTCTTCTTGGAAGATTGGAAGCAACAGAGATGAACCTGAGGTTATCAGGAGACTTGCCTAGAATGGAGACAACATTCAATGCTCTTAGTATTATACCTACTTTGTCAAAAAGCATCAGTGTAAGCAGAGATTATGCTGGCAGCAATAGATCCAGAAATGAAGAAGATAAGAAGATTGAAGAAGGTATTGCCTTGCTTGTGAAGAGAGAACCCGACAGTAAGAAAATTTTTAAATGTTGGACTTGTCAAGAGTTTGGTCATTTTGCATCTAAGTCTCCTAAGAGAGTTAATAAGTATAGAAATAATTTCAATCCTAGAAGATCTCAAGATTGTTACTATGCAAATGATGAAGAACTTGAAGCTAGTTTTGAAAAACCTTTGAGTGAAAGTGATACAGAGAACAATGATGATATAGGATTTGTAGCAATTAAGGAAGAAAACCCTGAAACTGAAGTTAAGGAAGAAAAGGCTTTAGTTTCTCAAGTAGAAAATAAAGATGATTGGATTATTGATAGTGGTTGTTCACATCATATGACTGGAGACATGAGAAAGTTCATAAAGTTTAACAATTATGATGAAGGAGTTGTTAGAGTTGGAAACAATGCACCTTGTTTGATTAAAGGTACAAGATCTATTACTCTTGATGGAAAGACTAATATTGATGATGTTTACTTTGTGGATGATTTGAAACATAATATTTTGAGTGTTGGATAGTTAGTTGATAAGGGATATCAAGTTTGGTTTACTGAGAAAACTTGTGTGATAAAAGATAAAGATGAAAATTTAATTGGCACTGGATCTAGAATAAGAGGTAATGTATTTTAGTTGAATCCTACAAAGATGACATGTTTGATTACTAAGATTGATGAAATTTGGTTATGGCACAGAAGATTTTGTCATATAAATTTTGATAACATTGTGAAAGTGAGTACTACACTTGCAGTAAGAGATTTGCCTAGAATTATGAAGCCTACTAACATGATTTGCAAGGAATGTGTGATGGCTAAATAGAAGAGAAGTTCATTTCCCAGTAAGAAGTTTACATCTGTAGAGAAGTTGGAGATTGTTCATACATACTTGAGCATTCCTACAAGGACTAGAGGATTATATGGAGAAAGGTATTTTATGATTCTTGTTGATGATTTTACAAGAATGATGTGGATTGCATTTCTTAAAGAAAATTCTGAAGCATTTGATAAGTTTAAGATCATAAAGTTTAAGTTGAGAATGAATCTAGAATGAAAATTAAATGTTTGAGATCAGATAGAGGTGGAGAATTTACTTCTAGAAAGTTTAACAACAAGAGCTATGTTATTTGAGAATGACTTGGTGAAGATATTTTGGAGAGAAGCAGTGAACATAATAGTGTATAGGATGAACAAAGTACAAATCAGAGAAAACACAAACAAGACACCCTATGAATTATGGTTTGGACATGCATCCTTAGTTAATTATTTTAGAATTTTTGGAAGAAAATGTTATATAAAGAGAGATGATGATATTGGAAAGTTTGATCCTAGAAGTGATGAAGGTATATTTCTTGGATATTCTTTGAAAATTAAAGCTTATAGATGTTATAATAAGAGAACTAAGACTATTGTTGAAAGCACAAATGTTAAAGTTGATGAAAAGTTCAAAATTTAGGAAAGAATGATTGATTATGAATCAGATGAAGGAACTCATCCTAGAACTAACACTGAAACTACTGAATTATTCTATGAAATTGACAGTGACTTGTTGAATGAAAGCCACAGTGATATCATTGAAGAACTGATACCTGAAGTAAGATCTGAGACAATGACACCTAATAGGAATTTATCAAGGAATCATCATGTTGAGTAGATTATTGGAAGCATAGATAGAGGAGTTTAGACTCTAAATAAGGTACAAGAACAGTTATGTTTGATTTATCAAATTGAACCTAAATCTACTAGTGAAGCTTGTGAAGATGAACATTGGATTAAAGCTATGGGAATTGGTCCCTAGACCTAAAGATAAGAATGTTATTGGAACTAAATGGGTATTCAGAAACAAGATGAATGAACAAGGAGAAGTAGTAAGAAACAAAGCAAGATTGGTATGTAAAGGATACTCATAGCAAGAAGGAATTGACTATGAAGAAACTTTTGCACTAATTGCAAGAATTGAAGTAGTAAGAATGTTTTTGGCCTATGCAGCCTTCAAAAAATTCAAAGTATATCAGATGGATGTGAAGTCAGCATTTCTAAATGGTGAATTTGAAGAAGAAGTCTACATTGAGCAACTTGAAGGTTTTCCTTTGACTCAAGAAGGAGACATGGTATGTAAACTGAAGAAAGCTTTATATGGACTAAAGCAAGCACCTAGAACTTGGAATGCAAGATTGGATAAGTATTTGTTGAAATTGGGATTTACAAAAGGCACAACTGATAGCAACCTGTACACAAAAGAGATTGAAAATGGTTTGTTGGTTGTAGTTATTTTTGTTGATGACATTATTTTTGGAGGAGAAGATGAAGCTAGTGATAAATTTGTTGATGAAATGAAGACTAAATTTGAAATGAGCATGATTGGTGAAATGAAATATTTTTTGGGATTGCAGATATCATAGAACAATGATGGTATCTTTGTAAGTTAGACAAAGTACTTGAATGATTTATTGAAGAGATTTGGAATGGAGAACTGTAAACCAGTTGGAACACTTATGGTATTTGGACATAAATTATCTAGCACAAATGAGACTCTTGCAGTTGAACAAAAAAGGTACAGATCTATGATTGGAGGATTACAGTACTTGACACATACAAGACTTGATATAGCACATTTAGTTGGAATTATAGCAAGATTTCAAGCTGAACCTAGAGAATCACATTATGCAGCAGTGAAGAGGATACTGAGATATTTAAAGAGGCACAATTAAGTATTGATAGTGGTATGAAAAATATGATGATTTTACCCTATGTGCATATATAGATGTTGATTGGGGAGGCACTGTTGATGATAAAAAGAGCACCAGTGGTGGAGCATTTTTCCTTAGAGGAAGATTGGTTTCTTGGCTATGAAAGAAGAAAAATTGTCTTTCACAGAGTACAACAAAAGTAGAATATGTAGCAGCAACAAACAATTATAACCAGATAATTTGGATGAAGCAAATGCTGAAAGATATTGGAATAAAATTTGTTGAGCTTATTGTTATACATTGTGATAACACCAGCATAGTTAGTATGTCTAAGAATCCTATATTACATTCTAAGACAAAGCATATTGAGATTAAGTATCATGTAGTAAGACATAAATTTGCTGAGAAAGAAGTCATACTTGAGTACATAAGCACAAAGGAGCAGATAGCAGACATATTTACAAAACCTTTACTTAAGGATATATTTGAGTATCTGAGAGGTATGTTTGGGGTTATGCCCCAGCCTACTTTTGAGAAGTGATGTAGTTTGTTGCATCCATCTAGTGGTATATGAGCCTTATCTTTCTTCTGGATTGGATGTTGGTACTTCCTCTATGGGGGAGTATGTGTATCTAAGTTGAGTCATAAGGACTCTAGTGAATGTATTTTCTAAATAGTGTCTTTTGACATTGGAGTTGTTGTTGACATAATGATGAAAATTCTATCATTGATGTCAATGGGGGAGAAGTGTACATGAAAAACCATTTGTAACATCTATTGGTGAGAATTGAATAGGAAAAAAAAGCAAGATTTGATTGATGAAGAGGATTCAAAAGTATTTTTCAGATCAGTAGTGTTGCAGTGTTGGATTTATGGAACATTAGATGTTTTTCATCTATGTTGCCATCAATGCCAATGGGGAAGATTGCTAGGAATGAATGATGAATATATCCTATGGGAGTATTGGCAGCCATTCTGTAGCAGTTGTTGTTGCATTCATGACTGTGATTGTCATTGATGTCAACACAGTGATCTACTGGAGACTTGTAGAGGAGTAGATAGTGTTTTGATTAGTGCATATGGGATATTGTAGATCAAGCTATGCAATGTTGAGGATTTATAATTTGTGATATGTTTTATGTTCATGGTTAAGAGTGCAGATAATAATTCTTTTATTCATGGAAGTTATAAGCATTTTGGTGGAAGCAGTATTCAGGCAGTGTTCCTGAGTAGCGATTTGTGGAAATCGGATGATATCTCCTAATCGGGATGGAATCTAGTTTTGCATAGTTAGAGAGCAGTTGAAGACAGGTTGATAGTGACGTGGTTGATAGCACAAACTTCAAGGTCACACGAGTGAAGAATTATTCTAATTGGAAGCTGACAGTTTTGTATAATTTTGATGTAATGTGTGGAAACTTTTATTTTTTAATTTGGATGCCGACTCATTTGTAATTACTTGAGTGTGGTATAAAGGAAGGAATGTTTTTCCTTTTTTTCATATTGATATGGAATGAATGTGATTGTGAAAGCGAATTTATGAAAGAGGATATGCAAGGTATAGAGATCTGGAATTGAGATCTGGTGTAATAGTGAGTGCGGTTTGGCACAGTTAGAGAAGAGGTAACATATTGTTGAGATCAGTAATAATTAGATATTAATCTATTGAATAATCTAGAGATTAGTTGGATAGTGTGTTCAGTGATCTTGCCATTGAAGCTGTTTGGGCAGTGGGTTCTTCTGTCTTCCATAACTCCTAACAGAGTTAGAATCTTTTAGCAGGGATTCAAAATATCCTAACATGGATTCATATGTACTAAATGTATTTCATAAGACTCCTAACAGAGTCCATCCTTTCACAAGGAATATTCATATTAGTGTATCTTTTGTGGGCATCATTCCCACCGGGGTTTACTCTTTGATGAAGAGGTTCCCTAGTCAACATATCTTGTGTCATTGTGTTATTGTGTATGAATATCTTTCTATGGTTGTTGGTTATATTTCTTACATGGTTAAAATCTATTGAAGTTGATAAAAATTTTAATTATTTGATAACTGATTCAACCCCCCCTCTCAGTTATCTTGGTGGACTTTACTTTCTAACAATTTAAAGGTATTCAATTATGTATACCGAGAGAACAAATGAGAACTAATTTGATGGTGGAGAAACATAGTAGTGGTTTGGCTGGACATTTTGGTATTGATAAAACTTTGAATTTTCTTAAGGAGAAGTACTTTTGGCCGTAGTTGTATAAAGATATTCAAAAATTTGTGAAAAGTTGTGGAATTCGTCAAGTTGCAAAAGGAGTAAGTCATAATAATGGATTGTGTACACCGATTGTTGTACCTAAGAAACCTTGTACTGACATCAGTATGGATTTTGTTCTTGGCTTACAAAAGATAGTAAGAGGTAATGATTCTATATTTGTTGTGGTAGATAGATTTTCAAAGATGGCACATTTTATACCTTGTAGAAAGACATCAGATGTAGTAGATGTAGTAGATCTTTTCTTTAAAGAAATTGTCAGATTGCATGGATTACCGAGGAGCATTATCTCTGACTAAGATAGTAAATTTGTTGGATACTTTTGGAAGACTCTTTGGAAGAAGTTTGGCACTGAGTTGAAATATAGTTCTATATTTCACCCACAAACCGATGGATAGACTAAAGTTCTAAATAGAATTTTGGGAAATCTTTTGAGATGTTTAGTTGGAGACACACCTAGTAATTGGGATTCTGTGTTGGCACAAGAAGAGTTTGCATACAATAATTTAGTGAATAAGAGTATTGGAAAAACACCATTTGAGATTGTGAATGGCATACAACCAAGAGGTATATCTGATTTGAGAGACATTGCTAATGAAAGTAAGAGAAGTGCTGAAGGAGTGAAATTTGCTGATTACATGAAGACATTACATGAAGATGTGAAAATCAAGCTAGAAGAGAGTAATCAGAAATACAAAGACAGAGTTGATAGATCAAGGAGACATAAGACTTTTGATGTTGATGATGAAGTGATGGTTCATTTGAAGAAACATTGATTTCCTGTTGGAACATATGGGAAGTTGAAGATGAAGAAGTTTGGACCTTGCAAGATCTTAAAGAAATTTGATAGTGGAAATGCATATGAGATTGAGATACCTGATGACATGGACATATAACTAATTTTCAACATTGCTAATTTATATGAGTATCATGAACTTGATGAAGACATGATGGTACAAATGAAATATCCTAAGAAGTAGAATGAAGAAATTGAGAAAATTTTGGAGCAAAGAATTGGCAAGAGTACGTACAAGAGGTAAACAATATATGGAATATCTGGTAAAGTGGAAGAATAGACCGATTGAAGACAGTTCATGGATTTCATAGTTTGAGTTGGATGCAACTCGAACTAGACCTACTGAATGATTTGGAGGATCATTTCTAAATAACCCCAGGTGTCTGATGCAGGAGCATCTCTAGTCCTTGGAAATCCTGTGTCACCAAAAAGATTTTGGAGTTTGTCTGTGTTGCTCGATTCCTCCTTTGACCGAGTTGGTTGGTAGTTGGTTAGTTTCCTTTGGTTATTGACTATGGTCAATCATCTCCTGGGTGGTTGGTTGTTTCACCGGTGCTCGACGATGCTTGTCTGTTGCTTGGTTATCCTTCCTTACTGAGTAGTTTATTTTGAGTTTCTATGGAGGTCGACTTGTGGATTGATTATGGGTCATGGATTTAATGTTGGTATCCATCATTGGGAAGCATGTGGTCCCAAATCTAATTGTTCCTTCCATTGATTATGGATCTGAAGGCCAACTTAGTTCAGTAGCCTCTTGTATAAGTATAGTTGTTTAGTTAGAGTTTAGGGCAGTTTTGGGGATAGGAGATAGGAAGATAGTAGAATCAAGATTGTTGGAAGATCCTCGCATGTTTGAGGACTTCTGTAATTCATTGTAATATCTGGCCGTAGCTAGGGAGGCCTTATAACCTAGCATGTATGAATCAATTTGAATGAAAGAATATATCAATGATCCTGCTTTCTCTCTCTCACTATGTTGTTACTTCTATGTGTTGTTGAGTAGGCTAGATCTGTAGGGTGTGCCATCCTTTTTCCCCTTAGGTCCCTCCCTTGTGTCAATTATATCATTAGCCATGCATGAGATGACATATTGCTGAGTTGGTAGCTAGGTTCCTATAATGCCAGAGGGAGAAGGTGAAACACCATCATCTAGGTGGCCTTATTCAACCTCATGAAATACCAATGTGGAAGTGGGACACCATCTCTATGGACTTCATTATTGGTGTTCCTATGTCATCTTGTTGTCATGGTGACAGTTGACAAGTTGACCAAGGTAGCTCACTTTTCACTCATGCGTACTACCTTTACCGCACCATCCGTGGCACATGTTTTCTTATGGGATATAGTTAGACAACATGGTGTACCTCATATGATCATCTTAGATAGAGATTGTCTCTTTACTTTATCCTTTTGGAGAGAACTACAAGAAGCTATGGGCACTAGGCTCAATTTCAGTACAACCTATCATCCTAAGATAGATGGACAAACTGAAAGGGTCAATTAGTTATTAGAAGACATGCTATGCATGTATGTGATGGACCATTAGACTTGGTGGGATGAATACCTACATCTAGTTGAGTTTTCCTATAACAACGGGCATCATACATATTTGGGTATGCCTCCTTACTAGGATCTTTATGGTATACTTTGCAAGACACCATTGAGTTGGGAAAAGATCGAGGATAGAGTTTCCATTGGTCTTGAGCTAGTCAGATATATGGAGCAACAAGTAACCTTGATTAGGAAACATCTTGGAGAGAATTAGGATAAATATAATAAGTATGTTGATGCAAAGAAGATAGATCAAGCCTATTTAGTTGGAGAGAGGTTCTTCTTGAGAGTGCAACCCCATAAGAGTCTAATCCATTTTGGAAAGGGCTCTAAGCTTGCACCTTGATTTGTTGGACCTTTTGAGATCCTTGAAAGGATAGGACCAGTTTCATACCATTTAGCTTTTTCACCTAGCTTGTCACGCATCCATGATGTGTTTCATATTTTAGTTTTAAGGTAGTATATTTATGATGAGACTCATGTAATATATTGGGATGCCTTGTAGGTAGAGCAAAATGGATAGCTAGCTTTGGAGCCCATTTGTATATTGGCTAGATGGACCCTGGCACTATGAGGTAGGGAGCTAGACAAGGTTAGGGTCTAGTGGGATTGTTATGATGAGGTCACAACTTCATGGGAGGATGCATCACAGATGAGGTGACAGTTCCACCACCTCTTTGATGAACTCTAGGAGGATGTGCATGCCTAGAGGGGGTGGATGTGAGGCCTGTCCCAACCCATCATAGCTTAGCACCATTTTTCCTTATTATGTTTTTCCGTTGGCACTATTTTGAGACACTTAGACTCTTTGAACACATGTTATTTTTTAGGATCTGTAAGATCTTGTACTATGCTATTTATACATTATGATTTTGATGTGTATGAATTTAGGTGATACCCTATGTCAGTTAATGTAGTTTATCTACATGGTTAAATTTTAATAATGCATTATGATGGATGTATATGTTAGAAAATATCAGGATACAAATTTGGTTGAAAATTAAGTTTATGCATATAGAATTGATGTAGACATTGTTTAAATACCAATGATTCATTGATGCAAATGTAAGCGAGTGTGTGTTTAATTTACATTATGCATCTCATTTTGTTATATGTTGATTTATTAGAACTACTGATGTGTGTAGTGTAAGAAAGTTGACCATGGTACTAAAATGGGGTTTCAAGAATGAACCTATGTGTATACTGTAAGGCTAAGGTCCTATCTATGAAGAGACATGGACCTCATTGTAATGTATTTTATCTGTGAAAGTATTATTTATGATTGTATTAATTTAGTTTTGTAAATGTTTAAATAGGTCATGCCTAATGTAATTATGTTGTGTCACTTGAAACACGTGTCTTGTGAGTTCGCATGGCTAGTAAATGGAACTAGTGTAGACCTAGCTTTAACCCAAGGGTTACCTAGTGTAGTACCCATGCTTACCCTAAGGTTTAGGGAGATTAGATTGGATCAAGGGAGTTGAATTTCGTGAGTTAATTTAGGTGGGGTTTAGGAGGGCCAAATAAGCTTGCAAAAGGTAGTTAGGTTTAGATTTGAGCACCCCACTTGGTACCCTAGGGGTTAGGGGTCATTTTTAGCTCATTAAGAGCCCATGAACTCATTAAAGACACCCCTAAAATATCTCCTTTTGAAAGTGGAAAAAATTAGAGTTTGAGACATTTGGACAAGGTATCTTATCCTTCTCATGTGAGCCTTAAACTCTATTTATGAGGGTCTTGACTTGTAAGGATAAGGAAGAACTTTAAAGGCTTTCTCATTAATAAGGAGAACATATATTCTTAGGATAGAACCTTTTTAGGGGGATTTGGGAGGAAAGTGAAGGTTGTTCACCCACTCTCTGCTCTTAGAGACTCCTAGTTTTGGAAGGGATTTTGGAGAAGGAAAAAGGCATAACGGGAAAAGTTCCTTTCAACTTCATCATTTTACCTTGAGCTTGGACTTAATGTTGGTTTTTTTGTAGTATAATATTAGAGTGGTTTATATTACTGTAAACACCTAAAATTGTCCTAACAATTACCCTTATCCTAGCCAATTAAATAGATATTTATTATTTATTTAATTTTAACCTTATTCTGCCTTAATTAAATAAATTCACATTTATTTAATTACACTATTATTTATCCCTTATCCTTGATTAAATAAATTTACATATATTTAATCCCATTTCCACTCATCCTAATCCTCTACTTAATTAAGTAAATGACCATATTTATTTAATTAATCCCCTCTTATCCCACTTGGAATTAAATAATTCATTTAATTATATTTGAGAACATGGCTCCTAACTTTAACCCTCACCTAACCTCACTTCCCTAACCTAATCTATCCTTCTAACCCAAGTCAACCCACTTTCCCACTAATTAATCCTAATCTCCCACCTAATCAATCCCTAATCATTTGCACAACCTTAATCTAAGGATTCAAGAATCCTAACACAAACCCAAGTCACATGTGACTTGACTCTTACACACTCTTACACACTTGTCTCCCACATGTCATTGACATGTCACTTTCCAAAGCCTTGGTTCTCCCTTTCTTTTCCACCTTTTGACCCATGTCATTGACATGTCATTTTCAAAATTTTCTCACACATGTGTGAGCAACCTTGGTTATCCTATCCTCTTACAACCCTTAACCTTTGTCATTGAGCCATCATTTTCTCAAGTTGCTCACACATGTGTGAGAAAATTTATCCCTCTTACACCTTCTTACACCCTCTTACAATTTGTCATGGACATGTCACTTTCAAAAGTTTCTCACACATGTGAGAATCTTTCCCTCTTTGAATGGTCAAACCCTAATCCACATGTCATCTACATGGTATCTACTTTGCCTCCACCTCATGGCCACCTCATTGATCTTGAAGAGTCCTATCCCTTCATCCAACTTTGAATCCAAACTATCCATTGCCCTAAAAACCCTATAAATTGAGAGTTTTTCTCCTCATTCAACAAGCCTTTTTCATGCATTGTCATGTTGTAGGATTTGAGCAACCACATACCCTCTTCAAAAAATCATTCAACACTTAGTGTTTTTTTCGGAGGTTTGCATTATGTTGAAATAGCTTAATCTTATTTTTTATTTCATTTCTTCATATATGCATGTTTACTTCCATATTTTGAGGTTTACATGAATATGTAGGAATAGACTTGGTTTATTTAAATTTGTTCTCTTATGTCATTTTTATGTAATAAATTTTGGCATGCCCGGTGGGACCCACAATCCCATTTTTCTAATAATTTTCTTGATTTCATGAAAGTTCCCCGTAAAGTTTCCAAATAGGTGTCTTCACTCATCTAGAGGCATCTCTGCCTAGTAACAAGTGTCTCTACTACATAGGAATCTCTACCTATCAACAGGCATCTCTACCTGTAGCTAGACATCTCCGCCTGTAGGCAGGCATCTCCACCTGTAGATAGGTGTCGCTATGAGAAAGGGGGTTTCTTCCACTTTAATTTGTTTTAGATAATAAAATTTACATGTTTTAATCACTTAAAGGCTTATAATCATTAGTGAAATACCTTATGTTATCTGCAAGTGCATAAAAGAACATAAAACTAATAAAATCTTTTTTTTTGTGTAGATAGGTGTCTCTACATACACACAGGTGTCTCTACTAGAAAAGGGAGTTTCCTTTGTGTTATCTTTTTAAAGCTAATTAAAAGGGCATCTCTACCTGTATGCAAGGATCTCTACCTAGAAATATGTGTCTCTAATAGACATACATCTTTTCCTATACACAAGCATCTCTTCCTAGAAACATGCATCTCTGACAGACATGCGTCTCTACCTATACACAGGCGTCTTTGTCTGATTACAACTTGTTTTTCATAAAGAAGCAACTTCACAAAAATGCTTATAACTTCCACATACGAGTTACGTTTTGGACGATTTGAAAAGCACCAAAAAGTTGATTCAGCCATCTATCTAGATCTATAAACCATTTTACGATATTCAATCCTTAAAATTAGGTGCACATGTTCCAAGTTGACCCTTCTTTGCAAACTTCACTCATAACTTGGGCATAAAAAATTGTTTTTCAATAATTTTTTTTAAAAATTTCATCAAAAAATGCAAGGAATCTGATTTTGCAATAATTTTTAGCCTTATACAATCTGTTTGAAGTGTTTTCCACACATTTTCAAATTGGGCTTAAAATTAACCTTCACATTTGGGTTTGGAATTAAAAATAACAAGTGTCTTTTAAACCCCAAGGCCATGTACGTATTGTCTCCTCTCACGCCTTCGAGTGATCTTGAGTGAACAAGAAATATGTGGTCTTGTTTTCTTTTTAGGAGGCTTACTTGGGGATTTGATCACCTCAAGGGACAATCTCAACTCCCATGTTCCCGCAAAGTATAAATAGTGGGAGGTGAATCCAAAGATACCTCTCTTGGAAGTAGAATCTTGTCACTCTTGGCTAAGCCCAAAAGAACTTTATACCTTTGGGAAGTGAAGGTGGAGATTTGGGTCACTATCTCCTCCCGTCTGTGTGACATTATTCTCTTTCATCTATGGATTTGGGCCTCACATACCTTCCGTATATCAAGGACATCCCCTAATTGAGCTTGTATATCCTAGTTGAAGCCTCAATAGGATTGTTGGTGTGTTTGATGTGCTTGAATGTTTAAAACCTTCCCCATTTGCAACCAAAAGGGGACACACCATCTAAATTAATCCTTAGCAATTGTGCTTGTGTATAATTTCATTTGTTTACTTTGCATTTTAAAATAAAAAATCCCAAAAAATCATAAAATTTCAAAAAAATCCCAAAAAGCATAAACTTTAAAAAATCCACAAGCATAAAAATACTTGAAAAATCCAAAAAAAATAAATAAATTTTCAAAACCCAAAAACATTACAAAACTCAAAAAATAAAAAAAATCATTCCAAAAACAACAAAAACATTTTCTTAATTTAGTTGTCTTTAGTCAAGCTTTCCACATCACTTCTTCCATCTATCAACTTCATCACCTTCTCCATACACCTTATCCTAATCACCCTCTTAATCATTCCAAATGATTCCTCCAATTTCCCCTAATCATCCTATTCATTCCCCTATTCTAACCCTCCTATTCATCATCTCCTAATCATCCATAACATCCTTAGTCATCCTCTTAATCTGATTCAATTATCTTTAAACATTCCTCCATATCCTAATCATCCTTCTTCTTCATCTCTTAATCATCTTAAGCATATTCCTTCTTTAATCATTCTAAGCATCCTAATCAATTCTTCCAAGTCACTCCTAGTCTATTCCTAATCATCCTAATCAAATCTTCCAAGTCCTTCTTATTCTATTATAATCCCGCTAATCATTCTTCTAAGTCATATGTATCATTTTTCTTAATCATTCTAATCATTCTTCTAATCTAATCATCCTTCTAATTCATCTTTATCCTCTTCTTAATCATTCACTCAAAGTCATAATCTTCATCTTGGTAATCCTTCATAAATCACATCTACTTTCTTAATCCAATTTCATCATTCATTTTCCTTCTACTATAACACATCATTAGCTTTCTAATTTAATCCCCTTGTCAACTTCATTCCAATCAAATCCTAATTCAATCTATTTATCCTCTTTGTCTAAATTAATCACTCATTTATCCATTCCATTGTCTTCCAATATCGCTCATATGTCTTCTAAATTTATTTCATTTTTAATTCCAATCTATATCCACATCATCTTCTCATCCAATTTTTCATAAAATCTTCTACTTTGAACTTAGGAGAAAAATCATCATTTGGACTTTAATCAAATCTTGTCTTGATTGACCCATATCTAAGCATAATCAAGACTAATCAAATCAAATCTCATCTTTCATTCCTTAATCCATCTTAGGTTGAAAGATATTAATCAAAAGTGTTACATAGACCCTCATCATTAGCAAACACATATAATTGAATTTTTTCTTTGAGAACATCATTTTGTCTCAAGTAATTAGTTCCATTAATCTATCCTATTTTTCTTGGGATCACAAGTCCATCTCCAAGTCGAAGAAGATAATCATCCAAATCAATCCTTTATTTTCACCATCATAGGGTCTTGTTCCACCTAGGTTTGTCTCAAACCTTCAAATCCAAAATCAAATCAAATCCTTGAGGCCCTGCCCTCACAATCAAATCAAATCAATCAAATCCTTGAGGCCCTATCCTCTTAATCAATCCAAATCAAATCAATCAAATCCTTGAGGCCTTGCCCTCACAATAAAATCAAATCAAATCCAATCAATCAAATCCTTGAGGCCCTGTCCTCTTAATCAATTCAAATCAAAACAATCAAGTCCTTGAGGCCCTTCCCTTATTATCAAATCAAATCCAAAATCTCAATCAAATCCAAACCCAATCAATCAAATCCTTGAGGCCCTTCCTTGTTAATCAATCCAAATCAAAATAGTCAAGTCCTTGAGGCCCTTCCCTCACAATCAAATCAAATCAAATCCAATCAATCAAATCCTTGAGGCCCTGCCCTCTTAATCAATCCAAATCAAAACAATCAAGTCCTTGAGGCCCTACTCTCACAATCCAATCCAATCAATCAAATCCTTGAGGCCCTGCCCTCTTAATCAATCCAAATCAAAACAATCAAGTCCTTGAGGCCCTGCTCTCACAATCAAATCAAATCAAATCAATCAAATCCTTGAGGCCCTACCCTCTTAATCAATCCAAATCAAAATAATCAAGTCCTTGAGGCCCTACCATCACAATCAATCAAATCCATAATCCAATCAATCAAATCCTTGAGGCCCTACCCTCTTAATCAATCCAAATCAAAACAATCAAGTCCTTGAGGCCCTGCCCTCACAATCAAATCCTTGAGGCCCTACCCTCTTAATCAATCCAAATAAAAATAATCAAGTCCTTGAGACCCTTCCCTCACAATCAATCAAATCCTTGAGGCCCTGCCCTCACAATCAATTAGTCAAATCAAATCAAATCAAATTTCTTGAGGCCCTGCCCTCTCAAATAAAAAAAAAGTCCAAACTTGCTCCTAGTCCTAAGTTCATATTTCATCCATCCTCAAATATCTCACTTCATCTACTCCTAATTCAAATCTTCATTCACATCTTCTTCTCATCCAAATCTAAACCTTCATTCCAACACCATGGATAAAGATTGGATTCTCACAAATCCAATCCCAAATTCATCCAACTCACACAATCCAACTCCCACTTACTGATACAATCCCATATCCCCATTTATTCCACCTCAACATGCCATATCCAATCCCAATACATCTCACATTTCTTCTCCTTCCTCTACCTTTGAAAAGGGAAATCCATCTCATCCTCCCACATTTACCCAAATCCATCATCCCCATCTCTCATCCAAAAACATGCTTTTCTTTTCATGGATCGATGAGATAATAGAGAAGTATAGATCCCCCACCTCTAAATCAAGATACCCAATCTCCATAAGCCATGCACTCATCATCATTCCCTCCAGGTCAAGACACACCTAAATCTTCTAAGTCTCATGATTCTTTCACCCCTCCATTCACTCGAGTTGAAGCCTCCACTTCCTCCATCCCATTATGCTCCCAAGTCCAAACATGTCAAGACCTTGTTCCAAAGCATGCTACTATAGATTATTCTACTCCTCTATATCTTAGCAGCTCTCCATCTCATGCTTCCAATCCATCTCAAGATCCATCTATCCCTCTTAATCCACTTCATGATCCAATTCCTAATCTAGATCAAGACATCCCTATTATCCCATCCATTAATGACTCCCCTCTATCTCATGAAACCATCCCCTCTACCCCATCCCATAATCCCCTTCCATCTCGAGCCTTAACATCCACTTATCCTCCACTTCATGCAAATATTCCTTCTCGCCCATCCACTAATTCCCCTCCCTGTCAAGATCAAATCACTCCATCTCATGATTCCCTCCCCTCCATTACATTGTATGATCATCTTCCCTCTCAAGATCCCATTATTCCTTCTACTCCACCACCTAATTCTTTCTAAAGTCAAGGTCAAAGTTCCCCGTCATCTCCATGTAATGATCCTCAACCATCTCAAGATCTTATCTTCCCTCCTAATCCATCTAAAGATCCTATCATCTCCCCTAATCCCCCTCATGATCCTAATCCTCCACAAAATCCTATTCCACCTATCCAATCCATTCATGAACCCCATACACCTAGACTCGCATCTTGTGTTGCAAATACTAAGTATCCCATTGAAGAATGAATGTCTCAAGATGTTGGTACCCCGTCTACTCCTTTTGAATCCCAAATTTCTCCATCTAAATCTAAGCTTCCATATTTCCATCACTCATATTCTAAGTCCATTTTGGGCCCTTATGTCCAAATCTCCATCCCCCCACCCTCCAAATCCATTTTGGGCCCCTATGTCCCAAATTCCCTCCCTTCCTCAAACACATCCATTTTGGGTCCTTATGTTCCCAAACCTAATCCTTCATCCCCTCTATCCATTTTAGGTCCTTACATACATCCGTCCTCCATATCCAAGTTCCCCTCACATCCCTAAGAAAGATCCACAAAGGAACACATCCTTGAATTCCTTCCAACATTCATCCTTCGTAATTCCCTCCATAAACTCTTTAAACCATTCATCCTATAAACCCATACCATGGCTAATGGAAGAAAGTTGGATGCCAAAGTAAAAAAAAAAAGGATGCATTAAGCCAAAAATCCACACAAACAAATAGAAGGATCAACATGTCCCATCTAAAAGACATGTTCAAGAGAAGAAAAATATGATCCAAAAGGATGAAAAGTTAAAAAGGCCACAAAGGCCTCAAAATTAAATATTCAAAAATCATGTGGATTCATGGGCTACTCAATGAAAAAAAAATGCATCTCAAAGACAAATCCAAATTGGCATCCAACCTAGCTAATCCAAAAGCTTCCTCCACTCCGAAGTCTAATCCTCCCTCCAAAAATCCTCTACTTTCCAACTCCATTACCTCCTTCATCTATTTTGGGTCCCTATATCCCAAATCCACCTTTTTTCCTCCATCTCCTCCAAAATATCCTCTTCCACCTCTCCACCACCCTTCAAGGTGTTTGCCAATGGTGATCTTTTCATCTCTCTCATCCCTTTGTGTACAAGTCTTCCATCCTCCCATCCATTATTCCCCAATCCTTCCATACTAATCCACTCCTTTCATCCAATCTTTTTCGTAAGTGCTCATTCTCCTTCTCCTAGTCCATTTCCTCTACCATCTACCTATCCTACCAATATCTATGAGAACATAGCCAAAATTACTTGATCCAAAACACACAACACAATATCAGGACACTAGATGCTTGAGTCCTTCCCTCCATCTTCCTATTACATATTCATTGACTTGTAAAATTAACCTCTTCCATCCATTCACTTATCCTCATCCCCTTGTACCCTACACTTGGGGGCAAGCTCCATCCATATTATGCTACCATATATGTCTTCCATCTTTCATATCCACCATTCATCCTCCTATCTAATTCCATACTCATCCTTTCTTATCTTTGATCTTGACTATCCTATTTATTCCATCCATCCATATACACCATCCATTTTCCTTACTTGTTATCCATCTCCCCTCTTTATTATCCTACATACGTCCATCCACTTGTCCATATTTGATCTTGACATTCTATCCATATCCTCCATCTCATAATCCTTTTCATATTCACTTCCTTCATCCTCCCTCCATGCTCTTATAAAGCTCCATCTTCCTTTCCATGCCTTTGATCTTGATTATCCCATGCATTCCCTCAATTCCATTGTATGCTTCTCTCCATCTCCTCCCTACATTATAAATTATCCTTTTCCATCCATATCCTCCTTATCATTATCATTTATCTTATCTATACCCCTCCTCCTATTCATCTACCTCCCACTTTTGTCCCTTTTCATTCATAAGCCTAGACACACCACATCACACACAAACACAAATGGTCTCCATGCATGCTTTGGCACATCCCTTCCTTCATTCCCTCCATTCATCTTTGTACCCATCCCATTCATTTTACATATCCTTTAATGACCATCTTTATGTTCCTTCTTCTCCCTCTAGTATGGGGCATTTAACTCCTTTTCCATATCATCCATGGATCCTCGTCTCCTTTTTCCCCAACTTTTCATCCCCCATATCCTATCACTCTCCATTCCCTCCATCTACCTTCCATCCATAAAATACATTTTTTCCCCCTTTCATCTATCATCCCTTGGTTTTCCCTTGTCATTGGTGTCAATCCATTCAATCATCTTATCCATCTTCCAACTCCCCCCCATAACATCCATTTTTCCTTCCCTCTCATATCTAATCTATTTCTATTTCTTCTATTCCATCCACTTCCTTTATCTTCTAATTCTTCCTACCTTATTCCTTTATCTTCTAATTCCATTAAATAAAATTCATCTATCTTCTAATCGAATCAATTTCCCTTCTTATCATCCAATCACTCAAATTCATCTATCTCCTAATCTAATCCATTTCCCTTCTTCTACTCCTTTCACATCAATTTCCTTTATCTTCTAAATCAAATTCATCTCTCTTCTAATCTAATCAATTTCCATTCTTCCTATATTCTTCCTATCCAATTCCTTTATCTACTAATTCCACTAAATCAAATTCATCTATCTTCTAATATAATCAATTTCCCTTATTCATATATTCTTCTATCTCATTCATTTCTCCTCCATTTCAATCCTTTCTAATCTATTTATCTTCTAATCATCTCAATTTCCTTCCTTCCTATCATCTTCAATCCAATTCATTTCTACTCCTATTATCTTGTCCAAATCTTCCAGTCCAATCCAAATCAACTTTTCCTTCACTCTCCAATCCACTCATCAATAAATAAAAAAATCCATAAAATCACAATTTTTTAAAAAAAAATCCCAAACTAGTCCAATCAAGTGCAATCAATACTAATCCAATCAATCCAATCTTGTAATCTTGTACATCAATCCTTAATCAACCCATCATCTTGACCCAAATCAGCTGATAATCTATTGAACCCTTTTAATCAAATCATCATCATGGGATGTATCCTTCCCAAATCCTTTGGATGTGCATTGTTCTTATCGTTAAATTTTCCATCCTCAATCAATCATCATCAATCAATCCATCAATTGGTTTTCAGCTTTACTAGGGGCAAAATTAATTTGGTTTGCATTTGGATTTTTGTGCATGCTTACTTTCTTGTCTGTATTTTTTTTTTTTTCATTTATCATGTTTTTTTCATCCCATTGTCATAATGGCATCACAATCTTCCATATCATGGTGTCATAGGCATATGGTTGCATTTGACCCCCTTTTCTCATGTACTTGACACATTGTCATCTTGGTTCCTCATGCCTTGGTGCATAGTGTCAAATAAAATATCAAACTTAGGTTTCTCACACCATCACAGCATGACTTTATCTATTCTTCCTTCATCATCCATAACCTTTTCCCCTTGCTTCCACACTCCTATTCTTTTTGAGAGAACACCCGTGTTCTCCAAACCCACATGTCCTCTCAAGGGGGCATACCAATCCTTCCTTGTCATCCTTCCTCATCCTTCCATGACTGGGGCATCATGCTACTATTCTTATCCCTTTTATCCACTATGTTTTAATCTTATTGGATCTAACATCACTTCATGATGCTACATCAAAGAAGGGAAAAATGTAGACACCTAAAATCGTCCTAACAATTACCCTTATCCTAGCCAATTAAATAGATATTTATTATTGATTTAATTTTAACCTTATTATGCCTTAATTAAATAAATTTAAATTTATTTAATTACATTTTTATTTATCCCTTATCCTTGATTAAATAAATTTACATTTATTTAACCCATTTCCCCTCATCCTAATCCTCTACTTAATTAAGTAAATGATCCTATTTATTTATTTAATCCCCTCTTATCCCACTTGGAATTAAATAATTCATTTAATTCTATTTGAGAACATGGCTCCTAACTTTAACCCTCACCTAACCTCACTTCCCTAACCTAGCCCATCCTTCTAACCCAAGTCAACCCACTTTCCCACTAATTAATCCTAATCTCCCACCTAATCAATTCCTAATAATTTGCACAACCTTAATCTAAGAATTAAGGAATCCTAACTCAAGCCCAAGTAACATGTGACTCTTACACACTCTTACACACTTGTCTCCCACATGTCATTAACATGTCACTTTCCAAAGCCTTGGTTCTCCCTTTCTCTTCCACCTTTTGACCCATGTCATTAACATGTCATTTTCAAAAGTTGCTCACACATGTGTGAGCAACCTTGGTTATCCCATCCTCTTACAACCCTTGACCTTTGTCATTGAGACATCATTTACTCAAGTTTCTCACACATGTTTGAGAAACTTTATCCCTCTTACACTTTCTTACACCCTCTTACAATTTGTCATGGACATGTCACTTTCAAAGGTTTCTCACACATGTGTGAGAATCTTTCCCCCTTTGAATGGTCAAACCCTAATCCACATGTCATCTAAATGACATCTACTTGTCCTCCACCTCATGGCCACCTCATTGATCCTGAAGAGTCCTATCCCTTCATCCAACTTTGAATCCAAACTGTCCATTTCCCTAAAAATCCTATAAATTGAGAGCTTTTCTCCTCATTCAACAAGCCTTTTCCATGCATTGTCATGCTGTAGGATTTGAGAAACCACATACCCTCTTCAAAAAATCAATCAACACTTAGTCTTTTTTTCAGAGGTTTGCATTATGTTGAAATAACTTAATCTTATTTTTTATTTCATTTCTTCATATATGCATGTTTACTTCCATATTTTGAGGTTTGCATGAAGATGTAGGAATAGACTTAGTTTATTTAAGTTTGTTCTCTTATGTCATTTGTATGCAATACAATTACTTATGCATGAAAATAGCTTAAGAGTCCATTAATGGAGGCTAGGTGTTATGGTATTCCACTCCATGGGTTTCCATGGAGGTTTGTTGAGTCTTTTTCTTCTTTTTTGTTGTATATAATTTTATTGGGGTTCTACAAGGCACACTCATCCTTGAGTGGAAAGAGTAATCTTGAAGGGGTGAAGGTTTAGTGACTACCCATATATTATAGAGTCTCCCATGTGTGGAGGGATGTACATGGGTGGGTAAGTCCCCATGATTCCAATCATGCCCAAGGGCATTTGGGGGTCATAAGGGGAATTTGATGGCTTGAATATTGATGAGATGTTATTTTGTAGGAATGTTGAAGCCATGCGTGGCCTATTCCTCATAATTTTATATTTGATTGGCTATCTCCTCATATGGTGAGTCATTTTCGCCCCTTTTATTTTAGGTCCTTTGAGGCCTTGTAAAACCTTGGGTTTGTGGGAATATTTTTTAAGTATGTCTATTTGCAGCTTCTTGATGTTTTGACTCCTCGTCACCTAGCTCATTTATGGATCCCCAAGCTCAGGGGTGGCCTTGTAAAGGCCTAGGTTGGGAGGTCATCCTCCATGGTCAACCTATGTTCTTCTTGCAGGTTTAGATGGAGCTCTTGGAGAGTTTAGTAAAATTTTGGTGAAACCACCACTTGGTGGTCTTGTGTTCAAGATTGTTTCAATCATTTTGTCCCTTCTAAATTTTTATGTGGGAAGAAAGTTAGAATATTGTAAAGTCTCCTATTTTAATGAATGAAGAATTTGGGAAAATTTCATTATATTAACTTTGCTGCTAAATTTGTAGAGATATCTTACCTTGTATTTAGCATTATCTAAAATATTCCTTATTAAACTAAGAATTAAATGCTCTTCATAAGGATTTAAATTTGAATTCTTTCCCTTGCAACTAATGTTAGGAAATAACTAAAGGAAGTTTAATGGTTATCAATATATTAAAAGAAAAAAAATTATTTTTTAGAAAAATATTTGTATCCCCTATTTAAGTTAAAACTAGTAAAAGTTTAATCCTTTGTTAGATAAGTTGATTTTGAATGAAAATTAAAAAAGGTATATATAGAGTAAGCTTATGAAAAGGATATTTACATATATTGTTGTGTGTGTGAAAATTGTACCTGATCTATAGACACAACACTCAGTAAAACATTAGAGGTTAGTGATAATCAAAATCGTGCAAAATTAAAATCTAATCTAACCAAGCGATTTACTGCCTTCTAATAGGTGCGAGATTAATGTTCTTAGATTGTAATCGAGATCAGCGACCTAGACGACACCTAAACGAAGGATTTGAATGCAATTGATCTAGATATGAATTGAATGCAATTAATCTATTTTTTTTTATATTTTCTATGCAATAAGAATGAAAAACTGATATGAAACTAATCTAGATGAAATTGATATGCTATGAATGCTATTGAAAATTGATATGCAATGCTAATCTAGAAATGATATGATATGAGAATGAAGATTCTAACAATAATATGAAAGCTATGAATTTGAAATTGATCTCACAACAATGTTGATTCGCAATAAGCTTTGAGCCTTCCAATTGCAATTCTCCAGCGTGATTGTGCAAAACTATGAGATGAATTATGAAGAGCTGAGCCTTGTTTTTATAAAAATCCAGGGCTTTGGAGGTGCATGGATAAAAGCCATAAATCACTCAAATAACTCGGGTTGATTTTTAAGTTATTTTTAAATAAAGATAATTAAGTCACAAAAATCATGCAAAAGCACAGTTCAACTCGAATTAGAAGTTTAGATCCACTTTAAAACTCAAAAAGATGTTGAGTTTCAAAAAGCTAACAACTTGCATTGATTTTCCAATTTTGAGTTTAACTGGTCCTTGAATGTGCACATGGATAATTATGATTTAATAAATAAATAAAGTGATTTATTCTCAACTTAACTGCTTTTTGAAATAAAATAATTAATTTATGGGTTAATTAACTATTTTACCAAACTTTTATTAAAAATTATATTATTAAATAATGACAACATGCTTTAATTAATTAAATAAGAATTTAATCAATTATTCATAGGAATTTTGATTTATTGTCAAAATTAAATAATACAATTAATAATAGATAGAATTAAATTTAATTACACAATTAAGTGGCAAATATTAAATCTAATTAATTAAATATGCAAAATATTTAATTAATCAAATTTTAGGATAAATGTGATTTATTGCCAAATAATCATTAAATTAAAGATAATTAAGATAATTAGGAATATTGCTAGGAATATTCCCCGATGCAGAATTTAAGATAATCAATTAGATTTGATGATGTTCAGATGTGCCTTAGGTTAGGACTTTGAAGTCGATTTCGTTCGAATTGAAGATGTAGGAGATTAATGAACTTATAGCCCATTTTTGGGGTATTACAATTGTCTTATAAGTTAATTAGTTATTATATATATATATATATATATATATATATATATATATATATATATATATATATATATATATATATATATATATATATATATATATGAGTTTTAACTAATTAATCTAAAGATATAGTTTCAAGGTTAATTCACTTAGTGTGTATATATATATATATATATATATATATATATATATATATATATATATAGCAAAGTGTTTTTAATACACTAAGTAAATTAACCTTGAAACTATATTTTTAGATTAATTAGTTAAAACTCATATATATATATATATAATATATATATATATATATATATATATATATATATATATATATATATATATGAGTTTTAACTAATTAATCTAAAGATATAGTTTCAAGATTAACTTACTTAGTATATTAAAAACATAAGTTTATATATATATATATATATATATATATATATATATATATATATATATATATATATATATATATATATATATATATATATATATATATATATATATATATATATATATAAACTTATGTTTTTAATATACTAAGTAAGTTAATCTTGAAACTATATCTTTAGATTAATTAGTTAAAAATCATATAAATGTATGTATGTATGTGTGTATTAAAATACTAATATATAAATATAAGAATGATTTGCAAGAGATAGACAATTAAATATCCTATTGAAAGTATTTTTTTTAGATTAATGTAAAACTAAATAAATCTTTCAAACCCTATTTCATATGTATGTATGTATGTATGTATGTATGTATGTATGTATATATATATATATATATATATATATATATATATATATATGTATGTATGTATGTATGTATGTATGTATGTATGTATGTATATATATACATAGATATATATATATACATAGATATATATATATACATAGATATATATATATACATAGATATATATATATATATATATATATATATATATATATATATATATATATATATACATACATACATACATACATACATACATACATACATACATACATACATGTATGTATGTATGTATGTATGTATGTATGTATGTATGTATGTATGTATGTATGTATATATATATATATATATATATATATATATATATATATATATATATATATATATCTATGTGTATATATATATATTAAAAAATAATAAATAAAACAAAACTTATAAAAAATTTATGTCGAAAGAAACGGAGGGGTGGGCCCAAGCCCTACCTTCGATCCCCCATCTCCGGCTCACGCACTGGTTTCAACATCCACTATGTCGAGCACAGTGGTGAGGTGCGGCCTTGGCCACACTACCCACTATGACGGCACATTGGGCGGCCATAGTGCCAAACCCCCTTGGGCTCATTGCAGCCTTTGTTGTCGTAGTTGCGATGGCACTAGCCATGGTAGCCGCTATTGTCTGTGGTGGCACCGACCATGGAGGTTGCCACCGACTGGGGTGGCTTACTTTGTGCATGCCACCACTACCTTTCCCAAGCTCGACCCTCCTGCAACCCTAAACCAAAATAGGGTTAGCTAAAAAAATATATAATATACTTTCAAAAAAAATTAAACCACAATAAGTAAAATAAATAAAAAAATATAACAAAGAATAAAGATTAAATAAAATAACATTTAGAAGGGAATAACCCTTAGGTTATTTTCCATATGCCTTCAGCATATTTATAGGGATTTATCTTAGATTTAGTAAGTATTTAATATTAAGGATCTCAAATTATTATGTGTTTTGGTTAATAGTTAAAACTATTGACTTAGAGGTTAGAAATTTCTATAACAAAATTAGATTTACTTGTTACAAAGGAAAAGGACCATTGGGACAAGGCAAACAAGGACTTGTAGAACCTATACACATGGATTTCAAAAACCTAAAGGACAAAATTGGATTAGGCTTCAAGGAAGCAACATCTCATCCTGTAGCAGAAAATGGTCCTATATTTGATAGATCGGGAGATTCGGACAATGAAGAGGAGGTGGAAGGACAACATATTTCCTATGAAAGGTTGTTGCTCTTACAAGGAGACCCATTATCATAACTTGGCACTAATATCAAACATGAACAAGAACCAGAAGAAGGAAAAATAGAAGAATCTGAAAGAGAAAAAGAACAAGGACTCCCTATTTTTGACACGCCTCATTTTGATGAAGAACCAGACATGATAACTTCACAAGAACCTTTGCAAGAAGAAGAGAATCATGCTAATGAAGAAGCTGAAGTATTGATGACTATTGCCCACTTCTTGGGGATTTCAGATGATAGTTAGGTAGACTCACATGAATATGAATGGGATATCCTTTCTGATGCTACTATGGATATAGAGGTAGATGTAATACATAAATTTACTCCTAGAGTCTTGATTGAAGAATAAGAGATTTCTAATGCCAGACCGCTAGAGTTAGAATTACATAACATTAACATGAACTCTAATAATAACAATAATGACTGTAATAATCCTAACATCTATTTAGAAGAAAACTTAATGGAAAAAATCTTGCAAGTTAATGGCATTGATAATAATGCGGTGATGTCTCTTGAACCCATTGAATCTTTGTCCTTAATACATCCTAAATTGATAGACTGGAATGAGCCTACAACCACAAACATGTTATCTTTTGACAATGACTATTCCCTAGCCTGTTATCTAAACACTTGTGAACCCTTCCTTTCTTCCACTAGTGTAAAGAGTGAAACCATGAATGAGGAGGATATCAATTTTCTCTGTCTCAAAATGAAAAACAAAAAGAAAAGGAGATCTGATGGTGAAAACCACTTAATGGCAGTGTCAAATCCTAAAAGAGAAAAAGAAAAATATGCATCCGATGGTGAAAACCTCCTAGAGGTGCCTAAGGATGGGATTCTTGATATCCTCCTAGATCATTTTTAGGAAAGGTCCTCAGTGTTGATTGAACCAACACAACCCATCAATTTGGGAACAACAAAAGCTCCTCAACTAGTTCACATTGCTCAGTCATTGACAGAAGAAGAAAAGATCCAGTTCATCAATTTCTTCAAACAAAAGAAGATCAATTTTTCTTGGTCTTATCTAGATATGCGTGGATTGGATACAAATTTGATTATGCATCACTTGTCCATTTCTCCTAATGTAAAACTAGTAAAGAAAAAACTAAGGAAAATGAATTCACATGTGGCATTCCTAGTCAAGGAAGAACTGGAAAAACTATTAAAAGCTGGATTCATTAGAGCCATTGACTATGAAGAATAGATTTCAAACATAGTTCATGTTTCTAAAGCAGAAAAATCCATAAGATTTTTCACAGACTTCAGAGATTTAAACAATGCTTGTCCAAAGGATGACTTTCCACTTCCCAACATAGACATGATTGTAGATTTGATGACAGACTATGAGATGTACTCATTGATGGATGGATTTTCTAGATATAATCAAATTAAAATTTCCCCTGAAGATCAATAAAAGACCGCATTCACATGCGCATGGGGAACATACTATTGGAATGTGATACCATTTGGTCTAAAAAATGTAGGTGCAACTTATCAAAGAGCAACGACTACAATATTTCATGACATGATGCATAGAACCATGGAAGACTATATAGATGATACATTGGAAAAATCAAAGATAAGGTCAACACATATAGAAGATCTAAAGAAAATCTTTGATAGAATAAAACAATTTCAATTAAGACTTAATCCCAAGAAATGTGCATTTGGGGTATCATCCAGAAAGTTATTAGGATTCATAGTCTCAGCAAAAGGAATTGAGGTGGATCCAGCAGAGGTGAAAGCTATTCTTGAAATGCAACCACGTAGAAATATTAGTCAAATGAGGATGCTCCAAGGCAAGCTACAATCCATTAGAAGATTTATATCTCATTTGGTGGATAAAGCACAACCTTTCACAAAGTTGATGCACAAAGGAACCACCTTCACTTGGGATGAGAAATGTGAAGTAAATTTTGCCCAAGTCAAGAAATATCTGATGAATCCTCCAATCCTAATGGCTCCAATCTATGGAAAACCTTTGTTGTTATACATATCAGCAACAAATACGTCATTAGGAGTATTTCTTTCCCAAGAAGATGAAGCTAAGAAAGAAAGAGCTATATACTATATCAGTAGAACTTTGGTTCCATATGAGTTGAACTATTCCATGATTGAAAAAGCATGCTTAGCAGAGGTATTTGCATCCCAAAATCTTAGGCATTACATGTTGGCACATAAGGTGAAGCTAGTGCCTAAGATTGATCCACTCAAATATCTATTGAGTAAAGCAATGTTGACAAGAAGGTTGGCAAAGTGGGTCCTAATCCTAAGTGAATTAGACATTGAACATGTTTATAGGAAAGCCATTAAAGGACAAGTTATTTCTAATCAACTTGCAGAAACACCATTAACAGATGACAAGCCATTACATGTGGAATTTTCAGATGAAGCTATTATGCACTTGACAAAACACTCATGAAAAATGTATTTTGATGGTTCCTTCATGCAACAAGCATTAGGAGCTTAATGCTTATTCATCACACCACAAGGATATAAAATTCCAAAGGCATATAAGATGATCTTTCCATGTACAAGCAACATAGTAGAGTATGAAGCTCTCGGGAATGGACTCAAACTTGCAATAGAGTGGAAAATCATTAAATTACACATCTATGGAGATTCACAGCTCATTATCAATCAGGTGAATGGTGATTATCAGACAAAAGATGATAAGCTCATGCCTTACAAAACAATGGTGGATGACTTGAAGAAATACTTTGTCTTCATCACATTTGAGAAAATTCTAAGGTCAGAAAATAGAGTAGCGGATGCGATGGCTACTTTAGCATCAATGTTACAACTTGAAGAACATCAATTTCACTATGAATTCCTGGTGGAAGAAATCCCATTTTCCACCTATGACTCACCCGAATCCCATATTGTTTGTGCAATTGAAACCCAAGTTTTATCTAGATATGCCCATATCTATTCTTACCTAAAAGACCAAACAATCCCTGAAGGCTATTCTAGAAATGAAAAGGGATTCCTTATAAGAGTGGTATCATGTTATATAATCATCACTAATGACTTGTATAAATGTGTTCTAGATGGTACACTTCTTAGGTATTTGGAACATGAAGAGTCTAATCATGCATTAAAGGAAGTTCATGAAGGTGTGTGTGGGTCACACTTGAATGGTTTTTCATTAGCCAAGAAACTCTTAAGGGTTGGATATTATTGGCTCACAATGGAAAAAGATGCTCTACATTTTTTTAAAACATGCAAGAAATGACAGATCCGCGGCAACCTAATACATGCTCCATCTAGGGAGCTAATTCATTTCATAACACATTGGCCATTTCAGCAATGGGCCTTTGATCTAGTTTGTCAAATATACCCATATTCATCAAACGTACACAAATACATTATTACTACAACTGAGTATTTTTTAAAATGGGTGGAAGTTGTGCCACTGTCTAATGCAACTGGAAAACAAATTTCAATGTTCATCTTGAACTATATCATCTAAAAATATGGAATACCCTCGTCGATTGTGACTGACATTGGGGGTCAATTCAGAAACAAAGACATAGATGAGTTGTGTCTTCAATTCAAAATCACTCAGCACTGTTCCTCGATTCACTACCCTCAAGGTAATGGACATGCTGAAGCATAAAAAAAAACTATTTTGAAAATCTTGCATAGGACAGTGAACAAATCAAGAAAGGATTGACATCTATAAAGCAATCCAGCATTATGGGCTTATCGAACTAGTATTAGAACACCAACTGGTGCAACTCCTTTTGCACTAGTTTATGGATCAGAATTAGGATTACTAGTTGAAGTAGAGATTCCATCACTAAGGGTATCATTGAAACATCTAGTCACTGATGAGGACTATAGAATTTATAGACTACAAGAGCTAGAATTGCTATATGAGTGTAGGAATCAGGTGTTTGAACATCTTAAAGTCTATCAAAATAGAATGTCAAGAGGACAAAACAAGAAGGTAAAACCAATAAGTTTTCAGGTAGGAGATCTAGTTCTAAGAGAGAATCCTAAAAATCAGTAGAATCGAGAACAAAAGGGAAAATTTGAACCCAACTAGATGGGTCCATTTTTCATTACAACATCATTTGGATCAGGAGCCTATCAATTGGCTATGCCCAAGGGAGATGTTTTACTAGATCCAATCAATACTCTACATCTGAAAAGGTTTTATGCCTGACATTCTTAAGGTAGCTCCTATACAGTGAAAAGAGTTCTTGAAAAAATTTCAAAAACAACAAATATTGATCCTGAAAAAAATAAAAACAATGGAAAAAGTCCTAAAAAATGACCATCTCGGTGAAATCTTAGCAAATAGGCACCTTGGTGAGTCCAAAAAAAAATAGAAAAGATAAAAAGTACAAAAAAATTGGAAAAGAGAAAAAAGTGTCTTAGTGAAAACTTGGTAAACAGGGGCCATGATAGCAAAAATAGAAAAAGTTTGGCCAAGTGGTGAAAACTTGGTAAATAGTCGCTACTTGTAATCAACACTCTATCTATCAAGACAACACTTGCACATTTGGCCGATGTAAATTTTAGTTTGTACATATCTTCTAGTCACTTTCGTGACAAGCCAAATCCTGAAATGAACTATCAAAAAATCATATCTTCCTAAGGATGGAATCTGTCTACATTGTTGTCCTAGGTTAATCATTTTCCTAGGGGGAAATGATCAGAGTCACGCATGTTGCTAAGTCATTGTTAGGACTTTCTTCTAGGGTGTCGTTTAACCCTAGTCCGTAATAGATGTTAAACTATAAAAATAAAGGTGTTTCTTAATGCCACCAACAATAGTATTTCTTACTACTCAGACCTAAAAAGTGTTCCTAAACACTATGTCATGATGATAAGAGTGTTTTTAAGCACTAAACAGGTGAGCCACTTATTGATGAAAGAGAAACCGATGATTGATAATAATCTCTATTCGTGTGTTTGCAAATTAATCAACAATGTTCCTAGACACTATAATCACAACTGTCTATTTTAAAGAAAATAAATTGATTATTATAAAGGAATAATGAACTTTTCTTATTATCAATTTTTGGTTTTTATGTTTCCTTGAGTGACTCGATGATGTCTATAATGAACTAGAGAAACAAGGACTAGGGGCATAACGTTTTCTTTGTCTTCTGTTTGTGGTTATAAATCCGATGATCTAAGGTGATTGTAGGGAATGGGTGTCTATGAAAAGTGCCTCCATCATGATTGGAACACCACGTATACCTCAACTTGTTTCCTATGAAATATTTAGTGATGTTGGATTTATTTCCTTTCCTGTTTTAAACTACAATGAAAAACTACTCCCTAGTAAGGTACATAGTAACCCGGATTATACCCAAGGATATGAATATAAAATGAAAGGTCATTGCGGTTATATTTACACATTATGCACTAGAAATGAAAAGGGTTTACATCAAATAGGAAGTAACTAAAAAAACATTCTAGTCTATATGCTTTAATGTTTAGTTTATCTTTTGACATGACGAATGAAAGGGAGGTATTCATATTTTTAGGATTGCTAAATCTATCAGTGAAAATTGTACTAACCTAATGAAGTCCCATTACAAAAGCTCTATGATGATAATTGATCCAATTTGAATAAATAGTGTCTATCCTAGGTGTCTTAGTCTAGGTGCATTTCATTGGTTAATTGCATTAAGGTTCATTTTTAGTTACATTTTCATATTAATTTGCATTAGGTTCATTTAGATGCATTCCATTTTTTTAGTTGCATTGAAGTTCATTTTAAATTGCATTCATTTTAATATCGTTGCATTCATTTTAAGTTACATCAGTATGAATGTGTGAATTCAATTATCTAAGCATTTTAAAAATGAAAAATTCTAAAAACATGAACCATTTTCCATGTTTGACCAAGTACATCATGAAATCATAAACTTAAATGAAATGACTAATATCCATTCATAAACCATCTCATATCATAAAAACATCTGCATAGTAATCATCCATACATAAATAAAAATGAGATTTCCATACATCGCATCGCATTACATCGCATACATCCATATACATGCATAAAATAAAGACTGCATACATTATCATAAATCATCATATATGCTTGCATCCATACATTCATAAATCTTTGAAAATACAAAAAACATAAGTATATATCAGTGAAATATATCATGATCTCATCATTTCATCACCATCCAATCTAATCATGACCAAGTATAAGAATCACATCAATATCCAAAGCATGAAAACATATCAAATATAACACATGTGCAAAAATTAGAAAGCATCAGAAGATATGATCATCAAAATCAGAAAGCATCAATCCATCATCAACATATGACAAAGAGTATTAGAAACATCATAATGACAATGAATAAAGTGTATCAAAACATGAATGAAGCAGAGTATCAATAATGAACAGTATCAGTGTATCAACAATAAAGAGTCCATGGGACATCAAAGTGTACATCGATAAAAAATGGTCCAAAGTAGAAGATATATTAATAGTACATCATATAAATCTATGATACAAAAATGATTAGTATACAAAAATACCAGATCTGGCTGGCACCCTCATCCTCTCATGGAGGATCAGGAGGTGGCACATCTTCTCTACCTAGGATAGGTGGAGGCATGGCACCATTAGACTACTGAGCTATAATGGAATACAACAGTGCTCTCTGTGCAGCGGGAAAAATGGCACAGTACAATGCAAAGTAATATGTGGCCCTCTGTCCCTAGTGGGTGGCCATGCATGCATGCCTATCTCTCTCTTCTCTCATCTCTGGAAGCTGTGAGTCCCTCTCTGTGATTCATGCCCTAAGAGTGGAAACCTCCAACCATAATGCAGCTCTATCCTTCTTGCACTTTGACAGAGGATCTCTATCCCTACCTGTTGGTGGATCCTTGGGAGGTTTTTGATCACCTCCATCATTGCCACCTCCTACTAATGTCCTCTGTTACTATGCATACTAATCCCTATGAAGAAGTGGACCTTTATCCCTCTACGGGGCATGAAATCTCAATTTGTGTTGCCAAATTTGCTGGCTAACATCTTCGCCAGAGGTCCATCGCCTGCTGACAACTCCTCCTCCACCACCTCCTTCATCTCCTCCACCTCCCCCATCTCCACGTCTGTGGGTACCATCTCTCCCTCCATCTCGCCCTCTGTCTCTGCCACTCCCCCTATCCCTACCTTTGGTAGCTTGGCCTCGGTCACCACCCTCATTAGCTTGATCATAGTCTAAGGCATCCTCAAGATGAGGAGCGACCTCATTAGGAGCAGTGAACTGTGGATAAGGATGTTGTGAGTAGTGTTGTCACTAAGGATTGCACTCTGTTTTGCTAAGTATTTGAACCCAGTAATCCTATGAAACATGGGACTATTCTCAGGCTATGGGTAACCTATCTGAGAATAGACCTCTGGATTAAGGGCTGGCTTCCCCTTGGATCACTTGAAACTTATCTAAACTTGGAGGGAAAAGGGATAGAAAAATGCTTGAAAAAAATAAACAACTACAACTTGAAATGAAAGGAAGGTGATCCACCAAATTGAGGAGGAATGACAATTGAGAAATAAGTTCACTTCATCAACAACTTGAATTTAATTCACAACTCAATCCTACTTTCTTAACCTCTGATGAAATAAGGCACTTAGAACCAGAAAAGGAAGAAAACTTCATAAATATGATATTCTTGATTATACACAAATTACACCACTAAATTAAGGCAAATCCTTGAATACCCACTTGAATCCAAAATGCAGATTAAGGATATAGAGACATCACAATAATCTCACATATGGCTTCAACAACAAATCTAGAATTATAGAAGAACAAGAAGGATCAATTTTTATTGCTAAAAGAAATAGGTACAATTATGTCTCTTAGAGCTACAACACTCATATTAGAGAGAAAAAGTGAAGAGCTAACCTCAATCACCAAAAGTGAGAGGTATAAAAACAAAAACCTAAGAATTTGCATTCAACTCCACTACCTCCTAAGAATAGAAAAGTCAAAACATGGACCCATGAGGCAGCATCATGGTCTGAACGCTAGATTCCCGGATTCCTAGGGGTGAGGAAAGTGGGGGCCTAAAAATGAACAGTCAAAGATGACCATTATACCCACTAAGTCATGCCTTACAAATGATATCTGACAAGGGTTTATAAAAATACCACTTGTCGATATCTTACAATAAAAGATGGCCATGACTTAACATTTAAAACTATCCACTATGACCTCTAATAGATACAATTATATTTTTAAAGAAAAAGCCTCAACCAAAAAAGGGAAGCACATCTTTAAAAATAATAGCATTAAAACAAAATCTTCAACCCCTAAGGAAAACTATAGGTTACATATGAATGTCAAATATTGTCAACCCAAATAATGGGGAAAATATTCATGAAATAATTACAACACATAACCTAAAGTTGGAGAAAACATGGCAAAAGAAAACCTCAACCCTAAAAGAAAGGGGAGGAAATGAATCAAGCATTAACATTGAAACCCCGTTTGAAAAATTTAGGAAACTACTGGCACTCCACCTTCCCCATTCAGCAACTGGAAACTTCCTATTCTCTCTGGAAAACTTTGAGTTCAGACCTAGAAACAGCAACCCCAAACTTGGAAACTATGCTATTGAGGTAGGCATACTTGATTTGTTTACTGGCTTTTCATTTCATAACTCTTTTAAAAATCGAGGGCATTGGCATGTGTATTAACTGGATTTCCTGCATTTTTAAAAAAAAAACTAGGGCATAATATTGCTAACCTAGGGCATGGGCTCTATTCAAAGGCATTCAATCTTGTTTACATTTACTGTATTTGATTTCTATCTCTGCATTTTGGCCTCTCTGAATCTCTCTTCCTTAACTCATGTTGTCTATCTTGAATCATTATTGCATTTGATCTACTGATCTGGAAGGGCCTAATGATCCTTTTGTTAGGGCACCATTCACTGTCTGAACTATTAATGATGACCTGCCTATAGCTAGGGCATCATGGTATTGTTTCATTTTCTGATTGTATTCGAGGACATATTTGTGTATTTGCTTTGTATTGCTGCCTCTATTATTTGATTGCAAAAACTCTGCATTTTGTTTCATATTAATTGCATCTTGAAGACACTGGCAGCATTAATCTGCATTCGCAATGGCATTAAAAATTGATGGCATTGTGCTTGTTTGAATTTGATATTGTCTCATGCCATTCTCATTGGTTGCTGTAAAACTAGGGCACATGTATTAGACTGTACTCTGTTAATGTCGACTAGGGTTTTATATCTTACTTTACTGGAACTATATTGAATGTAAGTGCAAGTATATTTGATGTTTGATGAGGGACCGAGCTTATTGTCTCTGTATTTTCTATGGCATCATGCATTGATACTTCACTATTATTGCATGATTCAATATTCATTTGAGGCTACATGCCTGCTGTCTCGTACCCCTATGGTGAAACCATTTGGATGCTCTTTGTTTTTTAACATAGCAGCTAGGGCACGGGCCTGTGTTTACTAGGGCATCATGAATTTTCATTTTCTATATGTCCACTATTTGGTTTTGAAAGCTCTGCTGCTGGAAATTAACATATATGCAATGTTTTTACTATCATTTCATGCCCAGCCCGTGAGCCTTAGAACAGAGCATTGATGTTGTGAACTTATTGCTTGCTATTTATTTCTCCATATGCCCATTCATGCTATCAATACTTTGATTCACTGGGCCCATGAACCACGCCAAGGTATCATGAATTGCATGTTTGAAACATCATGTGATATTATTTGGTGTTATTTGAAGGATGTCGGTGCCTTTGTAACTGGTGAACTAAATATCTTCATGCTTGTCTGGTGCCAATGCTTGACTACTCCACATAATGATGGCTTACTATCCATTATTGTGACTATTCATTGTGTCATTTTAATTCTAAATGCTATCTTAGCCTGTGAGCCTGTGTCCTTATTATTTTCATGAATTCACTATCATATTTTATTGATGCAGATATCTCTTGTATGTTTATGGGGCCAATGAACCTTAATTTTGAGCACCAAACTTATCTGTTCACTATTTTTGAAGAGGCTCATGAGTCATGGCCTAGGCATTGATGCCTCTTCATGGGTTTCTTGGCACAGTGCTATAGTGCTTACTATGATATGCCCATCTATTGTTGCATGAATAATTGTGGTGGTGCCATCTCTATTGTATGTTTACATATTTGAATACCATAGCAATGATGATACTATGCAGAATGTACATCTTCTATATGAAATCTAGTGTACTATCATGTATCAAATGTCTATCACTTGGGATATTATGACATATTGAGTCCCTTTTCTTATTGGCTCATAATGCAGATTTGATATGTTCATGCTATATGATTAATGCATTGAGTTTATCTTTGAAGCACCTCTATGTTGTACTTTCTCTAAACATATGGATTTATGTACCTTTAACATGCTGATGATGAATGCTTCCTACCATTGCCTTGCTTTGACCATGCTCCATTAGATATGTATCTGAGTATCTCACTAATACTGCCATCCACTGAATGTTGCACTATTGATCATGGGTTTTTTGCACTTGTTTGGTCAACATGCCCTGTTTGAACATTAATGCAGCTCAAAAAAACATCTATGTTTCAGTGTGCCCTATCTGTATATAGATCAGTGTGCCCTATTATGAGCTCTATTTTTCTTTTATGTCATTGTGGATTTCTACTATTCATTCATCATAGTTTGACTGACAACATGCCTTAGTGCCCTTGTTGGCTTATTAAATCATCATGTTCATGTTACAACATAGATTTTGTTTGTACCTTCATACCAGTATCTGCTTATCATGCCATGCTGTTTGATTGATCCTCATTGATGTTGAATCATCTGGATGCTCCTCTTTTGCACAATGTGTGCTCTTGGCCCTTGATGTGATCATGATGGAGATCATGAGGTTTCCCTATCATGATCCACATCAAGGGCCCAAGTCATTCATGGAATTCATTATTGGATCAGCTTCCCTGTATCTGCACATGAAACAAACACATTAGTGAAAACATGGTGCCTTGTATGTTCTTTGGAGCCCTATGCACATGCCTTGAGCACAACCTTCGTTAGAGGTGCATGGCTGAGTGTATGTATGCATTCTGTGAATATTGTGATACCAGCCATTGTTTAGATCCATTGGATCTAACCCATATCCCCTCTTCTCTTCTTGCAGGTTCTAGAGCTTAGGAGCTTCTGGACAGGACTGGGCCTCGGACACCAATACCAGGCAATGTCTGGTACCCCCATATTAATTATTTATTTATGTATATCTGCACTCGTCCATTCAATTCTGATAATGGCTATGCTCACGACCTATGTGAGCTTAGATAGATTCTTTTCTTTTCAGTTCTTTGCTTTCTGAATAGTATACATGTCACTGATACGTGCATGAGTATATGCAGATGTAGTTCATTTCCTTTTATCTTCATGTACTTTGCAATGAAATGAACACAAATATAAGCAAGACCACCTAATAACACAAACTAGGGTATTATAGCTCATCTAGTAATTAGGTCTCCAAACTTAAGAATGAGCAAAAATATGACAACATTCTGGTGACCTCTATGGAGTGCTTGCTTGCTAAGCATCCTGACCAGCTGCCTGATAGCTCCATTGGGCACAGAGTCACTAAACCACAACTGAACCTAGCTTCTTTCAGATAACCAATCCTTCTTAACAAAAAGCTAACTACTAGAGATAACTTCTCTAGCTTATTGCTACTACACCAAATGAAAACAACTGAAAGTAGCTACTGAAAACAACTTGTGCTAGGCACTTAGGGAGCACAAAAAGAAAAAAACTCTTAACTTACTAATATATAGGGTAGAAAATAATCTCATAAACAAGCTTTGAGGTGGATCCCATTCATTGGAATGGGCAGATCCTCTCCATCCATGCTAGCCAGCTGAAAAGTGTTATGGGCTTTGCATCCAATCACCATGAAGGGCCCCCTCTAGATGGCATCAAACTTAGTATGCCTCCCTGGTTTATGTTTTGCTTCATCCCACTTGAGGACCAAATCCCCTTCTTTAAAGACTTTAGGTGTGGCCTTCTTGTCAAAACCCTTCTTCATCTGAGCATGATGAGCCTCCAAGTTCTCTAATGCCAGTTTCCTTGTTTCTTCAAGTTCAATAAGTTCAGCCAGCCTTGACTTGCATAGTATCTTTCTCCATAAGATCAATCTCTTTAATTAGACTCAAGGTAGGTAACTCAGTAGATAGGGGAATCCTGACTTCTTTTCCATATACAAATGTGTAGGGTGAGTTTCCTATAGACCTCTTAGGTGTTATTCTATCTGCCCACAAGGCTAGCTTCAACTTGCTATGCCAGTCTCTCTAATTTCCTTCTATAGTCCTTTTGATTATTCTCAACAAGTTTTTATTCATTGATTCTGCTTGACCATTACCCTGAGGGTAATAGTTAGAAGAGGTACTCAGAAAGATATTATGCTTGAGTGTCCATTTTGAAATCTTAGTTCCCAGGAATGCCATGGCATTGTCTGAGATGATTGAATCTAGAGCACCAAATCTGGATACAATGTCTTGATAAAAGTTTAGGAGAGAGGTTTCATTTTCTTCCTTCAGTGCTATAGCCTCTATCCACTTGGTAAAATAGTCTATAGCAGCAAGTATCCATTTGTGTCCAGCACTAGATGGGGGGTTGATAGGTCCAATGAAATCCAGTCCCCACTTTGAGAAGGGTTGTTCTACCTTGATAGGATGAAGAGGGAGGGCTGCCCGCTTTTTCTTTTCAGCAAACAAGGCAAAGTTCTTGCATCTTCTTACCCAATCAAAAGCATCCTTATACAGGCTAGGCTAGTAGTATCCAACTCTCATCACTTTAAGAGCAGTGGTTCTAGTAGCAAAGTGTCCACCAGAGCCTCCATTATGAAACTCCTCCAGTATCTTATTCACTTGGTCAGTTTCAACACATCTCATCAGGACACCACTATGATCCCTTCTATACAAAATGTTATCAATAACAATAAATGGAATGGCTTGGAGTCTAAAGTACCTTCTCTTACTCCTTTCAAGGCCTTGAGGGCATTGACCAGTTGAGAGATAATGTTTCATCTCTGCTATCCAGCTTGTGTTCTGTCCAACATTTTGGTTCATCAGGACAACCTCCTCCTTCTACTAGTTTGAGTCTGCTATTCCTTCATTTAGCTACTCACACAGCCCCTTTCCTCTAACTAGCTTGGTCACTTTAATTTGAATGTCATATTCCATGACTTTGGTGACCCAACCAGCCCTCTTATGGCTCAGGTCCTTGTTCAACAAGAAATCTTTTATGCAAGGGTGGGCAACCATTAGGTGTACTATGTTATTGGATAACAAGTGCCTAAACTTTTTCAAACTCCTCACAATTTGTAGGACATGCTTTTCAACATGAGTGTAATTAAGTTCATAACCATCTAGACCTTGACTGTAAAAAGCTACTGGTTGTTCTTGCTTCTCGGCATTCTATTGAACTAACATAGAAAAGATACTATCATTGTCTCCACAAGCATACAGTATAAAATCCTTAGAAAAGTCAAGGTTTACTAGAGTAGGAGCAGATGCAATTACTTCCTTGACTTCTTCAAAACACCTTTTACCTTCATTGGTCCAATGGAAGGTTGGGTTCCTTTTCAACATTTGGGTCATAGGCTTCAAGAGTGCTGCAACGTTTGGAATGAACCTCCTCAAAAAATTGATTCTTCCTAGAAAACTCTGTAATCCTTTCTTGTGAGCTGGCAGGGGTAGAGCCAGGATGGCTTTTACCCTCTCAGGATTAATGGTTGTCCCTTGTTTAGAAACAATGTGCCCTAGTAGTCTACCTTTATGGACAACAAAAATGCACTTCTTAGGATTCAATGAAACTCCAAACTCTCTGCATCTTTTAAAGATCTCTCTCAGATGAGCCAGGTGCTCATTAGTGTCTTTTGAAAAGACAGTTATATCATCCAGGTAGACCAGAACAAACTTGTTCATCAGGCCAGCAAATGCCATCTCCATGGCTTTCTGGAATGTAGCACCAGCATTAGACAGCCCAAATGGCATCTTTTTGTATGCCATGGTGCCCCATTTAGTGGTGAATGTAGTTTTATATTGATCTTACTCCTTAGCCAGGACCTAGTTATAACCAGAAAAGCCATCTAACAGAGAAAACCTATCAAACCCTGAGACATACTATAAAATCTACTCCATGGATGGAAAGGGGTGATGATCTTTGAGTGAGGCTATGTTAAGGTCTCTTAAATCCACACATAACTGGATTTCACCATTCTTCTTCCTAACTAGTACTAGATTAGAGACCCAAGAGGTGTGCTTAATGGGAAAGATAATATTGGCCTCAATCATCTTCCTCAATTCTATTTTCATTAGGACCTCTAGCTTAGGATTGATGGGCCTTTGCTTCTACCTTACTGGTTTGGCATGGGGTTCTAGTTCAATGGTGTGCTAGGCTAAGTGAGGATCAAATCCTTTCAAATCATAGTATTCCCATGCAAAGATATCACTATATTCTTGACATAATGAAATAAAGGCTTGCTGTTCTGGCTGTGTGCATACCTTTCCAAGCTTAAGGAATTTGTCCTTAAGAATCTCCATAGGATAGTAGTGTTCTTCTTTGACTGTCATACTGGCCTTGTCCCATTTGAGTTGATCATCAGCATTAAATACAGACTCAAGTGTGACCAGTCCTTTAGGCAGTCTATTACTCTTCAACTGTAACATCTGGTCACCATATTGATGAGCATGTTTGCTTTGGTTAACTCTGGAGAACTTAGCTTCCTCTATCAAAAAATTGAAAATCTATTCATCATTCTCAAAAACTTTCCAGCTCACTTGATTGTTTGGTATGGATGGTCTTACCAGAATCTTTACATGCTGAGAGTTAGAACTTGTGACCTCTTTTGGAATATCATACTCTGCTCCCATGGCAGCCAACTTGTCTACCTATTTGTTCTGATTTCTTAGAACAACAACCAGATTAAAATCATGAAAATCTTCTATTAAATCCCAAACCTTGTGCTTATACATCTTAAGTGTATCATTCTTTGTGAGGTTAATGCCATGAATTTGATTGACCACTAATTCACTATCACCTATAACTTCTAAGCATTTGATTCCTCTCTATCTAACCCATTCTAAACCATGAATCAAAGCCTCATACTTTGTTATGTTGTTAGTACAGCTAAAAGAAAAATGAACTGTAGAGTAATACCTTTGTCCTTCTAGAGAAATTAGGATAGCACCACCTCCTGAACCAACTTTGCTTCTAGCACCATCAAAGAATAGCTGCCACAAATCATCACTCTAACCACCAGAAGGTTTGTCTTCCTTCTTCATCAAATCTAGAATCATAGCACCCTCTTCATAAATGATATAAATTCCAATACCAGAGATCTCCATGTTTCTAAAAGGGTTATCCTCCTCCAAGTCTCTTTCAGCCCATTCATCTAGAGCAATGTCAGGAATCTTTCCAATAGGGGTCGTAGGCTCAACATCACTTAGGTCTTGCTCATGATACATCAAATTGGCATTTATAGGATTTGGGGTATATGGTTCAACATGGATTTTTGCAAAAGCTTCAGACTTGATTCTAACTCTAGTCCCGTATCTAGTTCTGAAATATAGATGAGACCAATTAGCTAAGAGGTACCCCCCCAACCTGGTAGTAAACTCTTTGCTTAGACAAATGGAAAAATGAGGAGGTAGGTCTATGACATAGACATCTTGGGGAATGGAGAAATTGGGACATTCATGTAAAGTGAGGCTCAGGTCCTTTATGACTCCCAAAGTACTAACTAATGACCCATCCAAATGAACAACATGCCTATCTATTGGCTCATAAGATAATCCTAGTAGGTCTGCTAGCTGCTTAGAAATCACAGAACTACTTGCTCCTGAGTCTATCATACAATTATGAACTAGATAGTTTCCAACAATAAGAGTTACATATAAAGGAGGAGGCTTAACCTATGGGGGAACAATAGGCTATGAGCTGGTTTCTTCTTTGTGCTACTCCACTTGACATGTTTAAGCTACCAGGACCCTAGGCTATTCCAAAACAGCCTCTTGATTTGGTGAAATCTTAGCCAATTTGTTCAGTATCAGCTCCTTTTGTCTAGGAATTGCCAGGGTGTCCATTAAAGGCACATTTATAGAGGTTTTCCTCATTTGCTCCACTATATTAAAAGATCCCAAATTCACTTTGGGTTGTCCTTTTGGTGCAGTAGTCTCTGTTTGTGTAGGCACCAACCATGTAGCTGCCTTAGCTAGTTCCTTAGCCTCCTTAGATTGGTTTAAAGCTGGAGCTTGAACTATTTTAGGTTGTGGATTCACAATAGGAGCTTGTTGGCTGGTAGAGGCCACTTGTTCAACCTCTAAAGCTTTCTTTTTAGACCTTGTGTTGGCTGCAACTGGGATGTAGCTTGGGTTATCACTTGGTGAAAAATTCACTCCACAAAAATCTTCCTTCTGAAAATTCACTAGTGCCACCTCAGGTGTTTGCAACTCATTTGTGGTAATGACTGGACCTTGCTAGATTTATGGCTCTTGAACCATCTCTTCTAGCATTATCACATTGTTCTATACCATGAGGTCCTGATTATGGTCATTAGGACACATCCCCTGAATATGTTGTTGATTGCATGGGCACCCCCATTGATAATCTTGTGCTATATTATTCTAAGCTACAGGAACCAGCTCCCTAGAAGCACTAGGAATGTTAGGATTATAAGGCTGGCTGGTATTTTGGTTATAACTTATTGCTTAACCTTGCTGGCCTTGTTGGTATTGGGTCCTATTCTGCTTGTAGTGATTTTGATAGGGCTGTTGATAAGGTTGTTGATAGGGTTGCTGGTAAGGCTGGGACTGTTGCTTCTTTAGACTAACCAGCTCATTAGTAACTGTTTGCAAGGCCTTTTTAATCTCAGTCAGCTCTTGGGACTAATTTACAACTGGGTTAGCAACTTGTTAAGGAGGATCTGGGAGAGGTGGAATAGATGCCAAGGCTAGAACTACTTTAGGAACAGGATGAAATTGGGGAAAAATAGGCATTGGGGGCCGTGGGGCTATTTTTCCAGCTTGGATTAGGCTATTTTTAGCTCTTATGGCAAGATCATAAGCTACTGGTAAATTAGTCCCTCCCATGGATTGGATCATAACAGAGATATCACTATTGAGGGCTCTTAAATAATACAAAAAAGCATGTTGGCTTGATGGTCTAACTATAGCTGGTATTCTATGCTATGTTCTTTTAAATCTGAAATTAAAATCCATCATGTATTCTTGAGGTGCTCTTTTGATAGTAGTCAAATGTTCAACTAATGAGAGGTGATCTGATTTATCCTCAAATTGATTGGTTAAGGCTTGACCCAACCCATCCCAATCATCTATAGAACCAACTGCTAAGCCTCTAAACCATTTCAATGCTTTGCCTTTGAGGGAAGCTGCCAACAACCTCACAACCACATTATCTTGAGTTATATTATGAAGGGCACAAAGGGATGCTACATCTCTTATGTGTTCAATGGTTGAGGTCTGATCTTCTCCTGTAAAAGTAGGAAAACTTTTAAGGGCTGATATAGGTATGTCATTATGCTACCGCAAATTCAAGGGGCTGCCTTGATCAAAGGCTACAAAAGGAAGTTGCCTAGGCTAAGCCATTGGAGGATTAAGGGGAGCTTGATTTGTTGGTGCTACTTGCACTGGCTGGATTTGTGGATTGGTTGCAGGAATGCAAACGGGACTAGGAGTAGGATTTGCAGATTTTGATACAGCCTCCATACAACATCAGTCACATCATCCAAAACACACCCCTAGTAGTCCAGCTTGTTCAGATGGGGCTGCTGAAGCATACCAGAATACATTTACATGTATGAAAACTCTGCATCATGCTACCAATCAACTATGGGCCATGTGATGGGGATGTGCTCCCATGCCCAGACTTGAAGAACCAAGATACCAACTATCATAGTATGAGAGTGCTGATAAACAATCTCATGTAGCTCATGGTACATGTGAGCGAGGATGCAACTCCCCCAAGCAAAGCATCGAGGTGAACATATCATGTCCTCTATCACTCAGGACCATCTACACATAAAACTGTGTTGTCCATGGTTAGGAATCATGATTCCTCCTACTAATCTAGCCAGATAAATGGGACATCACTCATAGTTGGCCATTATGTGGTCCCAACTAATATAATGCTTGGCAATTGTGTCATCATGGAACAACCTTTGAGCATCAGCCATCACCACCATAGCACTAGCCTTGTACTCCACTCAGGATGCCATCACAAGAATGTGGAGGATTTTCCATATGTCCTTGGGTGTGACGGTCATCTCTCTAGTGGGAAAATGAAATGTATTATGCTCTGAATGCTAGTGCTCAACAAGGGCTATCAATAACCCATGATTTACCCAAATATCAAGTAAATCAGCCAAGATCCAAAGGCCACAACAAGCAATAAAATGTCTGTCAGCAATAGAAAGATGCTCATGCAACTCTAAGACCTGTGTCGGCTGAGGAGAGAAAAAAGAAACAACACTAAAATACATTTGCACAATAAAAAATAGGGGCACTATGTCAGCATTAGACATGAGAAATTAATAGAAAATTGCCTAAAAAGTTCAAACAGACAAGTAAAATTGGCTCAAAAATCAAGACAAACAAATGCAATCATATCTCCTAGATGCGATCGAAGAAACTCAAGATGCGATACCCTAATGAGATATAAGCTAGGAAATCCTAGATACGACATAGAAAATTCGGGATGCGATCCAAAATCTGAATGCTACCCTGTTTTGGCCAAATGCGAAAATGAGGACAAAAACATATGAATTTGAACCAAAATGACTGGATGCAATTCGACAAGGTGCGATCTGGGAAACACGGGATATGATCCAAAATTTCATAAAAAATCAAATGTGACACGAGATTTACCGAGTGTGATCTTGCATACGGGATGCGATCCTAGATTGAACTAGCCCTAAAAAGCATAAAAATGCATGAAATTAAAATTTTCAAAATGAAATGGAAGCGTTATAGGGTGTACTCACAGGTGTTGTGTACTGTGGTGGTTAGTCGTGGCACTGGGCTAGCTCAAATCAATGCTTCTCCACTGGGAACACCATTTCATCTCAAAGCTCAAAAAATTAACTATGGTAAAAGAGAAAATGAATCATAAAATGACCCTTTTTGACCTATTTAAGCCTCTCGAGGACCTCGATGACCTAAGGGACATTCATGATAAGACATCACAAAAGCTTCATATCGGGACTCAAATCGAAATAGGTGATTTATATAACTTAAATGTAGTAAAAACAAACTTATAAAGAAAAGTCAACCATTAAAATGCAGAAGTCAACTATGGTCAAATTGTAGTCAAATAGGGGAAAAATGAGCAGAAAGGATACTGCAAACATGGAAAATTAGTTCAATAATGATTATCACTCAAATCAATGGTCAACAAGAAGTCAAAGCTTAGTCAATCATACTTGACGAAAGTTGCACAGAGCATAATTAATGCACCGAAAGCTTGTCGGAAGGTGTAAAAAGTGATTTTCTCACTTATAAATCAAATTTTCAAACTAGGATATTGCTCAAACATCAATCAAACTTGGTCAACTCTCACATTTTCTTGGTCACACTTGGTCAAACAATGTTCATTTAATACTAAAATTGATCCTAATTGCTTGTTAACACTTCCTAAATGATTTTTGCTTGATCCAGATTCACTTCAATCATTGTAATTCTTCCTAAATGCTTGAAAAAAATGATTTTATCAGAATTTATTCTGATTTCGGTCCCGAGGGGGCATAATCATACTAAAATTCAATTCTTCAAATCAAATTCTTGAACGGCATGGGCATGACCATTTTCTTCAATCAAGTTGAAGTTGTTAATCTTTCCAACATTGATCAATTTCATCACTTCAAATCAAGTTTATTGTTTGTTAGTATGTTTAGTTACTGCAAATCAAATTTAACTAGAATTTTTATCTAAATCTCTTATCAGTTTTTGTTCAATCAAGCTCGGAATCGATATGGTCAATTCTCGTTCAATCAAGTTCAGAATTGATGAATTTTGATCATGTAGGATTTTGTTCGATCAAGTTCAGAGTTCTCGAATTCAGAGTAGTTCTCTTTACTGCTCTCTAAATCTTTCAAAGTGGATTCACTACTCTCTAAATCTCCTTAAAATCAGAGTGGTCCTCACTGCTCTCTAAATCACTTGAGTTTAGAGTAGCTCTTGCTGCTCTCTAAATCTCCTTAAATCTATTAGTTTCACTGAATCATGTTTTAAATCAGATTTTCTTTGAATCCCTATGTTTTTCACAAAACAATTCAAAGAGGGGAAAATGCAATCACCTAAAATTGGGCTAATAGAACCTAAGGTTCTATTTGCTTGCCTAATTCGGGATAAAATCCTAATTATGTTAATTTGATTCTTGATTATTAACATAATTCATTAAATTTGATAAAATTAATAAAATCTCCTAATTCAAGGATTTATTATCAAATAATCAAGCAAAATCACTTTGATTACTTCTAATCCTAATTAATTAAATCGATCCCACTAAATGCATGGCTAGAGTAATTAATTAAAAGAAATGAATAAAACACTCTCAAAAATGACATGTCACCTTGAATGGGACAACAAAGACACCTCAAGCCAATCAGAGTTAATCACATGAATAACTCACATGGATCAAGCAAGGAAGCATCTCAACCACTCCTCATGGATGCATCTTGACTGTTCAAAATCTCAAAGTTATAGAAAAGAGAAATTTTCAAATCTCCAATGGCTTCTAATTTTCAAAATTTGCTAATAGATAATTTGAATTCATGCTTTCATATGCTCATTTTTATTTCATCGCTAATTAGATCATATTCACACTTCAATTTTCTTAAAGGATAATGAATCAATGGATAATTTGAGTGAATTTGATTGTCTAATTGGATCATATTCACACTTCAATTTTCTTAAAGGATAATGAATCAATGGATAATTTTAATGAATTTGATTGTCTAATTGGATATTTCCTTTGAATATCTCATTCTAACATGCATTGTCATTATTTAGGATCTAATTATGAGAGAAATATTAAATCCTTTTCATACTTGTGCTAGTTAGACAACAATAATTCAGTTTCAATGATTATTTTCTTTGGTTGATTCTATCATACTAACAATTGATATAATGAATTATTGAAGTGTTGTGTTGTAGCTTTGTAGGTACATAATTCACACACAAAATGTCTACAATTCCTAGGAGTTTATGTGTTGCAACAAAGGGAGGGGTACAGTGTGATGAAGCCCAAATAGGGTACTGATGATAAGGGCAAGAAAATGGAGGAAATAACATCGCCACCTCAGGTGTGTGTGCCATACAAAAGGATTTCATATGATTCTCTTGTTAGTTCTTCTCCAAAGAGGTGGAGAGTGGAGGAAGCAACCCAGTCAAGTGGAGAAGCCTATACACCTTCCCAATCCCCACCCCATTTTGAAAATGGACAGGAAGTAGTTGAACAGCTTGTTCAGCTTGGTAGCGCAGGAGATATGATTATAACTAAATCAAAATTATGGGAAGGAGTGCTTGAGGAGCTAGTTTCGCATCCCATGGACCTAACAGTTGTAGTGTTCATAGGTAAAGAACTTGACCCTGTTATTAGGGAATCTTGCAATAGGTTTATGTCCGATGATAACTAATTTGTAAAATATAGGGCATTCATTCAATTTTCTTGGAGAGTGAGTATCTCCATTTTTTAGAGTATATGTGAAAAGAGGCAAGAAGAGCAGCTTGATAAAGAGGACTCTATTATTAAGGAAGAAATAAAGAAAGAGATGCTTGATGATTTTAGTAAAATTACCCCTGAGGAGGGAAGGAAGATGATCATGGATGCATGGGTCTTAGTTATGCCAGAGTGGAACATAGCAGATGCAGTAGTTTTTTATGCTATCAAAAAGAGAACTAACATTGCATATAGTACAAAGGAAGAAGCCTTGGAAACATCAAAGGGAGTTGTTTTTAGTGATGACCATGCTTGTCTTGTAATGTGGTCATTACAAAAGAAAGACAAATAAAAAAGCAGTGAGGGATCCAGCATAACTTTGGTGGGAGGTTTGATGGTGAAGAGGGTGAGTAAGACTTCAGTAGTAGAAGCAATAGATATAATTGTTTACACAAAAAACATTTCTAAGGCCACAACACTGAAGGAAAAGAAAAGTATGGAGGAGATTTGGCTCAAATGTGAGAATCTCATGGAATCCTATGACAATGAAAGAAAGAGAAGTAGTGAGCTGATGGGAAGGCTTTCTAGGCTTGGAGACATATTAGCCTTACAGTTATAAATAGGTGAGTCTTCCACAAGATTGATTACATCATCCCCTACACCACCACCTAGCTCAAGCCCAATCATTTATATTCCCCCATCTCCCATAGTCCCCGATGTTCAATTTGATAAGGAACTACAAGATGAGAAGGAAAAGCTCAAGGCCTTGGAATTTGAAGTTGCAAAGAGATATAAGAAGAAAATAAGTGATACAATTTTGCATCTTCTTAGTTATGTTGATACTAAAATTCTTTATTTTTGGGTTTCAAAGGTTTTTAATAGTCTTAGTTCTTTTAAAGAAGACAAGACAATTTTGGAGCAGATCTTAGATAAGTGGATTGGCCGAGAGAATACGATGGAAGAGATATATTCAACGGCCAAAGAGAAAATAGAGACATATTAAACCATTGAACAAACATATAATCACACTGTAGGTCTATTGGAGTTTTTTGTTACTAGGGAGTCTATGCAGAGAGAATCTAAGTCTCTCCTTGTTGAGTATTTTAGTAAGAATTTTGATTTATTTCCTTGTATTTTAAAGATTTAAAAGAGCTTAAAACCCAAGAAGAATGGACAAAAGAATTAGATGCAACCCTTACTTCAGGGATCAACACCATTGTGATTAATGATAGAATAAATTGTAACTGCCATATTCTATTTTGATTCTTTTGGGAAAAGGGTCGAAGGCCAAGTGTAAGAAACTGATTAAGGAAGAGTGGAAAGTTTTACAATTTGAATGGCCTAATGATGTTGTTTTCAATGAGTGCGCATTGAGGCTTAGCCAGGAAGAGACATGTATCCAGATGGTACCAGAATCAAGACAAGAATGATGCTTCTATTTATTTGGTTTCCTTTCTTTCTATTGGAGAAGAGTTTTAAAAGTGACCTTTTTGTCATGTTGTAGAAAACATTGTATTCCTATTACAATGTGACATATGCACCTTCCTAGTTCTGAAGCATGTTGCAACCCTATGTCTATAAAGGATTTCCAAGACTGGGAAGAAGGATTCAAATTTTTTTTTGTGATAGCACTTTTTGTGTCATAGTAGTTGGTCCAAATAGTTTATAGTTTTAGAAATGTTAATGTTTGTACTTTGAATTCAAGCTTTACTGAAGAAAGTTGTTAGTTATTATTTCTAAGTTATCTTGTCAACTTTTTCAGAACAATACAGTGAATTTACTTTTTCTCAAGGAGATTAATAAAAAAGCATTGTAAGAATACTTGTGTATAAAATATTGTCTCCTTTTACTATGGTTTTGTTGATTTTATGAATATTTGAGCAAGTCTTGAATTTCATTTGCAACTCTTTTAGGTTGTATGTAATTTCATTGTTGATATTGGTTCAAGGAACTGAGTAAATCCTTCTATGATTTGATAAGATCATTAAGATATAATGAAGGATATTACAAGAATAGGGTTTTATGATAACAAATGATACATTTATTTACAAAGTGAGTAAATAGACCATAGTCTTTATTATAGTTCTATGACTCTGTGATAGTAAAAAATGGATAAGGCACTAGTCAGTGTTTAAGTAGTTAGGAAAATGTTCTAATATTGTTCATGGTTAAAATTAATATCAAAATCCAATTTAATCGTTACTTAAAAGGAAGAAGGGTTTAAAGGATGGTCATCTCTTAATACTATGATCTAATAGATACATTATTGGCTACACTTAGATCTATTTAGTATCATTTATTAAAAGAACTTTTATACGACCAAATCTTCTTTAAGAGGATTATAAGCAAAGAGTTGTAAAGAAAAGTGTCAAATCCCAAGTGTACCCACCTTGGTTCTACAGAGACAAAAGTGTAGAAGGAAGTTTTTCCTTTTCAGTTGGCCCATGGTCAAATTAAGTATTCTAAATATGTGAAATAGTTGACCCCTAGGTATACTATGTTTGTTGTCTCTTGGTTATTCAAAATATGTTGAATCAAAAGCCAACAAAATGGTGACTCCATTGGGAACTGTACTACTAGAATGTTTATAGGTAGTGAAGTACTTGTTATATTAGTGTTTTTTGGGTTATTAAAAGGTGTTCTCACATGCCATTCTATTCATATGTGTTTTAGGTTATTTGGGACTTTGTATTTCTCATGTACTGTTTGAGTTTTCTTTAGATTCTGAAGGTTTATCTATTTAAATTTCCCATACAACATGGGTGGTGACTCAAATGGTTAGAACTAGTGTGTATTTACAAGTTATAAACTATGGGTAAAAGAAAAAATATGAGGGCTTTTGCCAGGGAACACCCAAAAATAAAGTTGGAAGAGTTACCTTGGTCAGGAAAGAAGAACTAGCTAAGGAAAGGTGGTGAATCTACTAGTACATCTATGAGGGAATATAATAATGAATGAGATGGGGTATTACACACATCTACTAATGAAAGTGAATATATATACAAAATCTCAAAATTTGACAATGGTCTCTTTGGAGATAATTTCTATGATACCCCAGAGATATTATATACAGACAAAATTATACCTCTTTTAGATCAGAATGTAAAAGTGAGAAATAGAATCGATATGTTAGGTACATATCAAGATGAATTTATTTCTAAAATGCAACCGGTGGAACCAAGACATGTCCATTTCCCTTATCAAAATATTATAGATATGGATGTATCTTCAAGTTATGATGACACTATGATTAACCCAACTGATTTAGGTGTGTTGAGGTTACAACTAGTAGAGAAAGATGTCATATACAAATTTTTGCAAAAGGAGAGAGAGGCAGATACCATAAATGCTTTGATGGAAAGACAACCTTTGCTTAGAAAAATTGATAAGTTAAAGGAAAGGAACATAATATTTTCTTCTACTCCTAGAGATTTACAACCTAGCCTATTTGGTAACCTTGCTACCCTAAGAAGTGAGAAAGAATGTCTATTAAAGGACCATGAATTTGAAAATGGTCCTATGATTAAGCAAGTGCAAAGTTATGTGACTATACCTGATTAAAAGGAAGGAAATAAGTTTACCAAGCCTACTATTTTTTACAACAAGGGTAAGAAAAAGGTGGTTGGGATCAAGATAAATGAACTTGTGGTCAAACCAAAGATTCCACCACTTGTTTCAAGCTTTGATATAGAGATGGAAAAAATAAGAAAACAAAGAGATGATTGTTAGATAACTGAGAGGGGGGGTGAATCAGTTAAGTCCAGTTATCCTATAGTCCCAAATACTCCCAGATGTATATAACAAAACTTTCAAACAAATTAATCAACTCGGTAAAATATCAACTGTGCCTTTCTCTTCATATATCGATTACCATTAAATTAAATACTATGTTTACCGATCAATCTAGTTATAGTAATGTGTAAAGTAAAATAACAATTCAACACATCCATACACATATAACACATAGATTTTTAATGTGGAAACCTTGTTAGTGGAAAAACCACCTAGGACTGGTAACCCAAAATAATTCACTCTTTTGAAGTGAGCTTAGTTAGGAGCCAACCCTGTTAAAGGTTACAAAAGCACACTATGAGGTGTGACCTAGTTAGAGGATTTATCGCTAATAGTTCTCCCTTGACCAAACATAAACTATGGGGTCAACAAGGAAACAATCAACATACATTAAATGTCATATTGTAATATAAAGACTATTAAGTCCCACTTGGTTAAGAGATTTATCTGTAGAAATGGTTAAACTGATATAGTAATGATCTGATTCAAATACAACTTGATTTGTAGATTTTCAGATCTATGCTAAGCTCAAAAATACCTCTGATCAATAATCAATTCAATCTCTTTTTTTCCTCCAACTTTTTTCTGCTCGGTAATTGTTTTCTCTGACGCTTGGTGTCATCTACAGATTTTATCAGATCTATCTTCAACCAATTTGATTAGACTTGCATGAATTTAATATTTTCATGCAAAATCTATAGGAGAAGACTCAATAATGAAGCTCTTGTCTCTTTATATAGACATCATAAACCATTTTATTTCCATCCATATATTTTTCCTCTTAATCTTCACCATTGATTTTTACGCTTTAACCTTCCTTAGCAGTTTTGTCAATAACACGTTTCATTCTCCTTCATCCGATCATCCTTGAATTTTCCCAGTTGTTTGATCATCATAAAAAACATTATCATTTACCTCAGAATCATAAAATTTTTTCCAGCTCATCATTTTTAGTCATCAGTCACAAGTTCCATTTATTTCTTTCACTTGGTCAATACCATAATGCGTCGGTGATAACTAGCTCGGTTAACACTGTACTTGGTATACACTACACTTTCTCAGTGTATACTAAATTATTCATTTACCGACCACATGAACTTGTACATTATTGATCTTCAATCCATAATAGATTCATGTAATACAATCAAATCACTAACATAATGCCATAAACTCATCAATAAGTTACCCAATGAATACCATATCCATATATTTCTCATCCATCTCATCTTTATGTAGATTCCTCATTCCTTCATCATTATTTCCTTCTTAGGATGTTTGTAACCATCATGATAAGTATAGTCAAAGCTATTTGACATCAATGAAAATACATTAACTAATTTAATGTCTTACATACACATTAGTAGCTCAGTGATCATCAATCACTATCTTTCAAATATCCATTTCATTGTCAAACTTTCCTTTAAATATTCAATTAGTTGTAGTTGATCAATCTCTCCCTTTGGCATTGATGGCAACACAATATGAAATATACCATAGAAAAATAAACATATATTCGACAACTTTGTATGCAAATGTTGTAACTTGGTAAGCTCTCCCTAGCTTGTAAATTTCATATGTTAAATCATTATACATCATCAATACTCTTCATGCAATCTCTCCCTATAGATTTGAATCTTCTTTCCCATATGTGTATCTTTTCTCTTCCTTTAGATAAATATTTCATTGAATCTTCTCTCCCTTTGACAGAAATGCCAAAAGAAAATATATAGCTCATCAATAGCCAAAATATTATCTCTGGTGTTTGATTCAGATCAAGTACATAGCATGTACTGATATGTATTTTCAGTTTAACTTCCATCTTTCAGTTTTTACAACTTCAGGAAACCTAAAGTGTGAACATCGTGCATTAACATCATTTGATATTCTGATAAAGTGTAGGTTGATGCAACCTCCTAATCACCTTAGTGACTGATAGATAGGGGATGTACCCCTAGTATACTCCTCAAGTACTCAAATGTGTCCATAGGTAAAGGTTTAGTAAATATATTAGCAAGTTGCTCTTTTGATTTCACATGTTCCAGTTTTACTTTCTTTTCTTGTACTTGTTCCCTCAAGTAGTGATAATTTACAGATATATTCTTTTCCTTTGCATGCATCACCAAATTCTTAGAAATTTTTATTGCACTACTGTTATCATAATATATTATCACTAGTTCAATTATTTCTTTATTCATACCTTCCAAAAGTTGTTTTATCCATGCAGTGTTCAAATAATTAGCAACATCAACAACATATTTTGCTTCCGTAGTAGATTGAGAAATGCATCCTTGTTTCTTACTTATCCAAGTAACTAATATTTCTCCCAAAAATAATGCTCCACCAATAGTGCTCTTTCTATCATCAATGTTTCCAACCCAATCCACATCTGTATAAACTTTCAGTTCAAAATTGCCTTCTTTCTTGTACCACAAGCCATAGTTTTCAATGTCTTTTAGGTATCTCAAAATTCTTTTTATAGCAGTCATATATGATTCTTTAGGATTAGCAAAAAATCTTGCTACAATTCTAACTGCATGTGCAATATCTAGTCTATTGTGCACAACATACATCAGTTTACCAATCATTGATCTATACAAGGTCTATTTTACCTTGGTTGACTCGTCATCCTTTGTCAATTTGCATCCAGTGATCATAGGTGTACCAACTGGTTTGAATCTTCCATTCCAAATGTCTTCAATGCTTCTTTGATGTACTTTTATTGAGTAATGTATATGCCTTTAGTTTCTTGTAAAATTTGCAAGCCAAGAAAAAATTTAATCTCTCCAAACATTGACATTTTAAATTCTTTTCTCATTTCATCTAGAAAATGATTTGCATAGATTATCATGTCCTCCAAATATGATATCATCAACAAAAATTTCAGCAATAAGAATATTATCATCAATTTCACCTTTCAAATACAAATTATTGTTGTCACTTTTTCTAACAAATCCAATACTGATAAGGTAGGAATGCATTCTTTCATATCATGCTCTTGGTGCTTGTTTCAATCCATATAGTGCTTTTTGCAACTTACATACCATGTTCTTTTGATTAGGATCAACAAAACCATTAGGTTGTTCAATATATAACTCTTCTTCAAGTATTCCATTCAGAAATGCAGATTAACATCCATTTGATAAACTTTAAATCCTTTGTAAGAAGCATAAACAAGTAATATTCTAACTCCTTCAAGTTTAGAAATTAGTGCAAAAGTCTCACCATAGTTAATACCTTCTTCTTGTGCATACCCTTTGCATACAAGTCTTGCCTTATTTCTAGTGACATATCCATTCTCATTTAGTTTGTTTATGAATATCCATTTGGTTCCAATTACATTCTTGCCATTCAGTCTCGGTACCAATTCCATGTTTTGTTTTTCAGTATCTACTCAATTTCTTCATTCATGGCCTTAATCCATTCATCATTTTCAAGTGCATATCTAACAGTTTTAGGTTCAAATTTACAAACTAAGCAAGTGTTGTCTCTGAACTTACTTCAGGTCATCATGCCATCTTTATTATCTCCAATAATCTGATTCTATGGATGATGTCTCCTTATATATTTTGCAAGTACAGGTTCAATCCTTTGTTCTTCAATGTGTTCTTCACTTGGTGCATGCTCATGATCTTCATCGGTAATAGTTTGTTGATTCTTGGTCTATATAAACTGATGCTCAATAGTATTATCCTATTGCTCAAGTAGAGTGTTAGGTTCCTCAATGTAAACAAACATACCATAATCTTCTAGTTCCTTTTTTCTTTCTTCATCATTATTCTCAATAAATTCATCAACTTTCACATTTGCACTTTCAATCATCTTTGAGTAGACTTATTCTAACATTTGTAAGCTTTTCTATTAGTATAATATCCTAATTATATTCCTTCATCACCTTTTGAATCAAATTTCCCATTTCTATCATCTTTCAGAATGTAACATCTACTTCCAAATATTCTAAAAATAACTTACATTAGGTGTATAACCATACCATAATTCATAAGGTGTTTTGTTCAAGAATCTTTCTGCAATTGAACTCAGTTCAATGTGTATATAGTAGTACTAATAGATGCTCTCTAGTATACCTATGCCACATCCTTTTCAATCATTAGTTTTCTAGAACAATCCACAATAGATCTATTTCTCCTTTGAGCAATCCCATTCTGTTGGAGTGTCCCCAGTGTAAAACCTGTCTTTTAATTCCATGCTCATTACAAAAATTTGTGAACTCATTAGAAATAAATTCACCACCTCTATCTGATCTTAAGCATTTTAGTTATTTATCACTTTCTTTTTCCACTTTTGCTTTATACCATTTACACATCTTAAAAGCTTCATATTTTTCTTTCAATAACATGACAGTGATCATTCTAGAGAAGTCAACAACAAACAAGCTAAAGTATCTATCTCCATAATAACTCTAATTTTTCATAGGACCACACAAATTGGTATGAACCAACTCCAAGATAGCATTTGATGAAAAAGTTTTTCTCTTTAAACTAGATTTTGACATTTTCCCCATTTGACATTGTTTGCACATAACATGGTCAGGTTTAGATATGCTCGGTAAACCTCTAACTCTCCTTTTCTTACTGATCTTAACCATGTTGTCAAATTTCACATGATATAACCTTTTGTGCCATAACCACACATTTTCATTTTTAGCCAACAAATAATTTTTTTTAGCATTGTCAAGATAGAATAGATTACCTTTTGATTGTTCACTAGTACCAATCAATTTTTTAGTTTCATCATAATTTTTCACCTTTCTATTTTCAAATGCAACTCGGTGACCTATGTTATTCAGTTGTGCTACACTCAACAGATTATAATTAATTTCCTTCACCCAATATGCATTCTCACATCTGATCTTATTGTTCAGTAGTATAAACCCTTTTCCTTTTACTAGACATGGTGTATCATATCCCATTTTGACAGATCCACCATTATAATGTTCAAAGTATTCAAATTTCTCTTTATCACCAGTCATGTGATGTGTAGAGCCACTACCAATAATCCAAGTATCATTCTTGATAAATTTATAAATAAGTGATGTTTCTATATACCTTTCTTCTTCTTCTGAATCTTCTTTCAAAGCCACAAATACCACCTCAATGACTTCATCAGTGTCAGTGTCAGTGTCATCATCTTCATCTTCAAAAAGGTAACATGCCTTCTTTCCTTTGTCTTTGTAATCTCGGTTACTTATTATGTCATACTATCGGTTGCCTCTGTGTTCTTGATTATCTCTTCTGTCATAATTTATTTCATTAGATCTCTCATTGTTTTTCTTATCTTCTTTCATGTTAGGACATCTAGTAGCAATATGGCCAATCTCTTTACAATTAAAACATACCAAAGGTAGTTTTCCTATATATCTTCCCTTACCTTTTTACAATCTTCTAGCCATTAGTGCTTCAAGTTCATCCTCATCACTTTCACTATCACTATTATTTCTTATCATATGTTTGCTTATTGATTTACCAATTTTTAAAGATGACATAAATGTAGATTCAATAGTAGGCACAATACTATTGTTAAAATTATTCAACTCAAATGTAGTCAGTCCACCGATTAGACTATCAAGTGTAACATTATTCTAGGAGCTGCTCTCATTTCATGAATTGTAGAGACTCTAATAGCATAAGCAGGTAACAAGGTTCTAAGAATTTTACTTACAACAATGTCTTCATCAATAGTTCCACCTTCTCCTTGGATAGCATTCACAACCTCCTTGATTTAGTTACTGAACTGAGATATGTTCTCTCCTTTCATTCTCATGTCATCAAAATTTCCTCTAAGACTTTGAACTTTGGCCCTTACCACATTCATATCTCCTCCATGAATTAGTGTAATCTTGTCCCACATATGTTTAGTAGTCGTACATGTCTTAACATCTTCAAATTTGGCATCCGATAAGGAAGAAGCAAGCTCTATCATCATAGCATTATGTTCATGTTTTTCTCTCAACTCATCAATACTTAAAGGTCTAGAGGGAAAGATGAACTCATTTTCCAAGTAGCATGTTGCAGACTCACCTATTCCTGATAGATACAATTTCATTCTTCTTGTAATCACTGAAAAATGGACAAAGACAATTAAATGATAAATCGAGTCAAATCAAAGAAAATTCAAGACAAAATTGAATTAATTGAATCACAATGCATAATTAGCCAATCAAAGTTAAAATCAAGTCTTAATTTGAGATAAATTAAAATTGAGAGTATTTTAATCAAATGCAATCAAATCAAAGTACAATTAATTCTATTAATTGTATGGTCTTGGATTAAATCAAATTCAACCCAATCAAGGGGTACATGGCTAAAATAAATCAATTAATAAATCTTAATTACTCTCAACAACCACAAAGGGAGGAAATTCAATCAACCAATGGGATTGGAGGAAAGGCATTCACATGGATCAAGCCAAATTGAATCTCAATCACTCAAAAGTGAAAGAAAATCTTGACCATCTATCTTGTCTACTTGTCCCAAGCTTTGAGGACACAAACTTTGCATTGTCTTCAAAGGGTGGAACCAAGGACTCAACCAAGGTTTAATCATGGTCAACTACACTACACCCCCTACCATTGGGAAAATCTATAAAAGGAAGACCAAATTCCTTCATAATTCATAACCACATATCTTAGAATTGCATTGAACCTCTTGCATTTTATATCTAGAAAGGCATTTGAGAGCTTAATTAGCATTTGCTTTGATCTAATTGTTAGTTTTAGCTTGTTTACCTTATCATTCTCATTCTAGGACTGTCATTAATGGAAGCTTGCTGAGAGATTTTCATTAACATTCTTAGATAGATAGCCGTAGGATGCTCAATTGATCATTAATTTGTTAAATAGTTGCTCTATTGTGGTTTATTTAGTTACAATTTCATTTATTGCTCAACATTAATTCTATGAAGATAATTTCCTTAGTATACAAAATGGTGCCCACCATGGGGTAAAATGCTTCACTTTGCTAAACGTACAGAAATTTATCATTATTGTCACATTTGCACATGTTTAACCCTCGGCTTTTTCAGGAAACAATTCTTTTGACAGATTAAGCAGCGCTTTTACTTGGTTAAACGACACTTTTGATCACTATTCCGGCACTTCTGTGCCAAAGTTGTGCGCATTTGCGCTGATCTGCAGTGCTTTTATATTTTCTATTCTCTATCTCACTTTCGTTCAGTGCTTCTGCATGAATTAAGAGCGCATTTCTCCTGACTACTAGGTACTTTCATTCTTTTCCTGAGCACTTTTGCCTTAATTTTACCACCTTTAATCAATTATGTAGCACTTCTACAATTTAATTATGCACTTTTGCATTTACTGACAAAGTTAAAGCAGTGCTTTTAACCTAATTAGCTGCGCTTTCAAGCAATAAAATAGAACTTTTAACTATTTCAGGAGTGCTTTTGCATAATTTCTTAATCTGATTAATCTAACTGTGGTAAAATGGTTTACTATGTTTTGCAGGATGATAGATCATAAAAAGGAGAGAAAACCAGAAAGCAAATTTAATCAAGAAGGCAAGGCTTTGGCTAAAAGGATCAAGAAGGAGAATGTTGCTCATATTAAATCTGTTCTTGAGGAATCACAAGAGGAAGAAAACCAGGTATATCAAAATTATCTTGCAATTGTAGAAGCTTACAAGGCAAAATTTGTTTCTCTTAATTGGGTTTTTACTCCTTAGTTCAAGTTTTTCTTAAAATTTTCAAATAAGGTGCTTAAGGTTCAATACATAGTTTTGCTTCTTCAATTTTGATTTGGTTGCCCTCATTGTGATTGGTTGTGTTGACTAACTTGCTAGTGGAAAAACACATTTGGAAGGAGCTATTGCCAAGGTAGTGATAAAAATGATGAAATCACTAAAAAATGCCCCTAACTTCGGTTAGTTACAAGGAAAAGGTAAGCCTCAAACTAGTCAATATTTTCTCTTAAATTGTGGGATTGGTGCATTTCAAAAATCTAGTAACTACAAACAACCTCTCTTTGTTGGGAAAATTTAGCATTTAGGCCTATGCTCTTCACTTCTTCTAGTGAATAAAAAGCCAAAGGTGTTGAACTTTTTGATTAATAAGAAAGGTTAAGGAATCAAGCACATAAAATCAAAGCCCCTTGTTTGTGGAAGAGAGTAGAAATACTCGAATCCCTATAGTTAATGTGTGAAATCAATTGAGCATTGCTCATTGTGTTTAGGAACTAAAGGAAAAGTTAGGGATATTCCCTTCACCTTTTGGTGAACCAAATTCCCAAAAGCTTGACCTTAACACCATTTCCTTGCTTTAACATGAACATGCTAGAACATTAGTGGGCTCGCCTCCTGAGTTTTCCTTAATGAGGCCAGTGAGAGGGACAACCCAAATTGGGATACGCTCGCTTTTGCTACGGGAATTCAACCCACTATAAAATGAAACACATACATCCTTAATGGGGTGTGTGACAAATGGATTTTAAATTTTTCAAACTTTCTCTAGTAGTCCTCATAGATTAAGCCAAATCATACTTTTGTGCGTGTGGGAAGCCCCTTAACATACTTGGTGGATGAAAGTTTAAAGTCTATTTGAATGGAATCAATATTAAATCCTTGATAAAATAGAAATACTACCTTGTAGAGTCATGTTTATGAACCAAATCTTGTGCAAGGTAGGTGCTTGAAGTGTTTTTTTGTGCAAAACCCATGATAACATTCTTCAAATAAACATTTTGTGTTAAGTGGGTAAGAAGAGACAAGTGAATGCATGATTTTTGTGTTTGAAATACATAAACAAGTGAGAGATATATCCATTGAAAACTCATCTTATATTTTTAAATCTCTTCAATATAAAATCAACAATTCTCGAATCAAGGATCACTTCAAATCAAACCCTTGTTGGATGCCGATTTCCACGTGGTCCCACACATATAGGGCATCATTACAAGGAGATAGAACTCTTGTTGCAAATGAAGGGCAAGAAGTTGAATACCAAAGTCTTTTCAAAGATCCTAATCAAGAAGAAATTTTTCCAAACCTATTTGAACAAAGACTTGGAGAGATGGATAGAAATTCGGCATATCATAATCACAATACCAACAATGCCAATCATAATTCCAAAGAAACACTTGAAGAAAAGGTTGAGAGAGCTACCCAAGACCTAGAATTCCTAGAGGTTATGGAGAAATTGAAAGATAAGGATAAGGAGAACTTTTTCCTAAACCTAGACCAAAAGGGAGTAAAGATGCCTTATGATTTTGATATTGCCCAACTCAAGAAAGACCAACAACAAGATGACCCCATGAAAGTTATGAATAGGTAGATAAAGGATTTCCAAGAAAAAATTGATACCATGAAGAAGGAAGCTGAACCTAAAGCCTTTTCCATAGAAGCTTTGTGTCCTTTCCCTTTCGACAAAATCCTAGTTATCGTATCTTTTCCCTTCAATACCATTTTTCCTAAATATGATAAGTACATGGGTAAAATAGACCCACAGGATCATCTAAGAGAGTTTTGCACCCTAAGCATAGAGTTCATGCACAATGATACATATCTAATGAGACTCTTTCCTAGAAGCTTAGGAGGTCCTGCAATGGAGTGGTTTTCAAAACTACCCCAAGGAATAAAGACCTTTGAGGAGCTAGCCTCCAAGTTCATAACCCATTACTCTTATAACATTGAGAACAAAATCACAATGCTCAAGTTGTGTGATACCAAATAGAAAGATGGAGAGTCCTTCTTAGGATTCCTACAAAGGTGGAGGACTATTTTTGCAAGGTATCCATGAAGTATCCCCGAGAAAGAGATGGAAATCTTCACCAACAATTTGACCACGGAAATGAATTATAGATTACAACTTCAATGTCCCCCAACATTTGAAAAACTCATTGAAAATGGGATTAAGATTGAAGATGTTTTGGTCAAGAGAGGTGAAATCAAATTATTTAAAGATAACAAATCCAACAACAACAATAACAATAATTATGTGCCTAAGTATTTCAATAATCAAGGGTCCAACAATAACAATGATAAATCTAAATCATGGATAAAGAATAACAACAAAAACCTTGTGAATGATGGAGTTGTGGAGGCCCACAACTTAAAGTCAACCCCCTTTATTTTACCATATGGAGCTAATTCTTCAAATAATGTTAATCAATCAAACAAAGCTCCATTTAATTCCAATAATTCCAATAGTTCTAACAATAATGTTAATGGGAACAAGTCAAAATCTTCCTACTCCAATTATAACAAAAAGAAATTCACCTACTTAGGTGAACCTTTGGAGAATGTATTAAGGACCTTGGTTGCCAACAATGTCATCACTTTACTCGATATGAAAGATTATGAACCTCAAGTTAAACATTATTGGTGGAATGATGCCCATCAATGCGAATATCATCAAAATAGAGGTCACCCAACGAATGAATGCATGAGGTTAAAACACCTGGTGCGAGATTTATTTGACAATGGAACCATTAAAATTGAAGGACCTCAAAATAATGAGGATCATACGGCCTTCAAAAACCCCTTTTTGAATCATGAAAAGGGTGAGTCATCTAATACTAATCAAAATAAAAAAAAGGGCAATGAGAAAGTAAATTTTCCTCATACTTATGATAACATGATAAATACTCTAAGTGAAGAGGATCAAACCATAAATGTTATCATAGTAAAGGATAAATCAAGAGAAGCATCATCAAATGTTGTCACTAGGGGGCAAGCATAAAAAATTATCCTACCTACCAATGCTCCAAAGATTGTGTTATCAAACCAAGCTTCAACCTCATCATCAAAACAATATAACTTGGTTGATCAATTACAAAGAACTCCCGCTCAAATATCTATTCTTGAGCTGCTCAAATTATCACCAATTCACAAGGATATCTTGGAGAAGGCCTTATTGGAAACAAATGTGCCTCTAAATTTGGAGGTAGACAAATTCCAAAATAAGGTAGGACACTTAATTGCACCTCATTGCCTATCATTTTCTGAACAAGATGACATGTCCCTTAATCATCCTCAAAATATGCCCTTACATATAGAAGTGTTGATCCATAAGCATAGGGTGAAAAGAGTCCTTATAGATGGAGGAGCCGGCCTAAACATTTGTACCCTTAGCTTGGTGAAAGCCCTAGGATTTTCTGAGGAGGCTATTGACCCTAAGAAGAAGATAAACATAAAAGCCTATGATGATGAAGAAAGAGCCTCAAAAGGAGTCATAGTATTACCCATAAGAGTTGGTCCCATGAAAAAAGAGACCATATGTCAATTGTTGGATTTAAAGTTGACTTACAATATCTTGTTAGCCATTGCTTCAACTTATCACCAATGCCTAAAATTCCCATAACTAGGGCAAGAGATAATGGTAAGTGGGGATCTAAACCCATTCCAATATTGTAATAATTTCAAGCCTATCAATGATTCCTTGGTTCCACACAATTCTGAAGGGTCTATACCTAATCAAATGGAGCAAGGTCAAAATTCGAAGGACATCCCCTTGTTGAAAGGAAAAGAAAAGATGGAAGAAGAGGTTGTTATTGAAGATACACCAAAACTCATTAACCTAACTACATTGACTAAAGGAAAAGAGAAGGTTAATGAGGATAAAATTAATGAAGAACCAAAAGAAGATCATACTAAAGCTATCCAAGTGTACACTAAAGAGGCCCATTATCAAAAGATGGACCAAATGATGAAGAATTTTGATAAGCAATGCAAGATCAAGCAAAAAGGAGTAGGTGAATACTCCTTATCTATAATGGACTTACCTTTATCACCCAAGTCCTTTGGAAAACCTCCCAATCTACCTCATAGATATAATGATAACTTTGTGAGGGCAAGTACATCATCCGCCATGGATGAAGAAGATAATGAAATCCTAAACTGGTTATACAAAGATGAAGAATCAAGTGCCCATGTCAAACATATCCAAAATGTAACCATTCCCACACATCAATATGGGAAAAGGTTTTCAATCATGAAAAAGATGGGTTACAAAGGTCAAGGACCTTCGGGCATGAAGAATGAAGGGCTCATTGAACCCATAGAATCAACATGGCGAGATTCCAAGGAGAAAATAGGTTTAGGGTATCTTGAAGAAGGATACACTCAAAAACATCATCCTAAACTTTATGATCAAATATTACAATTAGAATCTCATAGTGATGAGGATTCTAATGAATGGGAATGGGAGAATTTATTTGAGGAGTCATGCCAAGATAAGGGTATTTATGTCATTCATACCTATGCTTCTACCAAAGATAAAGGACTAATAACATAATCAAGTTCAAATCAAGCATCTAGTTCTAGTCGAGTGATCCTAAATGATGTGCCAAGCATAACAATAGAGATAAATCAATGGGTAGGTGAACCATACATTCCTTCATGGAGACCTACTATGGAAGAATCAAACATTAGGTTTAATCCACATGATTTTTATCCAACAAAAACCCTAGAGGAGTCTAGTGAGGAGGACTTTGATCCTTCTTCTTTAGAACATTTAGAGGAAGCCCATGTTCAACATTTTCAAGGTACAATGTATGAACCATCCAATAATGAGATATACACCCTAAATCTAATTGAAGCAAACCCAAGTGTTGACCCATTGACCCTCATACACCCAAACTTAATTGAATGGGATTCCATTGAACCCACTACCCTTCCAACCTTCTTGAATGACAATGTGGTGTCCCAATACCTTAACATGGTTGAACCCTCTTCTATTAGTGAATATAAAGAATAATTGATCAAAGGGATTATCCAAACTTTCAATCTGAGAAAAAATGAAAAAAATGAAAAAAATTGAAAAATAAAAGAATCAAGTGTTAAAAACCATGTTGTGGCAACATTAGATCCAAAAGAAAGAAATAAAGAAATAGAGGATGTTTCCAAAGGTGAAAACCCAATTGAGGCACCTAAGGAAGGGAGTTTGGATGCTCTACTAGAACATTATGAGGAAAGATCTCCAATCCTAATTGAGCCAATAGAAAAGATAAATATTGGATAAAAAATAGAGCCAAAGATCATTCACCTAGCGACATCACTATCTAGCGAAGAAAGAACAGAATTCATTAAGTTCTTTAAAGAAAAGAAAGTTAACTTCACATGGTCTTATGATGATATGCCAGGTTTAGACCCAAATATGATAATGCATCATCTAAATATCAAGGAAGCAGCCAAACCTGTTAAGCAAAAGCTAAGGAAGATACATTCTCATATAGCACTACTTGTCAAAGTGGAGTTAGAAAAATTATTGAAAGTGGGATTTATAAGGGCCGTTGATTATGCACAATGGATCTCAAATATAGTGCTAGTATCAAAAGAAAACAAATCCATCAGAATCTACACAAATTTTAGAGACTTAAACTTGGCATGTCCTAATGATGATTTCCCACTTCTAAGTATTGATGCCATTGTGGACTTAACAATGGGACACTCTATGTTTTCACTCATGGATGGATTTAGTGGATATAATCAGATAAAGATAGCCCTAGAAGACCAAGATAAAATTTCCTTTACATGTGCATGGGGTACCTTTTGCTAGAATGTCATGCCTTTTGGCTTGAAAAATGCCGGAGCGACCTATCAAGGAGCAATGACTACAATATTTCATGATATGATGCATAAGTTTATGGAGGACTATGTGGATGACATACTAGCTAAATGCCACTCAAGAAAAGAGCACCTACCATTTTTGGAAATTTTTTTTGAAAGGCTAGAAGAATTCAAAGTGAGACTTAACCCAAAGAAATGTGCATTTGGAGTCGAATCTGGCAAACTATTAGGCTATATTGTATCTGCAAAGGGAATAGAGATGGATCTTGCTAAAGTGAAGGCTATTATGGAAATGGAAGCACCTAAAAATATTAGTCATATGAGATCTTTACAAGGAAGGATCCAATCCATTAGGAGATTTATTTCACAATTAGCGGAAAAATGTCATAATTTCACCCAACTTTTGCATAAAGATACAATTTTCAAATGGGATGAAAAGTGTGAAGAAGCCTTTAATATATTAAAGAAATATCTCATGAATCCACCAATCTTGATGCCACCTATCAGAGGCAAGCCCTTGATCTTATATATTTCAACAACAAAAAATTCATTGGGGGCACTTTTAGCACAAGAGGATGAAACAGGAAAAGGAAAGGTAATTTACTACATAAGTAGAACCTTGGTCAAATACGAGCTGAATTATACATTCATGGAAAGGGAATGCTTGGTCGTGGTTTTGGCTTCCCAAAAATTATGCTATTATATGCTATACCACAAGATAAGGCTCATTGCCAAAATTGACCCATTGAAGTATCTACTTAGTAAAACAACACTGAATGGAAGGCTAGAAAAGTGGGTGATGGTGCTAAGGGAGTTTGACATAGAATATGTTGATAGAAAATCAATCAAAGGGAAAGTCATTGTAGATCAATTAGCAGAAGCACCACTTCAAGATGATCATCCCATCCAAGTAGAATTCCCAGATTTAGAGATTGTGAATGTTGAGGCAAAGACATGGCAACTATATTTTGATGGTTCCTACACTCATCATGGATCAGGAGCCGACATACTTCTCATTACTCCTCAAGGCTCTACTATCCCTAAGTCCTATAAATTGTTATTTCCATGCACCAATAATATAGCAGAATATGAAGCCTTGGTTATTGGAATCAAGTTGGCATTAGAGTGGAAAGTAACAGAATTAAAGGTTTATGGAGATTCACAATTAGTCATAAATCAAGTCAATGAAGAATATCAGACGAAAGATGACAAATTGGTACCCTACAAAAACATGGTGGACAATCTTAAGAAGTATTTCATACTTATTACATTTGAGCAAGTGCCAAGAGAAACGAACAAAGTAGCGGATGCAATGGCAACTTTGGGTTCACTTCTATAGATGCCTGATCAGAGTACCAGATATGAATTCCTGGTAGAAGAAGTGGTTCAACCCACATTTGACCCTACCCATCCTTATACCATTTTCTTGTTAACTACAAACAAATCACCTTGGTATGGACCTATTTACACTTACTTGAAAGATCAAATCCTTCCCATAGACCAAACCAGGAATCAAAAGAAAAGCTTCATTCGTCAAGCCGCCCAATATACGATAATTTCTAAAACATTGTATTAAAAAAGTCTAGACGGAATGCTCCTTAGATGTTTAGAAGAAGAAGAATCAAATGTAGCCTTACGAGAAATCCATGAAGGAATTTGTGGGTCACACTCAAACAGATTAACCCTAGCCAAGAAACTTCTTAGGATAGGATATTTTTGGCCTGCAATGGAGAAAGGTGCTTGTAACTTTGCAAAAACTTGTAGAAAGTGTCAATTCCATGGAAACTTGATACATGTGCCTACACAAGAGCTTCATCTAATGACAACACCTTGGCCGTTCTATCAATGGGGTCTATACCTAAGAGGCATGATTTATCCACCATCCTTGAATGGTCATAAATTCATCATCATGGCAACTGAGTACTTTACCAAGTGGGTGGAAGTTGTACCCCTATCAACTGCAACAGGAAAGTAGATATCGTTGTTTATCCTCAATCATATTATTTGTAGATATGGCATACCTCATGCTATCATAACGGATAATGCAAAGCATTTCAAAAACAAAGACCTAAAGGAATTATGCACCAAATTTCACATGATTCATCATTCTTCTTCAATTTATTACCCCCAAGGTAATGGACAAGCCAAAGCAACAAATAAAAACATTTTGAAAATTTTGAAGAGAAAGGTGGACAATTCAGGTAGAGATTGGCACATTAAAATAAACCTGACCTTGTGGGCTTATAGAATAAGCATAAGAACTCCAACAGGAGCTACACCTTTTTCCTTAGTCTTTGGAACAGAAGCAGTTTTGCCTTTGGAGGTAGAACTTCCATCTTTGAGGATATCTATGCATGGTTTGATAAATGAGGAAGACTATAGGGTTGTGAGGCTGCAAGAACTAGAACTCCTAGATGAGAAATAAAAGCAAGCATTTGATCATTTGAAGGTGTACCAAAATAGAATGTCAAGGGCTTACAATAAGCACATCAAGCCAAGAACATTTCAAATAGGTGACCTAGTTTTGCGAGAAAATCCCAAGAACCAAGCAGAAAGAGAAAAGAAAGGAAAATGGGAAGCAAACTAGTTAGGACCATTTATCATGGTTGAAAATTTTGGGACCGGCACCTACAAACTAGCAGATTGTGATGGTGAAGAACTACAAGAGCCTATTAATAGCATACATCTAAAGAGGTTCTATACATGAAATAGATGAAAGAGTATAAAGAGTATCAGATGAAAGGCATCGTATTTATTGTACATAGTCAAAAGAGATCTTGAAAATACCAAAAACATTTGAAAAGAAGAAAAGCACAAACAAATTGAAAAGTAGAAAAGATAAAAAATAGTGGAAAATTGAGCATGAAGAAAGTAAAAACATTCATATATGATCCTCAAAAAGATGTTGTCTTGGTGAAAACCTAGCAAATAGGTGCCTTGATGATATGAAAAAACAAAACAAAACAAAGAAAAATACAAAAAAAAAATACAAAATACAAAATAAAAAAAAATCAAAAAAAGAAAAAAGTGCCTTGGTGAAAACCTAGCAAATAGGCACCTTGGTAGCAAAAAAAGAGAAAAAGGCTTTCAAAATAGAAAAAAGAGCTAGATCCATTCAATCAGTGAAAACCTAGTAAATAGGTGCCATTGAAAGTCCAAGTCAGTTGCATACCTAGAAGGTCACCTTGTAAATATTGCATTCACCAGCATTTGTATATATTGCATAATAAAACCCCACAGTTGCATTTGCAAGTACCTCAAGATTTTGGTCACATAATTTGCAAATTGTCCTAATTCCCACAAATGAAATCAATATCAAACTGGGGGCAATCTACTCAAAAGGAGAAAGGATTCATTAAAGAAAGCTTTATTCAATCATGGAATCAATTCATCAAACTCAAAAGAGGAACACTTAGTCAAATCTACATCCCAATCCTATTTGAGCCTAAAATGCAAAATTTGATCCAAGAACTAAAATGACCTTATCTTTATCAGGATTAAAAGTATGAAATGGATGGAACTACACTTGAAATATGGATTTGAAAAACATTGCAAAATTTTTTCTAAGTGTTGACTCAATTGATGAAATCATTTCTTTCTAGCAAATCGATGAAAGTTTTAGACTAGACAAGCTATGATGAAAGGATGATATTTTTCTTGATTTTTGAATGACTATCTTAAAATCAAAGTTTTAAATCATGTATTATTTGTCTAAGGATGTGATCATTAAAGAATCATCCAGGACTTGTACATAGGATAAAACTAAGATTTCTACTTGTTTATGCAAACAGATACCTTGGCTATTTTGATCTTCAAATCATAATACCAAAATCTACTTCCAACATAGAATCTGACAAAATCGGTATTCGCACTCTCATGATTGGCTTTAATCAATGATATTCATACTGAAGAGAGAAGGGAAAGAAAAGAAAGAGGTGCAAAAAGTATTCATATCATCAAAGTTGAACTAGTGATGGTTGTACTAAAATAGGATCCAAAAAAATGCTCAATGATGATTATAAGCTCCAAATCTTCAATAATCATAGTTAGTTGCATACATCTTAGATTAAGTGCATTGTATATATTGTTTTGCATTTATTAGCTTAATTTTCAAGGGGGGAAATGAAAAGGTGGTGTACACAAATCAAAAATCAAAAGATCATCAAAACAACTATATATGATCGAGTGTGTTGGAGATAAAAAAACAAATTAAAAAAAATCAAAAATAAAAAACAAAGTGCATTTCAATAGTTCATTTGCATTAGTTAAAGTTACATTAAGCCATCCTCATTACATTTTGCATATATTTAGATGTGTCTCACATTTGAGTTATTAGGTGCATTGCATTAAGCCATTATCATTAGATTATATTCATATCATTTAAAGTGCATAGATTAAGTGCATTGCATTAGTTAGAAATCATTAAATTCATTAAGACCATTAAACATTAAGAGCATCTCATACATGATAGTACCATTCATGCATATTACATACATCATTGAAAGATCATTACATCATTACATCGCATTTACATATTAAAAGAAATGCATTCATCTAATATCCATCTAATATCAATATCATTAAAGTAAATTACACACTGCATTCATCTATTCTATGTCATACATAAGACAGTCATTTAACCATCATTAGGACATATGCATACATTATAAAATTGCATTCTGAAAAGCATAAAAAAAAGCATATAGAATATAGATTCATATAGAGCATCTTATCATCCAAAACATCTGAAAATGGTATCCAACATGTAATGACATCATATATAGTCAAATCTATCAAAGAAGAGAGCAGAGTCCATGGTACGATCATCATAAATGAACAAAAGATCAAAGTCTATAACATCATCATATAAAGCAATATCTAAAACCTCAAATGTCCATCAAAGTATCAACATAAACAACATTGAATCGATAAAAAATAATACAAAAATGGTCCAATTTCTCGATCATAGCAACAAAATGTAACATCAAAATACAGAGAAAACAATGGAACTAGCTCATGAAAAATCAACTAATAGAGTCACCTGCACCATCAGTACCATCACAATCAAGAGCACTATTAGGAGGCTGGATCAAACTAGCCTATAATCTATGCTGACTCATAGCAACCATGAAGGTCTGCATCATCGCACTCATCTGTGAAACTTTTTGCTGGATAGAAGATATCTGGGTCTGCAAAGAAGCAAAATCTGATGCTGAGGCTGGGGCATGACCCTGTGGAAGTGGAACAATAGAAGATGGCACCACAGAAGAAGATGGATCACTCAAAGAAGGAACAAAGTGAGATGAAGACAGACGTGAAGAAGATGAAGGCATCGAGGTAGAAGCATGTGCCTAAGCTAAAGGAGCCTGAGGAATAACAGGAGGATTAACAGGAAGAACAACCGACTGAATAGGAGCACCCTGTGCCTGATCAAGTAAAATATGTGCTATATCTGCATCTATCTCTCTCTGTCATCTAGCATGAGGCCTCTGTGTAGGATCTCTAGCAACCTGATGCAAAAGCCTGTCAACATGTCCATCCCTAGCCTGATCACCACCCCTAGGAGGAATAGGAGCAGCAGCTAACATTAGCATATGTACTCGACCTACTCTGGCTCCGCAATGACCCCATCATCCATATCAACCCCTGAACCTACCACGACCACCACCTCCATCATCATCTCCATCATCATCATCACTACCATCTCCACCAGCACCATCACGACCACCATCATCCCCATCTGATAACTCTTCAATAGTGGGAATCCTCTTAGCAGGTTCTATGAACCTGGGAAAAGGATACCGATGTAACCAGGAGCCATACTCATCAGTAATACCTGCATCCATGATATGGGACCTAGGAGCCCAAGGACGATACCCAATCTCTCGTATCTCTTGTAATGCCCCGCTAGGGAACCCAGAAGAACTTAACCTAAACATGCGACTAAGTTTGCAGAATTTTTTTTTTTTAAAGTTAACAATCAATAACATCAAAGTCTACAATGCGGAAGCAAAGCATAGCAATAAACAACTAGCATAGGTTACAACTCCCAAGGGTTCCTTGACGTAGATTACAAAAGAGCTAATTACTTAATATAAGATAAAGATTTGAATCCCAAGATTACATCTGAAAGATAAAATACAACATCATATGCATGATTTCATAAATACAATTGGTACCTTAAGGTAACCATAATAATAAGCATCCACTGCACATGTCGCAGGGTATGTGAATATAATAACTGAAAAGAAATACAACATGATAACTCTGAATATCATATACAATGATTCAAGATCACAAGAAGAAGAAGATAATGAAATAACATCTACAACATGGATCATCCAGCCTCGGTGCACGAGTGTCAGAGTCTCAAATGGTAAAAGAATCACTACCACCTGACCTTGTGAACCTAAATGGTCTACTCCCACTGTGCTAAGGAGATAACATCAGAACCCACTCAGATAACAAACAACAACAACAATCCAAGGAAGAGGTCCTGAAAGCTTCTAAAACAAAGGATACCAAAAGTACAACAAGGTCTAACAAAACATTACCAGAGGCACACAAAAAATGTAGGAAGCCTAAGATGCAAACAAGAGTGTCATCACATAAGTCAACTCCAAGGTTATCCTGGTAGTCCCTTCAGACCCCGGCACCCTAGTGACTCTATGTGGTGATAGTAACCTCTCATGTAGACAAGGTACTACCTATGCCATATCTAGTCCACGAAGGTAGCAAGCATCATCTCAACTCCCATCCTAGTCAAACTCAATCAGGAACTCAGGCATGGGCAAGACACAAAATATCTTATTAGGTTCATTTTAAATTCAATGTTTATTAATTATCACTTATTAAACTACTTGTAATTGGATCTCCTGGTAGCCACTTCTGGGCCCCGACACCAATTCACAAGCCACTTCCTGATATACACTTAGATGACCTACCCTAGGGTTTCACATAAACATTAAGAACTCTGAGTTATCACAACTCATGAATCTCTACAACTAGATTCAACATGCAAAACCATAAACCACTAGGATCAAACCCACCTAGGGTTAGAACTACTCATGCAAAACCAAATACATCATAAAAAAAGTTACCGACACAACATAACATGCATGGCTACCAATCATGACAGAAAGAATATCCAAAAACCCACCTCTGGATTTTTAACCCTAAAAGATGATTATAACCCCTGAAAAAATCAATCCAAAACTAAAATTGAGATAATACTTACAAACCAATTGCAAAATCGATTAAAGATTCTTCACTAAAATTCACACAGGAATATATATACAAATCCATTAGACAAAGATCCTTTTAATCTTATACTTTAATCAAACACAATTAATCAAAAGCATGACACATCTCATCTAGCTTAAAAGCATCTCTAAAAACACAATAATTCAATTAGATTTATAACTAAATAGGACAATAAATTACTAATCCAATTTAATATGAACAATGAATATCCCTAATCCCATAATAACAATAATCTTATAATAATCATTTCTAAAAAGAAATAAAATTAAATTGAAATTAGTTTATACTAATTTCCTTCAATATAATCTTAAACACCAATCTCAAATATAACAAAACTAATTCTTATTAAAGAATTAATATTGAATATTAATTAAATTTATCTATAAACCAAATGAAATTAATTATAAAATAAATAAATTTAAAAATTTAAATTTAAATAACAAATATTAAAACTAAACTAAATTACAAAATTTATTTAATATCAAAAAGGGGTAATAAAACATAATATAAATGTTTTGAATTTAAAAAAAAAGAAAAGAATAAAAAAAATACATTGGGACCCACGGGTCCCACCCACTGTGCACGACAGCATGGGAGCTGCCGTCGACAGTCAAAGGACTGCTGGCGACAATCCCTAAGGACTGCCGTTGACAGCTCCTTTGAGCTATGCGGCAGAGTACCAGCATGGGTACCGGCGGGGGATAGGGTATAGGGAGGAGTACCCTCCCAAATAAAACTTTAAATTTATATAATATTTTTTTTAAAACAAAACCCTTTATAAATTGCGATATATATAATTTACTGACATTCTTGTCATTTAAAACAAACAAACAAATTCCTCAATAAATATATTCTAATATATATTTATTTTATTTATTATTTAATTTAGGATCTAATTCCATACTTAATCTAAAATTATAAATAAATAAATATATATATATATATATATATATATATATATAGAGAGAGAGAGAGAGAGAGAGAGAGAGAGAGTGCAACATTTATACATAATTAACTATAATAATCCAATCCAACAAAAACTCTCTTAACATAAAAAAAATTAACCCCATTCATTTTTAACAAAGATCAAAACCATATTCTAATTGGGCTTTCTAATGCTTTTTCTACAGATCCCTCAGGATCATCAAATCGCAAAACAGATGAGCGATACTATTAAATCATATTGCAAAATACAAAACTTTTCAACATTCAAAATCCAACAGGCACGATGAAGACACTTTTCTTTTCTATAGAGATGCGAAAAGGAATAACCATAATAGATTCAAAAACCTACCTCAATTCAATTGCACAGAAATGATGATGTCCTAAACGAAGAAATAAAACCCAAGCTTTTGAAGAACTCTTCAAATCTATCCCAAAACTATCTCCAAAATTCTTCCTCCAAAACCTGTGTGTCGAATAATGGCCAAAACCCCTAATATTTAAAGGAATTCCCCTTTCATATGCAAAAATATAAACTCAACTCCAAGAAGGTCTTTGCATGAAGATGAACTTTAGTTCACAGTTCAGTTTCAGTTGAACTGAAGTCCTCTTTCCACTTTGACTTTAGTTGAAAGCATATAACCAAACTTCAACTTGAATCATTAATTCAATTTCATGCAATTAGGAATATGCAACATAATGCATTCAATTAAATAATAATTAGAACATTTAGTTACATAAATAACACATGCCAAAATAAATTTCAATTTAATAAATATATTTTAATTAAACAAAGGTTAATTTCATGATTTAAATAAATCAAAAGTGAAGATATTTAATTAATTCACATTAATTAAATATTTCAACCACACTCAAATATAACATATAATTAATTCCCAATTAATTAATGCATCAACTATATAATTTAAAAAAATAAAAAATTAAAATAAATACATTTATTTAATTACCATTTAAATACTATGCCATAGCTAAAAATAGAATAATCTAAAAACAGAAATCACACAAAATGCCACAAATCAAAGAATCAAAAAGACCCAAGGACCCACATTCAAACTCAGGACTTAGGTGTAAACTCTTGCCAAGTGGACGAGTTTAGGAGGGTGAAAACACAGAATCTTGTCCCCTACTTTAGGACAATAATTGGCTTAGGTTAGGATTTGGAACTGAATATTATCTCCCCTCTTTTACCATTAAGATTAGCGATAGGGCACGCTCCTCCTGACAATTCAGGGAAGTCGATGCCCGATACCTGCGAACCTGCATAAGAGACAAGCATGTACATATATATAAAAATATAATAGACAATGGCAGGGATCGACCGATCGTGTGGATCTCGCAAGCAAGTAACTATGACTCCATCCCTCAACCACATCAAGCACATCAAATAGAAATATAAAACAAACACATCAACCATACACATGCAAGTATGGGGTCAGTAAAATCATAAGCATCAACCAATTCCTAACATATAATCTATCATCCTAGATTAATTACAACATTTATAAAATTAGACTAGGGGCGAGGTATTACATCCACCCCCCCTAGGATTAGGCTTAGTCCTGGAAGCCTACAACAGATGAGGATATGCATCCCCCCAATCACAAAGCATTAACTAAAGATAAAACATGACATTGGAAAGCAAGTCATAACATAAGAATATAAACACAAAGCAATGGTCTGAAAGCATATTGTTTTATGTCTATGTTTAGTTTCAAGTTTAACATACTAGACATCTAATAGGCACACAACTTCCTAGAGTTCCCAGTGTAGAACTCGGTGCTCTGATACCAAGTGTAATGCCCCGCCAGGGAACCCAGAAGAACTTAACCTAAACATGCGACTAAGTTTACAGAATATATATTTTTTAAAGTTAACAATCAATAACACTAAAGTCTACAATGCGGAAGCAAAGCATAGCAATAAACAACTAGCATAGGTTACAACTCTCAAGGGTTCCTTGACGTAGATTATGAAAGAGCTAATTAATTAATATAAGATAAAGATTTGAATCCCAAGATTACATCTGAAAGATAAAATACAACATCATATGCATGATTTCATAAATACAATTGGTACCTTAAGGTAACCATAATAATAAGCATCCACTGCACATGTCGCAGGGTATGTGAATACAATAACTGAAAAGAAATACAACATGATAACTCTGAATATCATATACAATGATTCAAGATCACAAGAAGAAGAAGATCACGAAAGAACATCTGCAACATGGATCATCCAGCCTTGGTGCATGAGTGTCAGAGTCTCAAATGGTAAAAGAATCACTACCACCCGATCTCGTGAACCTAAACAGTCCACTCCCACCGTGCTGAGGAGATAACATCAGAACCCACTCGAATAACAAACAATAACAACAATCCAAGGAAGAGGTCTTGAAAGCTTCTAAAACAAAGGATACCAAAAGAACAACAAGGTCTAACAAAACAATACTAGAGGCAAACAGAAAATGTAGGAAACCTAAGACGCAAACAAGAAGTGTCATCACATAAGTCAGCTCTAAGGTTATCCTAGTAGTCCCTTCGGACCCCGATGCCCTAGTGACTCTATGTGGTGATAGTAATCTCTCATGTAGACAAGGTACTACCTATGCCATATCTAGTCCACGAAGGCGGCAAGCATCATCTCAACTCCCATCCTAGTCAAACTCAATCGGGAACTCAGGCATGGGTGAGGCACAAAATATCTTATTAGGTTCATTTTAGACTCTCAATGTTTATTAATTATCACTTATTAAACTACTTGTAATTGGATCTCCTGGTAGCCACTTCCGGGGCTCGACACCAATTCACAAGCCACTTCCTGATATACACTTAGATGACCTACCCTAGGGTTTCACATAAACATTAAGAACTCTGAGTTATCACAACTCATGAATCTCTACAACTAGATTCAACATGCAAAACCATAAACCACTAGGATCAAACCCACCTAGGGTTAGAACTACTCATGCAAAACCAAATACATCATAAAACAAGTTACCGACACAACATAACATGCATGGCTACCAATCATGACAGAAAGAATATCCAAAAACCCACCTCTGGATTTTTAACCCTAAAAGATGACTATAACCCCTGAAAAAATCAATCCAAAACTAAAATTGAGATAATACTTACAAACCAATTGCAAAATCGATTAAAGATTCTTCACTAAAATTCACACAGGAATATATATACAAATCCATTAGACAAAGATCCTTTTAATCTTATACTTTAATCAAACACAATTAATCAAAAGCATGACACATCTCATCTAGCTTAAAAGCATCTCTAAAAACATAATAATTCAATTAGATTTATAACTAAATAGGACAATAAATTACTAATCCAATTTAATATGAACAATGAATATCCCTAATCCCATAATAACAATAATCTTATAATAATCATTTCTAAAAAGAAATAAAATTAAATTGAAATTAGTTTATACTAATTTCCTTCAATATAATCTTAAACACCAATCTCAAATATAACAAAACTAATTCTTATTAAAGAATTAATATTGAATATTAATTAAATTTATCTATAAACCAAATGAAATTAATTATAAAATAAATAAATTTAAAAATTTAAATTTAAATAACAAATATTAAAACTAAACTAAATTACAAAATTTATTTAATATCAAAAAGGGGTAATAAAACATATTATAAATGTTTTGAATTTTTTAAAAAAGTAAAGAATAAAAAAAATACATTGGGACCCGCAGGTCCCACCCACTGCACATGACAGCGTGGGATCTGTCATCGACGGTCCCTAAGGACTGCCATCGATAGCTCCTTTGAGCTGCACGACAGAGTACCAACACGGGTACCGGTATGGGGACAGGGTATAGCGAGGAGTACCCTCCCAAATAAAACTTTAAATTTATATAATATTTTTTTAAAAACAAAACCCTTTATAAATTGTGATATATATAATTTAATGACATTCTTGTCATTTAAAACAAACAAACAAATTCCTCAATAAATATATTCTAATATATATTTATTTTATTTATTATTTAATTTAGGATCCAATTCCATACTTAATCTAAAATTTTATATATATATATATATATATATATAGAGAGAGAGAGAGAGAGAGAGAGAGAGAGAGAGAGAGAGAGAGAGAGAGAGAGAGAGAGAGAGAGAGAGAGAGAGAGAGAGAGAGAGAGAGGGCAACATTTATACATAATTAACTATAATAATCCAATCCAACAAAAACTCTCTTAACATAAAAAAAATTAACCCCATTCATTTTTAACAAAGATCAAAACCATAGTCTAATTGGGCTTTCTAATGCTTTTTCTACAGATCCCTCAGGATCATCAAATTGCAAAACAGATGAGCGATACTATTAAATCATATTGCAAAATACAAAACTTTTCAACATTCAAAATCCAACAGGCACGATGAAGACACTTTTCTTTTCTATAGAGATGTGAAAAGGAATAACCATAATAGATTCAAAAACCTACCTCAATTCAATTGCATAGAAATGATGATGTCCTAAACGAAGAAATAAAACCCAAGCTTTTGAAGAACTCTTCAAATCTATCCCAAAACTGTCTCCAAAATTCTTCCTCCAAAACCTGTTTGTCGAATAATGGCCAAAACCCCTAATATTTAAAGGAATTCCCCTTTCATATGCAAAAATATAAACTCAACTCCAAGAAGGTCTTTGCATGAAGACGAACTTTAGTTCACAGTTCAGTTTTAGTTGAACTGAAGTCCTCTTTCCACTTTGACTTTAGTTGAAAGCATATAACCAAACTTCAACTTGAATCATTAATTTAATTTCATGCAATTAGGAATGTGCAACATAATGCATTCAAATAAATAATAATTAGAACATTTAGTTAACATAAATAACACATGCCAAAATAACTTTCAATTTAATAAATATATTTTAATTAAACAAAGGTTAATTTCATGATTTAAATAAATCAAAAGTGAAGATATTTAATTAATTCACATTAATTAAATATTTCAACCACACTCAAATATAACATATAATTAATTCCCAATTAATTAATGCATCAACTATATAATAAAAATAATAATTAAATTAAAATAAATACATTTATTTAATTACCATTTAAATACTATGCCACAGCTAAAAATAGAATAATCTAAAAATAGAAATCACACAAAATGCCACAAATCAAAGAATCAAAAAGACCCAAGGACCCACATTCAAACTCAGGACTTAGGTGTAAACTCTTGCCAATTGGACGAGTTTAGAAGGGTGAAAACACAGAATCTTGTCCCCTACTTTAGGACAATAATTGGCTTAGGTTAGGATTTGGAATTGAATATTATCTCCCCTCTTTAACCATTGAGATTAGTGATAGGGCACGCTCCTCCTGACAATTCAGGGAAGTCGATGCCCAGTACCTGCGAACCTACATAAGAGACAAGCATGTACATATATATAGAAATATAACAGACAATGGTGGGGATCGGCCGATTGTGTGGATCTCGCAAGCAAGTAACTACGACTCCGTCCCTCAACCACATCAAGCACATCAAACAGAAATATAAAACAAACACATCAACCATACACATGCAAGTATGGGGTCAGTAAAATCATAAGCATCAACCAATTCCTAACATATAATCTATCATCCTAGATTAATTACAACATTTATAAAATCAAACTAGGGGTGAGGTATTACATCTCTCGTATAGCTGTACCATAGTCTACACAAGGGCCCCACAATGACCTCTCGGCTTGTACACGAGCATACATGGCTACGCCCTGTGGCATATCCTGAACACGCCCATAATGATGAAATACACGACGGAAGTAGAATCTCTCCATAACAGAAGAGGAACGATCGATCATCCAGCAAGGGCAGAACATATAAGGAAGCTCACCATCATCTTCTAGCCAAGCCTCATGTTGGCACCTGAAAATTTGGGCCAAAATATAAACAGAACGTCAAGGAAGTATAAGATATATTTTTCATATTTTATAATTTTCCTTTGATAAAAAATTTAAATGGATAAAAAGTGTGTGTTTTTAATTTTTAGGCTATAAATCACTTTATTTTATACATATTTTTAGATAATGCTCGCAAAGAGGGACAGACATTGTCAAAACTCAAAAGGTTAGACAAGGAAAAAGTAAAAAGTAAAAAGTGAAAATGAATAGTAAAAAGGGATTTTGACCCCTTTATATAGCTTTTTGACCTAAAAAGAGGTACATTTGACCTAAGGGAGGACTTTTTCATCAAAATTAACCTTATCAAGTGAATTTTATCATCACAACAATTGAAATAGGGGCATTTGAAATCAAATGGACTAAACATCGATATCAAAAATTCAAATAAAATTCATCAAAAAAACATGATCTTTATTAATATTAAAACGATCAACATAATCAAGAATAAATCAACGGTCAAATCAATTTGAATTTTATTTCATTTCCGAGGGGGCATACCATTGGTAATATCAAACAACAGTGAAATCATTGGAATCGAGAGACGAATCATCAAATCAAAGTGAAAGCTTTTATCAAGAAATTTTTTGTAATCAAATGAATGGGGCATCGCATCGAAATCGATCATCAAATCAGGTATCATATCAGGATTTTTTATCAGGATCAAGCATCATATCAGGGATTAATCAAAGAATGACCATCATATTAGAATGATCATCAGAACCACATCAATTGAGAGTTTCATATCGATCAAATTTGCATCAATCTCGTATCAGAAATCAAGAATCAACCATCGAAAGACATCAAGAACACACATCAAAAGATCGACCATCAACGAATCAGGACCTATCATCAAGCAAGATCAGAGTATTCTTTGAATCGACATGCTTCGCACATCAACTCAAAGAGGGGCATTTGTAATCAATGAAAAATGGACAAAGATAATTAAATGATAAATCAAGTCAAATCAAAGAAAATTTAGGACAAAATTGAAGTAATTGAATCACAATGCATAATTAGCCAATCAAAATTAAAATCAAGTCTTAATTCGAGATAAATCAAAATTGAGATTATTTTAATCAAATGTAATCAAATCAAAGTACAATTAATTCTATTAATTGTATAGTCTTGGATTAAATCAAATTCAACCCAATCAAGGGGTACATGGCTAAAATAAATCAATTAAATCAATTAATAAATATTAATTACTCTCCACAACCACAAAGGGAGGAAATTCAATCAACCAATAAGATTGGAGGAAAGACATTCACATGGATCAAGCCAAATTGAATCTCAATCACTCAAAGTGAAAGAGAATCTTGACCATCCATCTTGTCTACTTGTCCCAAGCTTTGAGGACACAAAATTTGCATTGTCTTCAAAGGGTGGAACCAAGGACTCAACCAAGGTTTAATCATGGTCAACTACACTACACCCCCTACCATTGGGAAAATCTATAAAAGGAAGACCAAAATCCTTCATAATTCATAACCACATATCTTAGAATTGCATTGAACCTCTTGCATTTTATATCTAGAAAGGCATTTGAGAGCTTAATTAGCATTTACTTTGATCTAATTGTTAGCTTTAGCTTGTTTATCTTATCATTCTCATTCTAGGACTGTCATTAATGGAAGCTTGCTAAGAGCTTTTCATTAACATTCTTAGATAGAGAGCCATAGGATGCTCAATTGATCATTAATTTGTTAAATAGTTTCTCTATTGTGGTTTATTTAGTTACTATTTCATTTATTGTTCAACCTCAATTCTATGAAGATACTTTCCTTAGTATACACTTCTTTACCATGTTGAGAAGTTTTCTTTGATCATCTTAGGAACCTCTCTCTTATACATCTTGTGATCTTTAGCTTAAGTCCTTCAAACTTTTCCTCCAAGCACTCTATGCTTTGATACCAATTGTTAGATAACTGAGAGGGGGGGTGAGTCAGTTAAGTCCAATTATCCTATAGTCCCAAATAATTCTAGATGTATATAAAAAAAATTTCAAACAAATTAATCAACTTGATAAAATATCAACTGTGCCTTTCTCTTCATATATCTATTACTAGTAAATTAAATACTGTGTTTAGCAATCAATCCAATTATAGTAATGTGTAAAGTGAAATAAAAATTCAACACATCCATACACATATAACATAGATTTTTAACGTGGAAACCCTATTAGGAGAAAAACCACCCAGGACTGGTAACCCAAAATAATTCACTCTTCTAAAGTGAGCTCGGTTAGGAGCCAACCCTGTTAAAGGTTATAAAAGCACACTGTGAGGTATGACCTTGTTAGAGGATTTATCACTAACAGCTCTCCCTTGACAAAAATTTTTCTATGGGATCAACAAGAAAACAATCAACATTCATTGAATGCCATATCAAAATATAAAGACTATCACTAGTACATTTGAGGTCAAATTCCGATGGCCATTTGTCAGATTTGCAATGCTAATTTGTCGGCATTTTGACATATGAGTCCGTCACCGTTTTTGCGTAGGAAATTGTGACAAAAGATGTATTCGTCAGTTTACTGACACCATATCATGTTAGAAACTTGCACACAGAAATAGCTTCATTATGGCATTTTCTGTGGTTCATCCATCAAAATTCTGACATAATGACCTATCAGAAATATACAATCTCTATTGGAATTAACTGTTGAAAACATATCCTTTCCGACATTATAACTATTGGAATAGTGACAGTTTCCACCTAATTCTAATAGATATACCTGTTGGTGATATGGCATTAATGTCAAAGTTTCTATCAAAAAATTTCTATTTGCGACACTTAAACTGTCGAAAGAGCGATAGTCCTTCAGCATTTCTCCGACAAGTTTCCCTGTCGAACGTATAGCATTACTGTCAGAAGTATTGTTGTAAATTATTTTTCTCTAACATTTTATCTGTCAAATGTGTAGCACTTCTATCAGAATTAATTATGAAGTATTGAAAAACCGACGGATATGCACATTAAAGATACAACAACTCAAGAGACCATCATAGGTTCTCTCTTTCTTTGGTCTATATTATTGACATAATGTTTTACCTTTCATTAGCTCATCAAATCTAGGGATTTGAAAGAATTTAATAGAATATTTTCATGACAATGTATATTATTTAAGTTGACGTTGCACGAATTTATCTACTTCACGCACTTGTAGACTATGAGGACAGTGATAAAGAAGCATGGCCATGGGAGGAGATGCTTCTTTATCATCGTATTCATAGTATACAAGTGCGTGAAGTAGATAAATTCATGCAACGTCAACTTAAATAATATATGTTGTCATGAAAATATTCTATTAAATTCTTCCGAATCCCCGAATTTGATGAGCTAATGAAAGGTAAAACATTATGTCAATAATATAGACCAAAGAAAGAGACAACCTATGATGGTCTCTTGAGCTGTGTTATCTTTAGTCCTAGCTACCTGTCGATCATCAAGAATAATCATGGCCTTGCATTTATGTACACTGCACAAATTGATCCTAGTCTCGCAAAAACATTTTACACTTGTACATCTCATCAATACTGGAGGCCTAAAGTAATTTTATACGATCACTAGCACATTTTGTGCATGGATGAGAAACAGTATCCAAAGTTTCTAGATAACCATTTTTGAGAAGAGGAATGAGTGCAGGCTAAAGAAGGGATAATTCCACAACAGAAAGGAAGACATCTTTTTAGCCTGGGTCTGGATCCTACCCCAATTGTCGAAGGATCCAAGGCCAGTCTAGAAAGATGTCTTCCCATTTTGTCTGCAACATTGTGTCCATCCATGATCTTAGGAATATCATTGTCTTTCTACTCTTCATTTTCCAAAATATATCACTTCTTCAAGCTTGCAGAGTAATCTTATTAATAAAATAACTCTTGCCAACATTAGGGTACCCACAGATAAAAATACTTGATGTTATTGGTGCTTGTGCTCAAGGATATCAATTCACTATTTTGAAACGGCCAAATCATTTTTATTTCATTTGTAGAGAAAAGGAGTGGGAGAAAATGAACGAGTGAAAGTTGATTGAGTGTGAGAGAAGGCATTGCATTTTATTTGATCATGAATGCTCTCTGAAATGACCAATCATGTTTTCTATTCAATTTTTTTTGTTGTTTTTTTTCCCATATTCAGTAGATAAAAATCATGGCGATAGCCACTTAGCCATCTTTTTGATGTTCTAGGTATTTTACAAAGATACAGGTATGTGGATTTATCATTCAGTTGCTTGCAGTTATTGGTCAAATGCAAATATTTTGTCAAGTTGAAAGGGCAAGATATCAGTTTGGTGTTTTTAGTTTATGTTAAAAGTTGATTTGGTAAAATCCTAAAAAAACACACTACATGTTCTAAATGTAAAGAAGTTTAATGTTAAATGTAAGATATATATCTCATCCATAATAATCAAAAGAAAGGACATTAAACTTATAAGGAGATTTACCAATCCAAAAATATAAGCGAATAGGAAACATGATTGGTACCTTATGAATTGGTTTTTGAGGTGCACAATCTTCATCAATCTCTTGAGAACAAGACCCCTCCTCATGAAAAATGCATTTAACAGATTAAACAAATCTACAAAACTGAACCAATGGCATGTTTAGAACAAAGAAATAGATTAATAATAATATGCTAAAAATTATATTATGTTTAATACATGCAAAAGGACCAGTCCCAACAATTCTTAAACATACTTTATCTAATATGATAATAACATGCTAATTAAACTAATAAAGGTGTTATCTACATTTAATTTTCCAATTACTAATTACACAAAAAACAAATTACAAAACTGAACCAATGGCATGTTCTTCGTGTGCTACAAGGAAGATTTGGCTATGAAAAAAAGAAGTGAAATGACTTCATCATTTTTATTTCACTTGGATAGAGGAGTGAAAGCTGAGCACGAGAGAAGGTATGTGATTTCTTCATCTTTCAAGCATCTAGCATCATATTCAATTGCAAATTTCAAATGCATTGCATTTTATTTGATCACGAATGCTCTCTGAAATGACCGCATTCTACTGGTGTCGTGCCCTAGCCCGTGCTTTATCTCCATTATTTGATATTATTGGTGCTTGTTCTCAAGGATATCAATTCACTATTTTCAAATGTTTGGATCGTTTAGATAGTTACATTTCCTGACTTTTCCTCTAGTACACAGTCAGGAAATGTAACTGTCTAATGATTATATGTAATGTTGAATGGATTAAATGCTTTATTTTTGGTAGAAGTGAATGGAAGGAATAGTGTGTATTAAATACAATCCAGTCACTTATTGAATGCTTTGGAGACTACTGGTTTGACTGTCCATGCGCTACCAGTGACTGAGATTCATTAAAGGATACAAAACCCTTCATTTTGGGGTTATTGTGTGTGGATTCAAATGTAGGTTTGATTTGGTTAATGTTTAGAAGAGATAAATAAAGTATTTAAAGACAATCTTACATGTTTGGAGAGGTTTGAGAGGCACTTATCATGATTGTACCCTCACAAACATTGGCATAGACTGGTTTTACTAAGTTTCCTTTCTCTATTTTGAGGTTTCCTTTCTCTGCCGCAGGGGTACAATCAGAGGGTTCATTGAAAAAATGATCCTTCAAATGGTTACTATGAATATGAATGATTTGATATAGCATATTGCTCATTTTACTTGAAGTTTGGAATAGCTTGTGCAAGGGTGAAAGTAGTTTTGATCATTTTGTTCGTGACTGTTCCTCTACACAGTCAGGAAATGTAACTGTCTAATGATTATATGTAATGTTGAATGGATTAAATGCTTTATTCTTGGTAGAAGTGAATGGAAGGAATAGTGTTGGTGTTAAGTTTCATTTATTATTGAATTCAATGGTTTCCAAGATGTGTTGAGGAGTTTGCTCCTTGTTTAATGTTAATTGTTCCTGCACAATCCACTTATACCACAGTGAAATACTATGTGGAAGGGATGGTTGATAGTGTTCCTTGAGGGAAGGGGGATTTTGAAAGACTTGTTATCATTGTATTGTGTATTTCTAATATGTTTGGATGCAGGGCAGACCAGGAGAATGAAGGATCACTTAGTGATTGCATGATAACCCAGTTTTGAAGGGTCATTGGTAGAGGGGAATGAAGGATCACTCACTGATTGCATGATAACCCCACCAAGCATTCTTTCCTTTAATTTTCCACAATATCTCAAAGTATGATCATTATTCTTTACTTTCTTCTATATGCTATTCTTTCTATGGTTTTGTTATCTCATAAATATATCAAAAACATTGCAGATGTGCATATAAAAGTAAAATATTGTCCTTCAATTGTTCCACATTGAAGCATTTCCTCTTTGGAGTATTCTCTTCATTTGTACAATATCTGTCAAAAATGGTTCCCATATTTCTTCAAGATCTATTTTAATCTTTATATTGAAATTTTGATTAGATTTGACCTATAGTTGATTTCATTAGTATTTTATAACATATACTCCTAATGTGAAATGTGGAGAGAAAGAAAGAGACACACTAGGTATGAATTACACGATATACCCATCATCACTTAGCACTTAAATAATAAATTATGGATAGGGAACAACCCCCTAAACTTTGGATGTTTGTTTCATGTTGGCCTCTTATTATATGCAAAGGTAGGCCTGTCTTAATTAGGCTAACAACCATAGTGTAGGGGCCATAAATTATGGAACCCAAAATAGTCCACACTTGTATTAAATTAGGTTCAGTATACTACAAGGGAATGGAGACCATGCAATAGTGCCTCATGGGGATGGAAGAAACCCTTCACCAAGAAGATGGTTGTGTCTGCAATATTTACTAGAGGCAAAGAACATAATTTGGTTCCAGCAATTACTCCTAGAAGATAATGGCACCCACAAAACAATTGGAAAAGATAGCACTCACTATATCTTTTATCACTCTTTTAAAGATGGGACAATAAATCTCAAAGATTGATCAACGAATTCTTGAACACAAAGAACCATTGATAGATATGATTCATGTGTACAATAGCCAACAACCAGTTGTTCCAATCATGGTGTCCAATAATTAAGTTAGAAAAGGCATCTACAAATCCCTTACACAATCATAATAGATTCAAACCATGAACTATAAGAACCTAACAATGGGACTAACAAAGATATAGCCTAAACAAATCTTGATCATATTCCACCCTATTGTAAGGCCCAAGAAGTAACTCTATCTTAAAGCTACACATTCCTCTAGATGAAGCTCAAAGGTCAGGTAGCTGAAGCATAGCAATACTTGAATGAATATAGGAATAATTTGATGTACAATCATTTGCTAGCTTGGTTTGTGGGTTTTATCCATAATATTTTCCCTTCAACCACATTTATAGTTTGAGAAAATCAGAAAAAATTGTTTCAGATTTATATTATCCTTTTGAACTAGCACACTGCCATCAAAATGCATAATCATTGGTCATCTCAAGAAAATTCCTATTGATTAGTAGGATATCCTTATAAAAATTTGATGCATGGATTTCTTGTGAATTATCGACTGCTATGTATCTTGCAACTATGGAAGGAATAGTGTTGGTGTTAGGTTTCATTTATTATTGAAGTCAATGGTTTCCAAGATGTGTTGAGGAGTTTTCTCCTTGTTTAATGTTAACTGTTCCTACACAATCCACTCATAAAATAGTGAAATGCTATGTGGAAGGGATGGTTGATAGTGTTCCTTGAGGGAAGGGGGATTGTGAAAGACTTGTTATCATTGTATTGTGTATTTCCAATATGTTTGGATGCAGGGCAGACCGGGAGCATGAAGGATCACTCACTGATTGCATGATAACCTGATTTTGAAGGGTCACTAGTTGAGGTGACAATCAAGGTCTGGATGATTGTGCCATTGGAGGACCCTATTTCTTTGTAGTAATTTCTATTCAAATTGGATGCATGGATTTCTTGTAAATTATCAGCTGCTATGTATCCTGCAACTGCATTCGTAAATCTCCATATACTTCTCTAGGGTTGTAAGCCACTTAGGGATCAAAATATAGAGACTAAATCAAAATCATTCTTTGTCCTATTTCCTTTTAACAGAGTATCAACTATCAATGATACAATATACATTTGATGCCCTAAGCTATCAAATATACAAATGACACCTACCTAAAAGCTCACCAGGAGAATGAAGGATCACTCACTGATTGCATGATAACCTGGTTTTGAAGGGTCACTAGTTGAGGGGACAATCAAGGTCTGGATGATTGGGCCATTGGAGGACCCTAGTTCTTTGTATTAATTGCTATTCAAATTGGATGCATGGATTTATTGTGAATTATCAGCTGCTATGTATCCTGTAACTACATCCATAAATCTGCATATACTTCTCTAGGGTTGTAAGCCACTTAGGGATCAAAATAGAGAAACTAAATAAAAATTATTCTTTGTCCTATTTCCTCTTAACAAAGTATCAACTATCAATGATACAATACATTTGATGCCCTAAGCTATCAATACAAATGGCACCTAGCTAGAAGCTCATGGGCTGTCCATTTGATAACCACAGTCAACATTTCAAAAAAATGGATATCCTTGAGCACAAGCACCAATAACATCAAATAATGGAGTTAAATCATGGGCTAGGGCACAACACCAGTAGAATGTGGTCATTTTAGTGACAACAATTTACAATGGCGTCATTAAACATATATGCCAGTAATATCAACAAATGTGAATCCAAACATTTGAATACAGTGAATCGATATCCTTGAGCACAAGCACCAATAACATCAAATAATAGAGATAAAGCACTGGCTATGGCACTACACCAGTAGAATGCGATCATTTCAGAGAGAATTCATGATCAAATAAAATGAAATGCATTTGAATATGATGCCAGAGGCTCAAAAGATGAAGAAATCACATACCTTCTCCCACGCTCAGCTTTCGCTCCTTTTCTCCCGCTCCCTCTATCCAATCAAAATAAAAATGATGAGGCCATTTTCATTTTTTTTATAATCTATACCCCGAATCTGTCAGAATTTTGATGGTCAATTAAACACCCATCAGAATACCAACATCATAAGGGCCTATTACAAAAAAAAACACCAAATTCGTAATAAAAAGTTACCCGTTGGAAACTTCTGTCAAAATTTGGCCCCAAATGTAGTAGTGTGTTAAGTCCCACTCAGTTAAGAGATTTATCTATAGAAATGGTTAAAATGATACAATAATGATCGGATTCAAATACAACTTGATTTGTAGATTTTTAGATCTATGCTAAGCTCAAAAATACCTCTAATCAATAATTAATTCAATCTCTTTATTTCCTCCAACTTTGTTCTACTCAGTAATTGCTTTTCCTGATGCTCAGTGTTGTCTATAGATTTTCTCAGTTCTGTCTTCAACCAGTTTGATCAGCCTTGCATGAATTTAATCTTTTCATGTAACATCTCCTGCAGCAGACTCAATAATGAATCTCTTATCTCTTTATATAGACATCATAAGTCATTTTATTTTCATCCATATATTTTTCCTCTTAATCTTCACTATTGATTTTTCCTCTTTAACCTTCCTCGACAGCTATTTCAGTAACACGTTTCATTCTCCTTCATCTAATCATCCTTGAATTTTGTCAGCTATTTGATCATCATAAAAAAGATTATCATTTACCTCAGAATCATAAACAATTGTCCAGCTCATCATTTGTAGTCGGTAGTCACAAGTTCCATTTATTTCTTTCACTTGGTCAATACCATAATGCATCGGAGATAACTAGCTTAGTTAACATTGTACTTGGTATACACTACAGTTGCTCGGTGTATACTAAATTCTTCATTTACTAACCACATGAACTTGTACAATCTTGATCTTCAATCCATAATAGATTCATGTAATACAATAAAATCACCAACATAATTTCATAGACTCATCAATAAGTTACCCAATGAATACCATATCCATATCTTTCTCATCCATCTCATCTTTATGTAGATTCCTCATTCCTTCATCATTATTTCCTTCTTAGGATGTTTGTAACCATCATGATAAGTATAGTCAAAGCTAGTTCACATCAATGATAATACATTAATTGATTTAATGTCTTATATACACATTAGTAGCTCGGTAATCATCAATCACTGTCTTTAAAATATTCATTCCATTGTCAAACTTTCCTTTAAGATATTCAATCAGTTGTAGTTCATCAATGATTTAGCAAGGTAATTAGAGAAAGCTGAGGTTGGAGCATATATTTTAGAGACAAGAAAGAAGATACAATTCCTGAAATCTTCATCTATAGATACTTTAGGACCATCTACAAATAAAATAGGTATGCCATCTAGTACCACTCATGCTACCTTACTTGGTAAATATGATGTTCTAAATGATCCTTCTTCTTCATCGGTCAAGATAAATGTTAAGCCTAAATAATAGTTAAATGTGCATATGGGTGGGGGTATGACAACTAATGCTGATCCTCGTGGAAACACTGGACTAGGTTTCCAAAGAAGACCTATAGAATTAGAATGGTATAGGAAAATTTGTTTTGATGGGATACCTGGTTATCCTAATATTTTCCCAATTGAATTAAGAGATAAGGAAAATAAGTTTGCTGGAAATAATTCTAACAGTTGTGAAGAACATCTCAGGTTGTTTATTGATATGTTGAATGATTATGAGGTACAACATGAAGATGTAGTTATGAAGTTGTTTGTTCAATCCTTAGTTGAAGATGTCAGGGATTGGTTTAAAAGACTTTCAGATCATAGTATTGACTCATGGGATACATTTGAGAATTTTTTTAAAGAATAGTATGGTGATAGGCCAAATGCCAATTTCATGTTGAAAGAATTTAATAATATTAGGAAGAATCAAAATGATTCTGTAGCTGAATTCAAAATGAGATTCGAGAAAGGTGTGCACAAATTATTCCAAGTAATGAGATTAGATGACAATATTTTCCTAACAACGTATTTTAATGCTTTTGATGGGAAGATTGGGTATCTCTTAAGAGATAAAGAACCAAGAACTTTGATGGATTCTTTTAGGATTTTTATTAATATTGAAAACAACATGAAAATATCTGGCAAACTGGGAGGAAAAAGAGATGACCCTAAATTGTTTGGAAATAGGGGAAATTAGAAGGATAGTGAGAGAATTGTGGGAAACAAAAGGAAAGAGGAGGATAAGATAGATAAGGTGTTGAATTCCCTTAAGGAATTGAAGCCACCCAATAATAGAAATGACAAGATTTCTACTATGGAGAGGCCATAGTTCAATAAAAACTTCAATAGGAAGAATAGGTTGCAGAATTTTCCTTATAACACCCAGTGAAAAGATGGTAAGCCTATTGTCCCTCCTGCAAAAGGTAATAGTGATAAAAATATCCCTGATCCATTATAGAAAGCCTTTGTAAATATTGTGGAAGACACACCCTAGTGTATGGCTTGTCAATCTCCCCATTCTTCAGAGCATTGTGTAGTTGCACAATCCTTATCTGCTTACCAGGATGAGGACCTTGAAAAATCAAACCAAGAAGAAAATAATGATGACATTGGGTGTAATATTGTTGATTCATATCTTGGACATGAAGATTCTTCAGATTATGATGAAGAGATTGATGTTTGTTTGAAAAGGCAGAATAAAGCATTGTTTCATCAACAAGTATTCTCTAATGATGAAAATGTTGATGACAGAGCATGAAACATGACATCTGTCTCAGAGGGGGTGAACTTGAGAAGACCCTCAAAGGAGGAAATTGCTAGGATTACTGCAAAAATGGTTTCACAGGTGCAAACTAGGAGAATGACATCAAATGATAATACTTGTAAAGTTGCTAGTATGTTCATTAAAAATACTAGTTCCAAAGATCCCGTTGGAAATAAATCAAAAGGTGATTACATTGTAAATGTTAATAATGTCAAAGGAAATAAGTGGGAGCCAAAAAAGGTTGAGGTTGCTGAGATGTCCATAGTACAAAATAATGATAAACAAAAGGAGGTTGAGAATCCAGTTAGCCCAATGGCTAAGACTGAAAAAATTAAAGGTTGTGATTGCAGTTGATGCATCTGAAAAGAAAAAGGTTTCTAAAGATATGAAAATTGATTTTCCCTCTTCCACCCCTATTGATATGTTGTCAGTGTTATCTCAAATCATAGTCAAGCTTCCTTTGTCATAATTTTTAAGAATCTTCGAACACAAGGATAGAGCTCTGGCATGGGTTGATAATGTTCAGGACAACACTAGTATTGGTTGTAACACAAGTGAGCCTCCAATTGAAATAAAGAAAATAGTGAAAGTCCAAGGAGTGGTATATCAGATACCACCTATGTACCTTGATAGTTATGTGAATTCTTGCCTTGAGAATATAGATCCATTCTTTTTGAGCATTATAGTAAATAGAAGAACAATAAAAAATTGCATGATAGATTCTAGAACATCAAACATTGTTATGCCATTTAAAATCATGGAGAGATTGGGTTTTAAGGTTGATACTATTCAAGGTAGGTGTTGTGTAATGGATCAAAGAGAGGTACCAGTCATTGGTACTATTAATGCATTACCTTATAGGCTTGCAACTTACCTTGATAAAGAATTGACAATGAGTGTCTTAGTTGTAGATATACCACCCCATTATGGAATTCTACTATCTAGAAAGTGGAGTGAAACTATGGGTGGAAGTATGCAATGTGATTTGTCTTATGAAATTTTTTAAATTGATGACAAGCCTATCAAGATTGATAAGGAGCCAAGAGTTACTAATATGATTGAACATGACATCGATAATGAGACTACTTGCCTTGTGGATACTGATATTAATGCTTTTAGGGATGAGATTAATGTACTTGAGAAGGAACCTATTTTACCTACTATCATAGTGGAAGTTAATACCAAATTAGAAAAAGGTGATCTATGGATAATGTATTTTGATGGTGCAAATTATAAAGATGGTTGAGGAGTAGGTATTTTTCGTATTTCTCTTGATGGGAATACTTATATTCTCTTCCACACTAAGTTTTCCTTGCACTAATAATATAGAAGAATATGAGGCATTACTGATAGGATTGAATTTGTCTCACAAACATGGAATCAAGTGTTTGAGTGTGGTTGGTGATTATGAATTAGTGGTATCTTAAATAAGATCAGTTTATGCTTCCAAAAATAAGAGATTGAAACAATATAGAAATGTTGTTTAGGATATGATTGAAAGTTTTGAGGTATTTAATATTGTTTGGAAGGATAGAAGTAAAAATAAAATGGTTGAATTCTTAGCTAATATTTCTATCAATTCAAGTGATGTAACTTTTACAGGAGTTTCTAAAGTTGAGATCCAAACCAGACCTAGTGTACTAGATAATGTTGAAAACTAGAAATTTTTTGAAGATGACCAAGATATTCTAAGATTTCTAAATTGTGAAGATCAATATAATGGCTAGGAGCTTGATTGTGAAACTTTAGTAGAGACTATTGATGGGAAGGAAACTATCCTTGGTAATGAAGTCCTGAAGCTTAAGACAAACAAGGTTCCTAAGGGACTTGTTGTTTTGGAAACTATCTTTGATAGTCATGATAGAGCCTAGATGGACACAAAATAGAGAGACTAGATGGATTTAGAAGAAATTAACCTTAGAATATAAGAAGCACCTAAGAAGGTGTACATTGGAAAAGAGATGTCTCCAAGGGTAACAATATCTATGATTGAGTTATTAAAAAAATATAGACATGTTTTTGCATGGTCCTATGATGATTTGAAGGTTTATAGAGAGGATCATTTTCAACATGTCATTCCTTTGAAAATAGATACTAAGATTTTTAGGAAAAAAAAGGCCAATCAATCCCACCCTGGCACCTAAGATGCAAGAAGAATTGATGAAGCTAAGAGATGCAGGAATCATAAAAACTATAAGGCATTCTTCTTGGGTATCAAACTTAGTGCTTGTCAAGAAGAAGAATGGAGATATCAGGTTGTGTGTAGATTTAAAAAATATAAATATTTATTCTTTGAAAGACAACTATTATTTGTCTAATATGGAGGCCATGTTGCAAAGGGTGACTAGTTCTAATTTGATGTCGATGATGGATGGGTTTTCCGGTTACAATCAAGTAATTGTAAAGGAATCAGAATAATTCAAAACTAGTTTCACAACACCTTGGGGCACATATGTATATGTTAGGATGTACTTTGGTTTGATAAATGTTGGTGCTACTTTTCAAAGGGAAATGAATGTTTCATTTGTTGATTTCAATAATGATTTTCTTGTAGTATATCAAGATGATTTGACTACACATTCCAAGAAGGAAGAAGATCACTACTTGCATCTAGAGAAGATATTTTTAAGGTCCCTAGAGTATGGTATTTCTTTGAATCCAAGGAAATGTGCATTTGGTGTGACTGAAGGCAAGCTATTGGGGCATTTAGTTGGAAAGAAAGGAGTGAGAATTGATCTTGAAAGGGTAGTTTCTTGACAAAATTTAGAGGCCAAAAGGTGTAAAAGGTATTCAATCTTTCTTTGGCCAAGTAAATTTCTTGAGAAGGTTTGTTACAAATTTCATTGAAATCAGTAGACCAATTTCAAAGATGTTGAAGAAAGGACCTGAAATCAAGTGGGATGGTGAACCTGATGATGATTTCAGAAACATCAAGAAATTTATTAAAGATGCACCTGTACTCAGGGCATCATATTACACTATTCCCATGCATATATTTTCTTTTGCTTCTTTCCACACTGTTGTTGCAGAAGAATGTTGAAGGTTTTGAACAACCCATTGAATTTTTTAGCAAGTCATTACAAGTTGTTGAATTGAAGTATGATATAAATGAAAAATAGGCATATGCACTGGTAAAGGCTATTAAAGCTTTTAGATGTTATCTTATGGGAGCAACAATGATTTCTTTTTTACCAAGTGTTGTAGTCAAAGACATTTTCTCACAACAGGAAGTATCTGGAAGAAGATGCAAATGGATAAATAGAATCCAGGAATTTAACATTGACATTCAAATTACCAAGTTGGTCAGAGGTCAATGATTAGAAAAGTTGATGGCCAATCTAATTTGGATGTTAATAAGATCAATCAAATGGAAATTGATTTAACTTGTGATATGGATGGATGCATTTGGTATCAGGATGTCATTTACTACTTGAAGAACATGAAATGTCCACCAAGACTAGATGAAAATAAAAGAAGGGCCTTAAAGTTACAAGCTAACATGTATGTTATCATCAGGTCTAAATTATGGTGAAGGAATCTAGATTGTATTTTATTGAAATGTGTTAGTGAAGATCAAGCTGATAACTTGTTGAGAGAAATACATGAAGGAATTTGTGGGGGAAATTACATGGGTAAAACTACTTCTTAGAAGGTTTTGAGAGCAGGATTTTGGTGGCCTTCAATTTTTAGGGATGCTGAGAGATTAGTAAGAAATTGTGATGCATGTCAAAGATTCTCTGGAAAGTTGAAATTCTTAGGGAATGTACCATTAAAACTAGTGGAGGTGCAAGCTCCTTTCCAATAGTGCGGAATAGATTTCATAGGCGAGATACCAAATAAATCAAGTGGAGGACACTCTTGGATTCTAGTTGCCACTGATTACTTCCCATAGGGGGTAGAAGCTATTTCCACAAGGAATGCAACTAGAAAAGTGGTAACTGACTTCTTGTTGAGTAACATTGTTACTAGATTTGGTTTCTCTGAAAGGATAGTATGTGATAATGCAATGTGTTTTAGATCTAATGAGTATAAGGAGCTCTATGAAAAATTGGGAATTCAAATTTCATATTCATCTCCATACCATCCACAAGGTAATGGAAATGCATAATGTACCAACAAAAGCTTGATAAAAATTCTTAAAAGGATCCTTGAAAAAAATAAACAGGCATGGAATTCAAAGTTTCCATTGGTTGTATGGGCTGATAGGGTAGCTATTAAGAAGGCTATTGGATGTGCACCTTTTGACTTGGTGTATGGAATACAAGAAAGGATACCCCAAAATAATTTATTGGAGATGTACAAATTTTTCCAGCTATATGATGAGGATCTAGAAGATTAGATACAATTGAGAATTGAATATTTAATTCAGTTGGATGAAACTAGAAGAGAATCAACTGCAAAAAATGCAAAAATTTAATTACAAGTTAAAAACTTGTATGAAAAAAGAGTCGTGGAAAGAAAGTTTGAAATAAATGACTTGGTGTTGCTATGGAATGTTAGATTGGAAGACAAAGGAAAGCATAGAAAGTTTGATCCAATTTGGCTAGGTCCTTATCTGATTCATGATAAATGGGGTCAAGATTCATACATCATCAAGGAAATTTTTGGTGATATTCAAGAATTTCCTATTCATGGACAATTTATGAAGAAATACTTCTGTTGAAGGTATGTTTTTCCATGAGCAGTAGTTAGGCTTTGTACATTTTGTAATTCTTGTGAATAGTGTAGTGTGTTTTCTTTTTTCTAGTTTTCTCATGTAAATATGTTTTTCTTAGTGCTCTCTATAGTTGTCATGTCATCAAGTTTTTGGTCTTCTCTTCTAGTGATTCTAAGTTCTTGCATGGACATGAGTTGCCCATCATCCCCAAACAGAGCCACTATTAGTCAATTGTCATGTTCAGTGCAAAATTTAGTTGAAAATTGCCTAGTTGAAGAAATAGGGTTTTATAATTGCAAAGGGTTTCAAAATAAATTCATTTAAGTCCAAAAAACCCTACCTTTATTCTATTTCTTCGTTACTTTTTCTTTCACTTAAGCCATTTTATGTCATGTGTCTTAAGTCATCTGGAGGGGCCAAGTCTTTTAAAGTTTTCAAACTGAGCGAGCCCTTTTAATATTTCCCTAAGTCTATGGTTCCCAATTAAATCAAATCTTTCATAAGTCATGACATGTGGTAAACTGAGTTCGATCCTTTTTAGATCTAATAGTGTGTGTGATCCTGCTATAGAAATATGTAAGACTTTTATTCTTCATGACATCACGACTATGTGACACCTGGTAGATAGTAGACCTTGGTCAGAGCTCAAGACAAATGATAGATGTCAGTCAGATCAAAGTTGATCTAATGGTTGGCGCATTACTGCTATGAAAAGATGTAAGACCTTTATTCTTCATGACATCACAACCTTATGACATGTGTCTTGAATGACATCACAACGTAGTTATGAATAAAGTTAAGTCAATGGTCAGATCAAAGTTGATCCAACGGTTGTCGCAAACCTATAATTGAAAGATGTGCGATCTTTTACCATTGTGGCTTCATGACCAAATGCCACATGTCCAACATTTAAAAAGGGAAAAGGTAATCAAGTCAGATTTGATCTGATGGTTTTCGTGAACCCATGAAGAAAATTTGAAGGATTTTTATTCATTGCAGATTCATGACTAAGTGTAATGTGTTCTTGGTGATGATGTGTTTCTCGGTCTATAGGGGAGTTAAAGAAATGAAGGATTTGGTCAATCTAACAGTTCTCGTGAACCCACATAGAAAATTTGAAAGATCTTTATCCATCACGGCTTCATGATTGAATTCCATGTAGCACTGGAAAGTTGCGGAGTAGTAAGTAAGATGTGGGTAAAGCTAAATGAGATCTAATAGTTGTCATGAACCTGTGAAAGGAACTTGCAAGATCTTTTACCATTGCAGTTTCACGACTAGCCAACATGTGTCCAAGGTGGAAAAGTAAAAGATGAGGTGACGTCTTCTTGCCAGATGGTAGTTATATACTATTTTATCATTGGTCAACTTTCCAAATTGGATTCCAAGATGGACCCAAGGTTTAATAATGTGATATGGACCATAGGATCTATTTGCATGAAAATTTCATCGACGCCCAGAATTCAAATTTTTCAAAAAAGAACATTTCAACCATTGGCAGCATTCAATTCTACTCTTGAAGAACTTAATGAGAAGTGTGCGACAATTGTAGCTACTGGGGTAAATAGTTATTTGATTAGACTGTCATTTCACAAAGATTTCATCATACACAGAGCAAAATTATTTCTTGAGAATAGCACAATTGAGAATTTGTAGACATAAAAAGCTTCAAGGTTTTCAGAATTATAAAATTTTAAAGTGTGAAACAAGAAAGTCCATTTCATGAACCAATTAGTCGTAAAGGTTTATTGAAGTGTGTGATATATCTAAGAACAAAAACCCTAGTTTTAAGAGATGGCACCTCGAAGGGATTTTACTAGAAAATTTGAGTATAAAGATAGGGTTGTATATGATGACTTCCTAGTTCAATTGGATCATTCCACTAATGATGTGGTGGTAAGAAAGAAACTTATCCCTAGTGTACCCTATATGAAGGTTGATGAAGGGTTATATGATAAGAGCAATTGGCTAAGAGATGCACACACTAGTGTCAGTGGTATGAATATCTTCAAAGTGTGGTTTAGCCTGAGAAATTCATATGCTTCGCATTGTAAAGCATGGGAGATAGATATGGGAAATTTGGTGGTTCGAGAGGTTTTTATGGATGTAGATTTTCTAATGCTTGTTGCTAAATGCTATGGTCTAGTGGCTAGGGTTGTTAGGAATAAGCCTGGAACACCTCTTATTTCTATTATTGTTGATGAGATGCATTTGGTTTTTAGGTTGAGCACACCTGCTGAGTATCATGAGCCAATTGACTTTGATAAATTGAAGGAGACCTATGAGGCTCAGAGGGATTTCATCAGAAGTGGCCCATTAAGGGAGCATTTTACAGTTGTTGGGGGTCTGATGCTAGTTGGAGCCAATACCCTAGAGCCTTTCATAAAGAAATATTTCAACTCTCGTGCCCTAGGGGTATATATGTCTCTATGTAAATTTTTTGGTGAAGATGAGACTGATCCAATGCCAATCCACTTCATGTTTATGTTGATTCAAATCATGCATCCTGTGGTAGGAGTTAATTTTGATTTTTCTCCTTACCTTGTTGAATTTACACACAATGGCTTAATTGGTATTAATAAGGCTAAGGTAGATCAGACCTTTGGATGGTATTCAATTCTCATGCACATGTTTTTGTTCAAGGGAGAGTCCTTCTTTGCGAAGGAAATGGATCTAGTGAAGTAAAAAGATGGTGATGAGTTGCTAGTGTAGTTGTGGAGTATGGATTTGTTATGGGACAAGAATGATGCCACTTTCCTTAGTTTTGACAAGGTTTTTGCTTCCAAGATGAGATCTCTTTTCCTACATGAGAACCCTATAATTCCAAAGGTTCTCTTAGATTTCATCAAGCCCAAGGAGTTTTCTCTTGAATTGAAGATTGTGCACAATTGGGGTAATGTTAAAATGTACCCTGTTTCAATTGTATTTAGAATTTATGGCTTCAAGGGTACTCTTCATATTCTTCCCTACCAATTTCCAATAAAGATAGGCCTTACATAGATTATGTGGTAGATAGGTTGTCTGCAAGAGAGAGAATTGACAAGAAGGGCCAGGGGCACAATCTTTCCAGCCTTCACTGTGGCTCACCATTTTGTAATTGAAAAGGGAGGTTGGGTGCATTTGGGTAAATTTTTGAAGCCCTATGGCATGAGAATACCAGTGGAAAGGTTTTCTGATGCTGAGGGATTCTTCCAAATGTTCAGTATGAGAGTTAAGGTAGGGGATATGGCTCATCAGTTCCATTTCCTAGAAGACATAATAAGGAATTAATTCTCTCTCTAGGAGAATGAGGTAAGGAAAGAAAAGTGGTTAGTTTACAAAAGAACCTTTGACTTGGTGAACCACTTTGATAGCAAGTATAAACCTCTAGGGGATATTAGGCCTTTTGGTGAGAAGATTAATAAATTAATTATGCATTTTGAAGAAATTAAGAGTGTGTTGAATGAGAAGAAGGCCAAAGTGATTGAGGCCAATCCTGATCAGGCCAATCAGATATTGAAGAGAATTACAACCATGCCTACAATTTCCCTAGGAGATTATGTGTTTCAACAAAGTGCAGGGTAGAGTGTGATGAAGCCCAAATAGGGTACCGATGACAAGGGAAATAAAATGGAGGAAAGACCATCACCACCTCAAGTGTGTGTTCCATACAAAAGGAATGCATATGAATCTCATGCTAGTTCATTGCCAAAGAGGAAGATAGTGGAGGAAGCTTCCCATTCAAGTGGTGAAGCCTATTCACCTTCCCAATCCCCACTCCATTTTAAAAATGAATAAGAAGCAGTTGAAAAGTTTGTTCAGCTTGGTAGTGTAGGAGATATGATTATAACTGAATCAGAATTACAGGAAGGAGTGCCTAATGAGCCAACTACCCCTCCCATGGACTAATAGTTGCAGTGTTCATAGGTAAAGAAATTGACGCTGTTATCAGGGAATCTTGCAATAGATTTTTGTCTGATGATAACTTTGTAAAATCTAGGGCATTCATTCAATTTTCTTGGAGAGTGAGTATCTCCATTTTTTAGAGTAGATGTGTGAAGAGGCAAGAAAAGAAACCTGATAAAGAGGACTCTATTATTAAGGAAGAAATAAACAAAGAGATGCTTGACGAGTTTAGTAGAATTACCCTTGAGGAGGGAAGGAAGATGATCATGGATGCAGGGGTCTTAGTTTTTCCATAGTGGGACATAGCAGACACAATAATTTTTTATGGTATGAGAAAGAGAACTGACACTATATACAATATAGAGGAAGAATCCTTGGAATCATCAAAGGGAGTTGTGTCTAGTGATGACCATGCTGCTCTTGTAATGTGGTTATTACAAAAGAAAGACAAAGCAAAAAGGAGTGAGGGATCCAACACATTTTTGGTGGGAGGTTTGATGGTGAAGAAGGTGAGTGAGACTTCAGTGGTAGAAGCAATAGATATAAGTGTTCATGCAAAAAAATTTCTAAGGCCACAATACTAAAGGACAAGAAAATTATGGAGGAGTTTAGGCTCAAATTTGAGAAGCTCATGGAATCCTATGACAATGAAAGAAAGAGAAGAAATGAGCTGATGAGAAGACTTGCTAGGATTGGAGACATGTCAACCTTACAGTTGGAAATAGGTGAGTCTTCAACAAGATTTATTACATCATCCCCTACACCACCACCTAGCTCAAGCCCAATCAATTATATTCCCTCATCTCCCATGGTCCCTTATGTTCAATTTGATGAGGAACTGGAAGATGAGAAAGCAAAGCTCAAGGCCTTAGAAGTAGAAGTTGTAAAGAGATATGAGGAGAAAATAAATGATACAATTTTGCATATTCTTATTTTTGTTGATACTAAAATTATTTATTTTTGGGTTTCTAAGCTTTTTAATATTGTTAATTCATTTAAAGAAGACAAGACAATTTTGGAGCAGATCTTAGATAAGTGGATTGGTCGGGAGAATACCATGGAAGAGATATATTCAATGGCTAAAGAGAAAATAGAGACAAATTCAACCATTGAATAGACATATGATCACACTGCAGGTCTGTCAGAGTTTTTTGTCACTAGGGAGTCTGTGTAGAGAGAATCTAAGTTTCTCCTTATTGAGTATTCTAGTAAGAATTTTGATCTATTTCCTTATATTTTAAAAGATTTAAAAGAGCTTAAAACTCAGGAAGAATGGACAGAAGAATTAGATGCAGCCCTTACTTCAAGGATCAATATAGTTGTGATTAATGATGACAGCTATTTATTTGGAAGGACTATAGAAGAAATTATAACTGCCAAATTCTATTTTGATTCTTTTGGCAAAAGGGTCAAACAGTTGAAGGTCAAGTGTAAGCACCTGATTGAGGAAGAGCATAATTTTTTGCAGTTTGAATGGCCTAATGATGTTGTTTTCGATGAGTGGACATCAAGGCTTAGCCAGAAAGTGACAAGTGTCCAGGTGGCACCAGAATCAAGACAAGAATGACGCTCTTGTTTATTCGGTTTCCTTTCTTTATGTTGGAGAAGAGTTTTGATAGTTACCTTTTTGTCATGTTGTAGAAAACACTATATATCCTATTACAATGTGACATGTGTACCTTCCCAATTTTGAAGCTTGTTGCAACCCTATGTCGATAAAGGTTTTTCAAGACTGGGAAGAAGGGTCCAAATTTCTTTTTGTGATAGGATTTTTTGTGTCATAGTAGTCGGTACAAACAATGTACAGTTGTAGAAATGTTAATGTATGTACTTTGAATTCAAGCTTTAATGAAGACATTTGTTAGTTCTTATTTCTAAGTTATCTTGTCAAGTTTTGTAGAATAATATAGTGAATGTACTTTTTCTCAAGGATATTAATACAAAAGCATTGTAGGAATACTTTTGTCTAAAATCTTGTCTCCCTTTATTATGGTTTTGTTGATTTTATGAATATTTGAGCAAGTCTTGAATTTCATTTGCAACTCTTTTAGATTGTATGTCATTTCATTGCTGCTATTGGTTCAAGGAACAACATAAATGCTTCTATGATTTGATAAGATCATTAAGATATAATGAATGATATTATAAGAATAGGGTTTTATGATAACAATTGATACATTTATTTACGAAGTGAGTAAATAGATCATAGTCTTCATTGTAGTTTTGTGACTCTGTGATAGTAACAAATGGATAAGGCACTAGTCAGTGTTTAAGCAGGCATGCAAATGTTCTAATGATGTTCATGGTTAAAATCAATATCAAAATCTAATTTAATCATTACTTAAAAGGAAGAAGGGTTTATAGGATGGTCATCTCTTAATACTGTGATCTAATAGATACATTTTTGGCTACTCTTAGATCTATTTAGTATAATTCAGTAAAAGAAGTTTTATATGACCAAATCTGCTTTAAAGGGATTATAAGCATAGAGTTGTAAAAAAAGTGTCAAATTTGAGGTGTACCTTCCTTGGTTCTGCAGAGCCAAAAGTGTAGAAGGAATTTTTTCCTTGTAAGTTGGCCCAAGGTCAAATGAAGTATTCTAAATTTGGGAAATAATTGACCCCTAGATGTACTTTGTTTGTTGTCTCTTGGTTATTCAAAATCTGTTGAATCAGAAGCCAACACAATGCTTTAAGCAATTTTTTTAGATATTACAAAGTATAATTAATTCTGTAAGAGATCACTCAACTATATTGGTTATCTCACCCATTTAAAATTGCTTGTGAATATCCTCTTATTTAATTGTAGTATAAATGTATCGATATAATTAGGAGAATACAATCAATAAAAAGTATAGATTAACACATAAATGAACATTGCCATCTCATATTAACAATTTAACAAATAAATCTTTATAGACAATCTATTTAGAACAAGATCATGAAACATGAAATATTCCGTTATGCTTAGCTATAAAAAGTTTTAAGTTTACTAGTAATTTTATCTCCTTTTTTCCCAAAAAGATCTTCCATATAAAATATTTTAAAAAGAATCATGAAATTTTTATCTTCAATTTCAACTATCCACTTGTAATGGAACATGTTATGTAACCATTACTTAGTTATGCCGAAAAGCACTTTGAAGAAGTAAATTAATGCACCTACAAAAATAACTCAATGTTTTTTTGTATTTTACCTACAAGATAAAGTGATGTTTTTTTACACATGTAACTTATTTTATAAGTCCAATAACACTTCTATACAAGTTCATGCTTTATCTTTATTAATTCTAGATATTTAACACACTATTTTTTGCCAATTCAAAAATAGTTTAATGTCATTTATAATTTAGTGTAAAAATATAATGCTTGTGATATATAATGTGGTATTCAAAGATTTATGCTTATAATTTTTTAATTGTAAATCTAATGATCATTTTCTTTGGTTTTCTTATCTATTTAAAAAGATCCAAAATTTGATATTTCTCAACATTTTTTACATAATTTAAAAAAAAAATATAAGCCTACTAGTTAAATTAATTGTTTTTAAAAAAAATATAAATATGCAAGTTAAATTGTTATTTTGATCATCTTAAATTAATAATTAAAACTATTTTAATTATCTTAAATTAAAGTTTAAGACAAAAAGAAATAACATTTTGTAGTAGGCCGTAAGGGACAGAGCATGGAGGGAAATGAATTTTTGACCTATTTTGGTTAATGGTTCATCCTGTTTAGTTTACATTATTAACCATAAACATTTTACTGACTATCCCCTTTCAACCCTTGATAGCTGAGCAACTGGCCATGAATCATGTCTACAAGTGGTTGGGAGTGTAGGAGTGTGAAGTGGAAAGCTTCCATAATGTTATGTTGTAAAGAGGTTGTGAAGCATTAGGGTACCATGTAAGGAATATTCCAAGAAATGCGGTAGCAAACCATTTCGACATGAGGCTTGTTGATGCTGCCAACATTGGTGTCGTCATACTCACCTGCTACTCTACCCACAGGTTTTTGTACACACCAAATTCAAATTTTTCCATCAAATTAGCACTCCACACACAAGTAGAGGAAATGTATAGTTAGGTTTTTATACTAATTTTTTTGATGTCAAATCATAAGGGTTAATGAGGAGATTAAATTGTACAATAGTAACAAATGCATCTTACAGAATTATGGAATAGATGTACTTCGAATAGGATGACATATTATCTTTTATTGTTTCATTCAGAGATGAGAGTTAGAAGGGTTCATAGTTACTTCAATCCCAGGCCACTATACTAAATAGAAAACAATAAGATTGGAAAATAAAACAAGGACACAAAATCAAAGAATCAATGATTATGAACACATCCAAATTAAATTACATAGTAACAAGGCTAGAGTTCTTGTTAATGTGTTATAGATTTAGTCAAAAATTGTATCGGATTGTGTTCAGGGCTATGTTAGTTTGAATAGTTCATTGGCTATATTATTACTATGCTGACCACCATTAATCACATCAGTTGTTTACGTAAAACTTATACTAGCAAATGACAGGTTTGAGGAGTCACATCCACGATGGAACATGACTCCATGTGGAGTCATGTTCCATCATGGATGTGACTCCACTCACTTATATATATATAAACATTGTAGACCATTGGAGATATAAAGCGACACATAAATATAACAGTCTCAACATTCTCCTTTATTTCGGTCAAACAATAGCAGACTTGTTCAATCGTCAGATAATATAATATATATGTATACCTATGTACTGAGCATGAGCCAAGTTCAACATAATAAATATTGAATATTTATGTGTGAATACATATAAATTATAATTTGGAAATTTGAAGACATACATACAGGAATTGAAATTAAAATATGATCTAAAATTCAACATGGTATTAGAGCGAGGTTCCTTCATTAGAAGTCTAATCGCTTGAAGGAAGATTCGATTAAATTGAAGGAAGATCAAATCATAATTCTTTATAAATTTTGGAAAACTTGTATCCACAAAATGGTGAACGGAATCAGACTGGAAGACAGACTTGAAGGTGCTTCAAATTTTGAACCCTGGAAACTACGAATGATGCTTATACTAAGAAAAAAATGAGTTAAAGTCTATCATTGAAAATCCTCCTAAATCTATTGAGAATGACGAAAAGAAGCAATGGGAAAAGGACACGTATACACTAAAAAGTGACCTCATTAATTAATTAAATATTTATTATTTAATTAAATATTGACTTGATGAATTAATTAAATATTTATTATTTAATTAATATTTATTCTTCTATTTATTAAATAAATTATTCAATTTATTTAATAGATTCATTATAGTCTATTTCTTTATCCTAAGTCTTCTAAATAGTCTATTAAAGTGATTTAATCAATTACACAATCACCTAAATATGACTAAGCCCCCTAGTCCACCTCATCTACCTAGTCACCTGACACATCACTCTGGCTAAAATAAATAATAATTATTAATTATGTAATTATTAATCATTATCCTCACCCACACATGTCCTATCTTTAAGGGCTATGTGGCCTCATAAGACTTGGTCTCATGACCACATGTCTTCTCTCAAACCAAGTTGAGACAATCCCTATTCCTAATGGGCTTCTCAAGCCACCTCTAAGGGTCAAAGGTGACTCATAGGACACTTGTTCTAAGAGTCCTCATGAGGAAAAAGTCATTCCCTCTTCCTCTCTTTGGTCTTTGTGAGACACTTGACATGTGTCTTTCCCTTCCACCTTCTTCTCTTCCATGTCAATGTGAGAGGAACATCATCCCTATTCTTCCTCTCACATTCCAACTACATCCCCCTTTCTCTCAACTCCTTCAAACAAGTCAATCCTAGCCCTAGAATCTTCCACATTTCATTCTCCACCGTAGGATTGTGCCACTTAGGCTTGGATCCTCCAAAACTCTATAAAAGGAGCCTCATTTTCCCTTTGTGAGCTAATAGCTAAGAGTGAATCAAGCAATCAAGCATATCCATATCATTTTGGGAGCATTCCATTCTACTATCCATTTTGGTTGCATAATTGAGTTTTAGGCTACTTTTGCATCTATTCATCACCAAATCTCCACACTTTGAGAGCATCTTGGGAAAAGGCTTCATTTAGAAATCTAAGAGCTCACCATCTTCAAGAAATCAAAGCTAGGAGAGCAATGGAGACAAGCTACATGGTAGGTGAAGGTAAAATGCTATTTTAGCTTCATTTTAATTGTATTCTTCATTGTAGTTTGCTAATTAGTTTGATTTATTAATCTTAGAATAGTTAATATATCATTTAGAATAGTTTTCACTTAATTTTGTATACATTTTTTGCGCCCACCATGGGGCAACTCACGTTTTTAACATTCTATTTTTAGTTTTCCGTGTGCAGATTTTCTACAAGTCGCTTTTGCGCATTCATACTCAATTTTTGCGCATACATCACTTTCTGTTGTGCATCCATCTTGGCATTTTCCATTTTCCATCTTTCCATTTTTCTGGGCATTCATTTCACTTTTCTATGCTTCCATACAAACCTGTTGCGCATTAATAGTTTATGCGCATATACATCATCACATTGCACACATTTAATCCTACTGCGCATACATCCATTTTGCGCATCTGTTACCTGGTGTTGCGCATATATGTGCCGCAACTACGCATATATTGATTCGACTCTAAAAATTCAATTTTTCTAATCTAACCTATGGTTGAATCTAACCTAAACATGATAAAATTCTACTCAAACATGGAGAAAATCAACAAAATCACAAAGAGGATCGAGTAACCTATCGGCTCTATTGAATCGGGTGGTCTTTAGAAGCGTCTGACTCTCTCAAATCGCTAGTCTGACAGCGGGAATGACATCTTCACAACTCTTCTCTTCTCTCTCTCAAGCTCCAATCTCTAAATGACAAGTGTGCACAATGACCTTAATGTGGACCCCTTAGCCCTATATATAGCCTGTGAACCCGTTTTGCTTGATGTGTGGACCCTACCTATCAGTCTCTTTCCAAATCACCTCGTTTTCACCCATATTTTCTCTCATTTTCATTCGTGAGATTGATTGTTAAACCAAGATTTTTTTTTAAAAAAAACATCAAGTCAAATCAATTATTTTTTTGTTAATCGCATCTCTCGAGGGGCCATGCATAGGTTGTCTGAGACATTGTCCGGGGCAGGGGCAAAAAAATGCTTGAATTTTTCTTTGAAACAATGTGACCAGCACATTATTTCAAAGAGGGGCAAAATGTATACACTAAAAAGTGGCCTCATTAATTAATTAAATATTTATTATTTAATTAAATATTGACTTGATGAATTAATTAAATATTTATTATTTAATTAATATTATTCTTCTATTTATTAAATAAATTATTCAATTTATTTAATAGATTCATTATAGTCTAATTCTTTATTCTAAGTCTTCTAAATAGTCTATTAAAGTGATTTAATCAATTACACAATCACCTAAATATGACTAAGCCCCCTAGTCCACTTCATCTACCTAGTCACCTGACACATCACTCTAGCTAAGATAAATAATAATTATTAATTATTTATTAATCATTATCCTCACCCACACATGTCCTATCTTTAAGGGCTACGTGGCCTCATAAGACTTGGTCTCATGACCACATGTCTTCTCTCAAACCAAGTCAAGAGACAATCCCTATTCCTAAGGGGCTTCTCAAGCCACCTCTAATGGTCAAAGGTGACTCATAGGACACTTGTTCCAAGAGTTCTCATGAGGAAAAAGTCATTCCCTCTTCCTCTCTTTGGTCTTTGTGAGACACTTGACATGTGTCTTTCCCTTCCACCTTCTTCTCTTCCATGTCAATGTGAGAGGAGCATCATCCCTATTCTTCCTCTCACATTCCAACTACATCCCCCTTTCTCTCAACTCCTTCAACCAAGTCAACCCTAGCCCTAGAATCTTCCACCTTTCATTCTCCACCATAGGATTGTGCCACTTAGGCTTGGATCCTCCAAAACTCTATAAAAGGAGCCTCATTTTCCCTTTGTGAGCTAATAGCTAAAAGTGAATCAAGCAATCAAGCATCCATTATCAAGAAAATCAAGCATATCCATATCATTTTGGGAGTATTCCAGTCTACTATCCATTTTGGTTGCATAATTAAGTTTTAGGCTAGTTTTGCATCCATTCATCATCAAATCTCCACACTTTGAGAGCATCTTGGGAAAAGGCTTCATTTGGAAATCTGAGAGTTCACCATCTTCAAGAAATCAAAGCTAGGAGAGAAATGGAGACAAGCTACATGGTAGGCAAAGGTAAAATGCTATTTTAGCTTCATTTTAATTGTATTCTTCATTGTAGTTTGCTAAGTAGTTTGATTTATTAATCTTAGAATAGTTAATATATCATTTAGAATAGTTTTCACTTAATTTTGCATACATTTTTTGCACCCACCATGGGGCAACCCATGTTTTTAACATTTTGTTTTTAGTTTTTCGTGTGCAAATTTTTTGCAGGTTGCTTCTATGCATTCATACCTGATTTCTGCACATACATCACTTTCTATTGTGCATCCATCTTGCATTTTCCATTTTCTATCTTTCCATTTTTCTGTCCATTCATTTCACTTTTCTGTGCTTCCATACAAACCTACTGCACATTAATAGTTTCTACGCATATACATCATCGCACTGCGCATACATTTAATCCTAGTGCACATACATCAGTTTTGTGCATCTGTTACCTGGTGCTACACATATATGATTCAACTCTGAAAATTCAATTTTTCTAATCTAACCTATGGTTGAATCTAACCTAAACATGCTAAAATTCTACTCAAACATGGAGAAAATCAACAAAATCACAAAGAGGATCGAGTAACCTACCGGCTCTCTTGAATCGGGTGGTCTCTAGAAGCGTCTGACTCTCTCGAATCGGTCGTCTGACAGTGGGAACGACATCTCCGCAACCCTTCTCTTCTCTCTCTCAAGCTCCGATCTCCAAATGACAAGTGTGCACAATGACCTTAATGTGGACCCCTTAGCCCTATATATAGCCTGTGAACCCATTTTGCTTGATGTGTGGACCCTACCTATCCGTCTCTTTCCAAATCACTTTGTTTTCACCCATATTTTCTCTCATTTTCTTTCGTGAGATTGATTATCAAACCAAGATTAAAATAAAAAAACAAAAACATCAAATCAAATAATTTTTATTTTTTTTAATCACATCTCTCGAGGGGGCATGCATAGGTTGTCTAAGACATTGTCTAGGGCAGGAGCAAAAAAATGCTTGAATTTTTCTTTGAAACAATGTGACTAGCACATTATTTCAAAGAGGGGCAAAATGTATACACTAAAAAGTGACCTCATTAATTAATTAAATATTTATTATTGAATTAATATTTATTCTTCTATTTATTAAATAAATTATTCAATTTATTTAATAGATTCATTATAGTCTAATTCTTTACCCTAAGTCTTCTAAATAGTCTATTAAAGTGATTTAATCAATTACACAATCACCTAAATATGACTAAGCCCCGTAGTCCACCTCATCTACCTAGTCACCTGACATATCACTCTGGCTAAGATAAATAATAATTATTAATTATTTATTAATCATTATCTTCACCCACACATGTCCTATCTTTAAGGGCTATGTGGCCTCATAAGACTTGGTCTCATGACCACATGTCTTCTCTCAAACCAAGTCAAGAGACACTCCCTATTCCTAAGGGGATTCTCAAGCCACCTCTAAAGGTCAAAGGTGACTCATAGGACACTTGTTCCAAGAGTCCTCTTGAGGAAAAAGTCCTTCCCTCTTCCTCTCTTTGGTCTTTGTGAGACACTTGACATGTGTCTTTCCCTTCCACCTTCTTCTCTTCCATGTCAATGTGAGAGGAACATCATCCCTATTCTTCCTCTCACATTCCAACTACATCCCCCTTTCTCTCAACTCCTTCAACCAAGTCAATCCTAGCCCTAGAATCTTCCACATTTCATTCTCCACCGTAGGATTGTGCCACTTAGGCTTGGATCCTCCAAATCTCTATAAAAGGAGCCTCATTTTCCCTTTGTGAGCTAATATCTAAGAGTGAATCAAGCAATCAAGCATCCATTATCAAGAAAATCAAGCATATCCATATCATTTTAGGAGCATTCCATTCTACTATCCATTTTAGTTGCATAATTGAGTTTTAGGCTAGTTTTGCATCCATTCATCATCAAATCTTCACACTTTGAGAGCATCTTGGGAAAAGGCTTCATTTGGAAATCTGAGAGCTCACCATCTTCAAGAAATCAAAGCTAGGAGAGAAATGGAGACAAGCTACATGGTAGGTGAAGGTAAAATGCTATTTTAGCTTCATTTTAATTGTATTCTTCATTGTAGTTTGCTAATTAGTTTGATTTATTAATCTTAGAATAGTTAATATATCATTTAGAATAGTTTTCACCTAATTTTGCATACAAGACAATACCAGAGAAATGGAACTATTAGTTGATGGAGTAAAAGATCATCTACTACCTATTATCACGAAACTAGACTCCACTTATGAAATGTTCAAAGCTCTGGAAAACATGTATGAGATCAACAACACTAGTAGGATTCTTACTCTTAAAATCAACTCTCTAATATTAAAATGAGAAATGGAGAGACTATCACCTCATATTTTATGAGGATAATAGAATTAAGAAACCAATTGTCAACAATTGGTCACATCTATGATAGTAAAGAGTTAACTATGGTGACTTTAAATGGACTCCCTAGGTCTTGGGAAAACTTCAAACAAGGAATAAGTGCTCTCTCCAAACTTCCCAAATTTGATCGACTAAAAACTGACTGCATTCAAGAAGAGTGTAATCTAATATCTAGAGGAATCAGTGTGGAATCCACAAATGAAGATATTCATATTCTCACTGCTAAATTGAAAAGGAAAAAGAGCAAGGACACAAATGGTAAACAGTCATTTAAGAAACATAGAGATATTTCTACAATACAATGTTATAGATGCGACAAGTATGGGCACACTACAACAAAATGTCCTGACAGGATCCATCATAACATGTCTAAAGTGAAATGTTACCGATGCGACAACTATGGACACATTGCAACAAAATGCCCTAACAGACTCAAGCATCAAGCTTCCCTTGCTGAAGTCAGAAATTCAAACTTGGAATCAGAGAAATTTGTGTTCTAAAAGAACTTCAATTGAGAGGGAGTTCACTGATGAAGGTGAAATACTGCTGAGGTAAACTTGACATGATTGTAATAATTGATTATTGTACTAATGAAAATATTTATTAATTGGGCTTTGTGTAAATCATGAGGAAGTGACGACTTCCAAATGATTGCCATTTGTATTTGTAAGAGTTATTGAAAGGTGACGATTTTACAATAACTTGACCTTCTATTGTGAAAGACATCGTGTGATGGCTGAAACAAATCATAACAAATGATTTCCTACATGGTGGATTCAGTTCCTTAAATAGACCATTGACCTTATATTGTGATAGACATCGTGTGATGGCTGAAACAGATCACAATAGATAATTTCTTGCATGGTGGATTCAGTTCCTTAAATAGACCATTGACCTTCTATTGTGATAGACATCGTGTGATGGCTGAAACAGATCACAATAGATGATTTCCTGCATGGTGGATTTAGTTCCTTAAATAGACCATTGACCTTCTATTGTGATAGACATCGTGTGATGGCTGAAATAGATCACAATAGATGATACCTTGCATTAAGGATACATTAACTATGAAGTTTTAGAGTTATCGTGAATATCATGAGACTTGATATTCCTGGTTAGACCATATTTCTGATATCACAGCGATGTGATGAAAAAAAAAATAAACTTTCACAATTAACTTTGTGTTACTCTCTTGGATGATAGATTTTATCTTCCCTAGCTAAGAGGGAGTATTAATGTGTTATAGCTTCAGTCGATAATTGTATTGGATTGTGTTCACCGATCGGGCTATGTTAGTTTGAATAGTTCACCGGCTGTATTATTACTATGCTGACCACCATTAATCACGTCAATTGTTTACGTAAAACTTATACTAGCAAATGAAAGGTTTGAGGAGTCACATCCATGATGGAACGTGACTCCATGTGGAGTCATGTTCCATTGTGGATTTGACTCCACTCACTTATATATATAAACATTGCAGACCATTGGAGATATAAAGCAACACATAAATATAACAGTCTCAACGTTCTCCTCTATTTCGGTCAAACAATAGCAGACTTGTTCAGTCATCAGATAATATAATATATGTGTATACCTATGTACTGAGCATGAGCCAAGTTCAACATAATAAATATTGAATATTTATTTGTGAATACATATAAATTATAATTTGGAAATTTGAAGACATACATACAGGCATTACAATTAAAATCTGATCTAAAATTCAACAGTTCTCATTATCCAAAAATAAAGTAGCCCACATTCGCAAAGTGTATGTTGCAACGCTTACATAGGCCAAAAACTGACTTGCAATGTACATGAAACTTCTTTTCATTGTTTTTAGCTATAATGTTCTCAACAGATTTTTACCCCACTTACTTGAAGTGAAAAAGAGAATTACAAACTCCTCAACATGTTACTAAAAAAATTCTATATTTTATAATTTTCTTGTGATCACGTATCTATATAATTTCTTGTAACCTCCCCGCTTTTGATCAACAAATCTCAGTGCTACAACCCCAGTCCTCCTTTTCCTCACATTCCCCCTACCCTTCCAAGGTACCTCCTTAGAACCACTAACACATACTTGGCTACAATTTAGTCCAAAGAATATCCATAAAACCATTAAATACATGAAATATAGTAAAACCTCCCTAGAATGATTGCCTTAATTTTTCACATGCATAATCTTATTGTCTACAAGCTATTAAATTTTATGTAAGATTTAATGGTATTCAATTAAAATATAAAATTACAATGTCACACAACATTTAAATGATTCTTTTTAATAAAAACCAAGTAGTGCCCACTACTATACAATCATATAGTAGGTGAAAGGCAATAAAGAAAAGGCAGTAAAATAATAGATACTGACTCATTCCAATTTGACACCACTTTGACAACTAGTATATGTGTAAGTTGTATAAGGAGCAAGCCATAATTTGATGACTGACAAATATAGACTATAATTTAGCTAATTTGCACCTCATAATTTATTACAGGTGAGCTACATGGGTTATATAACTAGACATTATCAAACTTACATGTTTCTAATAGTATTCTGTGGCAGCAAACCAAAGAGACTTACTCATTTTTAGGTGTAAACTTTATTGAAACACTGTTTACACAATGCCTTTCATCTGTTGGTGTTGGAAAACCCTCTCCCTTGAACACATGACACAGGTGGCCACCACAAGCTGCTAGCGCATCTTATTTCGACACAACGCCCATCTGGATCAAGCTGTTAAAAGTTTCAAAGTAAGCATAATAAATGGAATGAAATGTGACTGAACTTAGTCATATGTATACTTTAAAACATGATTTTAAGCATTTGAAGACAATATAAATCCATAAAATCGATCATGGGCGGAGGTAATACATACAGTGCGCTTGATGGCTCCAAGAAGATCTTCAAAGAAACCTGGCCAGCCTCAACCTAAATCAAATTTAGTTGAAGATTTGTATAATGGTGTGCCACAACCAGCACATTTGTATGTTCCCTCTCCAAAAAAAAATTGTACTCTCCAGTACCTCGGAACCTAGGGTATACATTCCAAGAGAAATATGGAAAATAAGATGTTTTGAATCTAGAAAATAACCTACTCACTTTATCTAAGATGAAAATCTACCCAGCTATAAAAATATCTTCTTCGTCTGTGGGTGTGTTTTGTCTCTTATGCAAAAAATCGTGTGCCACTATATAATCTTCAACAGCTACAGCCAGGTATCTCTCATTCATTTATCTTTCACTAATCTCCTCTACAGTTGAATCTCACCCCACTTGATTAATTCAACATGGATGTTTGAGAGAAGAACATAACTTGCAACATATTTAGGATTCAACTTAAAAAAAGAGTTTCCGTAAATGATCTCATATTGGTATGAGATAGATAGAAACCAAGAAAACATGTCCACACACCAGCCACAGGTATGATTGGCATTTTGATGGTAAGGTTTGGAGTTTCTTCAAGATAGTTAAAATGGCCAGGAAGGTCAGCTATGCACAAATAATGTTCAGTTGTAGGCACAATGGAATAACAGTCGGCCATTCCATCTAAGTGCTTAGATCCCTCACCCACTAAAACCAGCATGGTTGCATGAGAATAAAACACAAGCAAAACTTATATGATCAGGGTATGCTCCAGAGTGTCTCATTAGTTCACACGAGTTAAGAACATGTTTACAAAAGCCAGTTTGTGCATATCATACAATGATGATGTTCCATGAGATGACATTATTTGAGACATTTTGTCAAACACTTCACATGTCATGTCTATGGTTTCCACATCTTGCATACATGTCTATTCAATTGTTTGAAAATTTAACATCTGATAAGCATCCACATTCATTCATTCTTTCATGGAAATCCATACTCTGTTCCAAAGCGCTCATTCGATACAAGCTGGAATGATTCTGATAAACTTTGTGAAGTTTGGCTTTACACTTGCCAATTGTTTTGGTTTAATGTTTCCAATGTTTTTCTTGACAAATCTATTCTGTGCATATCTTTAAACCACTGCATTCCATGAGATGATATTTTCTTTAGCAATTCTTCAAAAATCCTTAAAGCTTCATGGAGAACATTGTTATGTGCATATCCTATAATCATTCAGTCCGTGAAACTATATTTTTGGAAAGCCATTTTGTCAATAAATTCGTGTACCTTGTGTATGTTTCCACATTTTTAATAAATAACTAGTAGGGCATTTGTAACTACAGCATCTAAAAAGGACCTTTTTTTATTTCTCCTGAAATGTCATTCTGGACACTGGAAAGGTCAAATTCCTTCATCTCTAAAACAGTTTCTGATTGTTTGGCTTCCAAGCCATGATCATAATTAGAACTGACAGAACTATTATGAGACTCATTGATCATTTCAAACTTTCCATTCTCTGTAGATCCAATGGTAAATTCAACATCTGGCTCATTTAAGATATCATTCTCTATAATATGAAGTCTCTCCTTGGACTTTATCTTTATAGTCTTCTGAGAAGGCAATTTGGTCACTGATTTGTGGATGGTCTTCTGTACAGTCACTCTTCCTTTGTCTGAACACTTACCTAAATTTGTAGATTTATGAACTTTCTGTACACTCTTATTGATGTTACTCTACTCTAAAGAAAAAGGAGTTATGGATAACTTAACAGGATTTCCATTAGATTCAACACATGAACTGCTTTTTCTATACCCCAGCTTAAGTGATTTAGCACGAGGAGATTTTGGTGCTGGTTATTGATGCCCAAGAGAGGTAAAAAGAAGCTGTAGATATAAGAGTAACTCAATTTGGTACCATTGATTATGTAGAATCACATTCTGAGGTGATGTAGCAGTCCAATATAACAAGTGAATATCAATTAGCACTATTTGATGTCCATTCTGAATGGAAAAACACACATGGTGCTAAGGTAGAGGCACCTAGTTGCTTCTGTTATACGCGCTTATTTATCTCTCTTTGTGCTTATGTATAAAACTAAGATAGTGAATTTTTTTCCAACTCTTGATGTGCGTCTAGTAGGAAATTGGATTGTGTTCTATATAATCCAAATTACAAAAGGCTGGCACTAGTGTTCCTGGAAAAGGGGTAGCTCATTATCTCAAATCCAATAATCAAAACATCCTCAGAATGTGGGTAGAACTATAAAGGGTGGAGTAAAAGGTGCCTTGGATACAGTTTGTAAGAAGAAAAAATCTAGGGCAAGAGAAATCTCCTGTCGAGGTACATGGTTTGTCTGCTTTAATTTAGTGCACAGTAAATGATGGAGGTTCACAATCAAACAATACTATTCCACAACCATTTTATTTATCTACTGGAAAGAGGGCTTCTACTGGTAGTACATCAAGACAAGAACACACAAGTAGTGCATTTCATTGGCTGATAAATATGCACAAGTAAGCATTCAAGTATATTTAATAACATTTTAGGATTTTTTATGGGATTGAATGAGGTTATCCTTAGTTTGTTATTGTCATTGATGTTGCACGATATCTTGTACCAAGAAGGCTAAGAATAGTTATACATGATTGGGTAGGTCATACCCTCAGCTGGATTTTGTTTTTATTTATGTTTCTTGAACAAGCTGGAAACATAAGATGTTATCTAGACATTATTTAATCTATCATCTAGTTATATTGGACAACGTTATGCACTGCATATTAAACTGGAAAGAAATATTAAGGAACCTCAGTACTAAAATTCAAAGCATACTTGTCGGAAAAATACAAAATTCAAACCTACCAAAAATCCCACAATGGAGATAAATAAAGCTATGTGAACACAAGACCCAAGGCTCTATTCTCTATTAATCTCTCATGAATTTTTTTTTTCATTGAATTGATTACTCAAAACATACATGCACAGATAGGATTATTGTTGAAGATGTATTGTTCGAAACTGGAAGAATAAGGATAAATATTAAAATCTTAAAATCTGTGATAGGTAAAGCAATAATCTGTCACTTTAATGAAAAATAATGAAAACTTTTAAGCCTAAACATAGAGAATCAAAATGAACCAAAATATTACAACAATATTTGGGTTAACATAACAAGCAAGTTGACTATGCCTCTTATGTGTTCAATTGTATTTTTTTTTATTTTATACTTGTTCATATTAAACATCAAGCTAGCTGAATTAAGATGGGTTAGCTATGTTAAAATGGAAGGGAACGAGTACAACAGTAATTTTTTATTTTAAATTTGTTTGAGAAAAATCTGAACTAAATTTTACGGGAAGATAAAAAAATTAGACTACCAGGTTGAATTGCAAAATAAGAATTTATTTTCATTTGACTCCTTATATATGTTATGCTTATTTGACTGTGAATGAACTTCCACAACTACACCCACCACCTGCGTTAGGATTTGTTGATACCTGTAAAAAAAACTAAGCCAATTTAGTATCTTCTATGTATAATAAAATATAGATTTTCTTAATTTTTACCAAAACCTAATCACTTGCTCGAATAATAAACTAATGAACTTCAACAATGTAGAGTATAAAAATAATGGCTCAATCAATTTGACCTATAACAACCAACAATCAGTTCTAAGTTGCTCTTAAAAAATGAGATCTGATAGCTACCTTAACATAGAAACATTAATGCTTCACTCTCATATGCCTTGCAATTAGTGTTCCACCAATTTTTGGGATAGGAAGCATTATCTAGATGCAATGAGTGCTAATTGTTCCATTCATTCTTATGAGAGATGGGTTCTTATAAAAGTGACTCATGAAACATGGGTCAATGAGTTTGACTTGAGAAATGCACAATTGAATTCTGATAGCAATATCATGATTACCTGTAATATGTTCTTGAAGAATTTATGATTTGGTCCTATGATTCTTCCAAACTCTTTCTGACAAGAAGCGATGTATATCATTGTCAAATGTATAACTTGTTATCTTTATAACATCCCTATCTTTTCTTCGCTTTGATAACAGCAGTGGACAATGATATCATTGTTTTACCTTATTGTTATCACAAACATTCTCACTATTTCTTGCACTTTGATCTTGGTCATTGCTTTTAGACAGATAACACATCTTATAACATGTTCTTAAACCACATATATGATGATTCTTTCCATAGGACTGATCAATGTACTGAAGGTGCTTGGATTTGTTCATTCTTTGATCTAAATTATTTATTGCTTTACACCAAAATCACTGCTTTGTACACTGGAAATCATTGTTTTGAGCCTTCAAAACAGTGACCTTGTTGCATGAAGTTTTATCTAATTGTCTTTGACTGTGAAACTCCCATTTTACCCATTGAAATGAAACCTCATGCATTTTCAAACCTCTAATAATAACGTTCTTCATTGCATATAGCACTGCCTCTTCATCTTTCTAAAGCTACTTTTTTCCTCATCATATCTGTACTCTTCCTTGTTATGGGGGCAACACAAATTTAAAACCTTGCATTGAAACCACCATTATGATCTTGTTTATTTATGACCTCTTTGAAAGTCTTGATATCACTGTTATAATCCATCATTTTAAAAAGTCTTTATGCCTTTTTTATGTGACTTTCATCTCCTTGGATTCACATTGGTGCATTGATAACAGCAAAAGTGATCTCTACTTCACAATGTTAATTGCTGAAAAGACTGCTTTAACAGTATACAACACTGTTTCTCCAAGCATCAAACAGTCTTCAGCACACTGAACATCATTTCACTATCTCAAGGTAATGATTTTTTTGGCTCTATCATCTTGAACACTTCCCTTTGAATCTTCTAGCTCATGATCTACATATCACAGTGGCCATAGCATCTACATCATCTTTTGCACTAGTACTCCTATATCTTGATAGTGGTTCTTTCTATTTGATTCTCATTGTTTGTTTCCTTGAAATAGCCAATTGCACCAATGCAGTCTACACTTTTTCCATGGTTAGAAGAATTGTTGTTAGTTAGAAGATGATATGTGAACTTAAGAATTATGTCAGGTTTTCTCATAATTTGGCAGTCTTTCAAAGATCCTTCATGAGCAACATCTAGGACTAGACCGCATCTGAATCATTGTTGCCTGAAATGTGAGACAAAAAATGGTAATTTGGCCAGTTATCATTCTGCACATATGAGTTCAATTTGGATAGATTTGTTTTTGTTCGGTGAATGTGACTTATGAAATTGTGGTTAGGTACAAGATGTTCTACAAACTGTAGAATTATGTCAGTTCATAATTTAGCAGTCTTTCAAAGATACTACATGAGCATCATCCATGACCAAATCATAATTGAGCTTCTGTCTCCTCATATGTGAAACAAAATATAGTCAATTGACCTTCTTGGCTTCTTGAATTCAAAATAGCTATGCAGTTGAACTTTCTATTACTTTGTCTTTTTTAAGGGATGACATAGTATCGGTTTACAATTGTGCATGCTATTATTTCTGTCAAAATTGTGAGTATCATTCTTAGTAGATTTTGTCCCTAGTGAACACATTTTATTATAATTATCACCGAAATTTGTTGTCTCTCAAAAAATAGTTTAGCACTTATCTTTTGTACTTCTCTTTTGATCTTGTATTTTGTTTGCTAAGATCTTTCTTTATTGACATGGAAAGACTGCTTACACTTAAAATTATAACTTGTTTCTAGAATTTTTTTTATTTTGATAAAATGTAATTATGGTTTTTAATGCTTATAAATTTGATTGCTGTTGTGGTCCATTTTTGTGCTTTTGTAGGCACTGGATGAAATGCAGATGTATATCCTTGTAAGCAGGTCTCTTGAAGAAGATGCCCCACTTGTAACGTATGAATTCCAATATTTAAAGGGGTGAGTTTAAAACTATGGTTGGATGATCACACAGACCTGGTTTCATTAATTTATCTCTATATGTTATCCAAAATTGACTTGACTTAATCGAACTATTTGAAAAAATTATTTGGAAATCATTTTATTACAAAGGGAAAACAATGAGAGCAAGGATAAAAGACCTGGATAAAAGACCTAGGTTTCTCTTATGGGACAACAAAGAGAGCAATGTTATAAGACAGAAAGACACAAGATGTTAGGGAGAGAATTTTTTAAGAGTAGAGACATCTTATAATGAGCATTGGCAAAATATTTATGCTAACATTTTGTTGATTGGGATGAGCTCATATGGTAAATCAGTGAAGTTCAACATCCTGAACTTGTTGAAACTGTAATATTTAGTAATATAGTTTGGGTTTAACATACTCCAACTGATAAGGCTAGCTGCTAGTCTAAAGTAAATTAGATTGAAGAGATATTTTTTTAAGCTATAAGTTGAAGGTCCTTGTCGTGGATAACATCTGACAGTTTACCCAAATGAAAAAAATAGTGACTTTGTTAGTTATTCTAAATTGTAAACAAATTTTCATTTTGACCTTTTAAGCTAATTTTTATCTTTCAAGTTTTAAAGTTATAGATTTATCTAATCATAAATTATCAATCCTATTGGCTAAATCTCTTTCGTAAGATCATTCTAGCATTATTGTCTATATATCTATTGGATATATCTATGTTGTATTGCATCTGGGGAAGCTCTTTTAATGTGGTGTATCCTTGTCTCTAGTTTCATTCTGACAACTTAGGTGTAATTTTCTATTGTGAAATTTTATTGTTTTAAAGTTATAGATTTATCTAATCATAAAATATCAATCCTATTGGCTAAATCTCTTTCGTAAGATCATTCTAGCATTATTGTCTATATATCTATTGGATATATCTATGTTGTATTGCATCTGGGGAAGCTCTTTTAATGTGGTGTATCCTTGTCTCTATTTTCATTCTGACAAGTTAGGTGTAATTTTCTATTGTGAAATTTTATTGTTTTAAAATTTGAATATGTAAACACTAAAATTATTTGATTGACGTTGGGTGTATTTCTTCATATAAAATCGTTCTTTTTGTCCATCTCTTTAGTATCTATTTTTATCATAATATTACTTATAGAAATATGGTTTCTATTTCAGATTCGAAGTTATAATCTTGCAACAATTATGGATGCCATTTCTAATATGAACTCTTTATCCCTGCAACTATGGTGCCTTCTCTGTTTTATACTTAGATGCTTGCAACCGGTTTTATGCCAAATAGGAAGATGCTCTATTGAGAAGATCCAAATAGATAAGTAAAAGAGATAAGCTTTCCAATGTTGCTTGAATGACTGATTCTCATCTTCCTTATGTATCATTTCATAATTTATTTATAGTGTATTCATTGGTTTGTATTTTGACATAGTTGACAACCACCATTGAAGATTGTCTTAGATATAGTTCAATCAAACATTTATGTACAAATAATTTTAAGCATTATCTATATTGAATAACCTATGCTTGATTTTTGTTCTCAAACTATTTGTGTATTGATCTCATATTTTATATTTGTGATATTAAGGAGCGAAGTTTCATGTCAGATGTGCTTGCAGCTACTAACTACAGACCATAACTTGATTTATCTGGTAAGGTATCTAAATTCAATAACATTCTTTTTCCTTTTTTCTTGTAGTGGTTTTTTTGTGTTTTTATTATATTAGCTGGTGGTCTGAATTCTTATAACTATTAATGTGTTTGTTGAAAATTTGGTCTATTATTCAAGTTAGGTTTTCAACAACCTTATGGAATACAATTATGTGGCATGTGTGGTTTGCAGTATAAAACTTTTTCTTCTGAAGTGTGATGATCATCCAGAATCAGGACAACTCAAATTATTTTTTGCAGTTTTGAACTGCGGCTACGGGTGTGCTTAGGCCCTGGAAAGTTGATGTTAATTCCCCATGTAAGAAACACTGATAATAGTCCTTTATCCTTCACATTTACCTTGCATACTTATTTATCCATGTCAGACATCAGGTATGGTTTAGATTATTGCCAGGTCAAAATTACTCTTAATAAAAATATTTTCATAATTTTAAATATTTAAAAATTTTAATAAAAAGTTTTTTATAATTTTAAGTATTTAAATTTGTAACTAGGTTTTAGCTAAAAAACCATTTCCTTGCTAATAGTAATGCATGGTGAAGTATCAAGTCTTCTGCTCATTAGTGACTGAATTTGCATACTCAATAGCCTTCTAAATATTATTTATTGGCAATACATGATTTTAGAAGGCTAGAATTTTTTAATTTATGTTTAGTTGGGCTGCTCCAATTTACTTATAAAGACGGGATATAGAAATGGTGAAAACTACAATAAAGAATCTCTCTTCCATAGCATTAGAAATTTGAAGGTGTTGGAGCTCAAAAATTCTGATTGTATTTTGAGTCCATATTTTGCAAAAATTATCTAAGTGTTAGAATTGTGCCTTCGAAAATCATTAAAAGATGCCTAGTTTGAGTGCATAGAATATAAGACCTGTTGTTCTGCATGATGAGTCACTTGGATAGGGTGTTCATCACCTATCATTTGACATATGTAATAGGTTTGAGGTCCTAGTTTTCAGCTCTAACATGTTTTAGAAGTGGTCATTTGAAAGTGTTCCCGAAAATTTATGTGTTTCTTGATTTTCACTAAGTAGCCCACTTCGGGGGTGTGCATTTATTACCCAGTTGAGTGTCATGACATGTGAGTTGTTGCATCATGTTGTAGGCATGAGAGAGAGTGTTCATACCTATTTTTAGCCCCCCATGTGTCCGTTTGACCTATTTGCCAGTGCCTTTTCATTTGCAGATTGTTAAGTTTTACCAAGAGTGCATTGTCCAAATTTCTGAATGCCCTACTTCGAGGCTTCCTAGTTTGCACCCAATTCGAGGTCAAGTATAATTGAGGGATGTTCCATATTGTAGACCTGGAAGTGTACTTGCTTGGAGTTTTTTGGGTCTTTGCCAATCTGTCCGGCCACTTTCCTAGATCGATTCCAAATCAGTTTTCTACATATCTCACTGTTTTATTCCTGAATATTTTTAACAGGCTAACTTTGGTGTTTATTTGTTTTTCACCACTTGATCTTCTGAGCGAGCAAATGATAGATTCATTTTCATTATGTGGGGGTGAATCAGTGCCCAAGTTTTTGGTTCATGAAGATCTCAGTTGGAAAGTTTTCAGAGCCAGTTCTAGAGGTGATTTATGTGAATAATAGTGCGGGCAGTTTCAATTTTCTGAAAGACCATGTTCAGTCATTAATATGTTTTGGCTCAAATATTTTCATGCGATCTCCTTTGGCGAGCGTACTCATATGTTGGACGTAAACTTGTACTCCTGGTGGCGCATTCCTGTGGAGCCATTTGATAAGTTTTTGAAGCCACTTCTCAGAAGTCAGCTGATGTTATTTGGTAATTTTACAAAGGTTGGAAAAGGTGAACAGTGTGATTAAAATTTTGATGCACTATGATTTGGATTCATAAAATTTTGGCATTCTGGATGAGAAAAGTATAAGAAGATTCTTGAAAAGGGAGCTTTTAAGACTGTCTACTGGGCCTTTGATAGATTAGAAGGTATGGAGGTTGCTTGGAACCAAGTGAAAGTCAGAGAGGTCTCACAAGGTTATGGAGACTTGGAATGTCTATATTCTGAGGTTCATCTCCTGAAGACTCTCAAACACAAAAATATTATCAAGTTCTACAACTACTGGGTGGATGCAGAGAACCACCACATAAATATTATAATAGAGATATTCACATCTGGAACCCTTAGGCAATACCGGAAGAGGCATAAACAAGTAGACATGAGAGCTATCAAAAATTGGTCACGACAAATATTGGAGGGTGTTTTATACTTGCACAATCAGAATCCTCCAATTATCCATCGAGACTTGAAGTGTGACAACATTTTTGTGAATGGAGGGCAAGGTGAGGTGAAGATTGGAGATCTTGGCATGGCAAAAAATTCTTCATCAGGCCCATGCATATACCATTATTGGAACACCCGAATTCATGGCCCCAGAGCTCTATGAAGAAAAATACAATGAACTGGTCGATATTTACTCTTTCGGCATGTGCCTGTTGGAGATGATGACTTTTTAGTATCCATACATTGAGTGCGAAAATGCAATACATATTTATAAGAAAGTTAGCTCGGGTGTAAAACCAATTGCCTTGGACAAAATCAAGGATCCTTGTGTTAGACAGTTTATTGAAAAATGCTTGGCAACAGCATCTGAAAGGCTTTCTGCAAGGGAGTTGTTGATGGATCCCTTTCTTCAAAATGATGGAGATTGTCAAATTATGGACCATAGCTGGCTTATTTCTCTTGGAAATGAAATTGAGGGGAAAACAATATCATAGGAACTATATACAGATGGAAGCTCTCACAAGTTGTGTCCAACTTTAGAGCAAGGGCTCACAGACAGGGGAAGCTTCAAAACAGTGAAAGACCTAAAGTTACATTGCAACTCAAATGCTATCATGGGAATGAATGTGCATCAAGAATAAGTAGAAGTAGTAAACTCTAGTTTGGATAGCTACATGGAGAATGGAGGTGACACTTCAATTGCTGAGGAAGTTTCTCACATGAATCTTGATATTTGAGTGAAGGGAAAACGGAAAGATGACAACACAATTTTCTTGAAACTGTGTGTTGCATATTCTAAAGGCTATGTTCGCAATATTCATTTTCCATTTGATATTGAAGCTAACACAGTGATGATTGTTGCAAGTGATGATGATAAGGCTTCAGTTGGATTTGTGCTTGAATGCTTTCCATCTGGTCATAGGTATTGGTTACAGTCTCCACCCCAACTTGCAGGAAACTCTGTTACTAAGGCTGCAAGAATTTGGATGGTGCGTGCAAGACAAAACAAGGAATGAAATGATGAAATGGTGTGTAGCATAGAAAAGAGGACTCACGCACCATTGTAAGAGTGCGTGAATGCACTAAGTAGGTCATGCAAGGGACGAAGGGAGGCTGCTAGTCCATGAGAAATGACCAGCGCAAGGGGGTGCGCATAGTGAAAGGAAGTGGCTAGCAAGCTATGCGCACTGGTATTTTTGTGTGGGCGCAACCAAACAAAACAGATAATGGTTGCCAAAATAAATGTGCAGGCAGCCAAACAAAATAACTATTTGGTTCCAATTTATATACCAATTGCTAGCTCTGCCATCTAGTGGTAAAGATGAGGATTTTGAGCATATGCTTATACGGCTGGGAGTGATTGATATGTTTTCCTTATGACTGATCTATACTCCGGCAGATTGCAGGCTATGAATTGGCCCAATTTTAGAAGTCCAATTTTTTGATTTCTGCCTTTTTCCTGCTATACATCCAAGCTCGGTAGTAGTTGGTGAATACTATGGCTATACGGCCAGGCTAGGGCTTGATATTTTGCTTTTGTGTCCTTTCTTCTTCGGGAGTTTTTATTTCAGAATTGTTTGAACAATTTCATCAGATCCTAGAAAATTTATATTGGTTGGAGGCCTATATATTTTGTTCAGCAGATCACACATATTGTGATAGTAGATCTCTGATATGGTGTCAATACTTATTAGAAATATATATAGTGATATATTTTTGATGAATTATTATTGAAGCACATAGTACAGATCATTGATGAAAGGATTTGTTTCGTGGATCAGGGATCCTCAACAAATCATTGAGAAAACAAAAGCATCATTTCCAAGTACTATATTTCCTTTCCTATGATTTCTTATGGTATATCCTATGCCTAGTTTTGCTAGATTGATGTACTCCTTGTGAGAATTTGAAAATACTAACAAATTGGCACAACAAATTGTCAGAGCTGAGATGTTTGAAAAGGACATGATTCTTCATAACTGATTGAATTAGCTATATCTACTTAGATGATTATCTTGTAGCAGTAGACCTGACATTGTAAAATGCATGCTCTGCCCAGGCATAGGTTATACTTTACACTGTTATAGAAGATCATACATGGCTGATTGCTGTAAATGCATATTGGCATTTCTGTATATTAGCTAAAGTCTCATTGCCCTGGCTAGTTCTAGATGGAATCTAAGCTTAAGGGGGGAGTTTATTATGGGCTCACTTTCCTATCCCTCTTACATGGCTTTCTGGATCATTAGCTAGATCATTAGCATCATCTAGATTTGCATGGTTTAGCATTTACATATGCTATATTTACATATTGGCTGGTTCATAACACTTGGCTTGTGATAGAACCATTATGATTGCTTATGAATATGAAGGAAGTACTTTTGTATGCTAACAACTTTGGCTTGTGTTGGACAAATGACATAATCTGGTATGTATTATAGATTTTGTCTTAGAATTATGCCTCCCTTATGCTTGTTCTATGAGAGAACCACTTCACACTGTTTACTTTAGCATGTGAGCAGCACACCTGATTTACCTTAGCATGTATGGATGAAGTTAAGTCCATTGAGAGGGAGTAAGTCTCTTGTTCCCTAGGTGTCTTAATCATAAACATATGGTTTAAGAGGGAGTTCAATCATGGTCTCACTGGTTTGGATGCTAATCTCCTCCCTTATATCTTGTTATCAAATGGTTAAGATTGCCTCATTAGCATAACTGATTATTTGCTTAGTTGATTATCATGAATGCATATTTTATGATTGTGGAGTATACTGGGATATGATATGTTTTGTCTTGCTTAGGAAACTATGTGAGTAAATCCATCTCTTGGTTTATGTTAAGCATTGGAATATGTTGACATTGATTGACTCATTATCCCTATTTTGGGAAATCATAGTTGATTAGATGGATGCTAGTTATTGTGTTCCTTATGCATAGGAACATACATTATTGGCTGGAACATTCTTACATTGGCATATGTTAGAATTAATGTTGCTATTTGCATAGGAACATTCATATAGAAAACTATATTGCATCTTGTTGGTTAGATGTTGGTGATCTTTAGGTGATGAAGACTTATGTGATTATTCTTATGCACAAATGTTGGTTGCATGGGGCATACATCCTTTGTATTATGTATGAATGGGTCATACTCTCTTTCATTTACTGATTATGGCTAATCTCACTTGTAGGTTTCATTTGGATATGCTTATGGCTAAGTTATTCTTATGAATTGAAGAAAGAGATTCATGGATCAAGGGTCCACAATTGCATGGATCAAGGATCCATTGCCTAGTAATGGGTGAGACATCGTTGGATGTCAAAAGACCATTACACCTAGTAATCGGTGAGACATCGTTGGATGTCAAAAGACCATTACACCTAGTAATCGGTGAGACATCATGGATTTGGTGTCAAAAGTCCATTACACCCAGTAATCGGTGAGACATCATGGATTTGGTGTCAAAAGTCCATTACACCCAATAATCGGTGAGACATCATGGATTTGGTGTCAAAAGTCCATTACTACCAGTAATTAGTGAGACATCATGGATTTGGTGTCAAAAGTCCATTACTATCAGTAATTGGTGAGACATCATTGAATATCAAAAGTCCATTACTCCCTGTAATCGGTGAGACATCATGGATTTGATGTCAAAAGTCCATTACTCCCAGCAATCTGAGACATCATGGATTTGATGTCAAAAGACCATTGCTCCAAGCACTTGGTGAATATCATGGACTTGATATTCATGAGACCAATGCTCTGAATATCATGGAGTTGATATCATTTGAGTTTTGGAGACTCATGGATCAGGGATCCACAATTGAGTATTTGGTAACATCATGGACTTGATGATACTAGGAATATCATAGAGTTTATGTTCTAAATTCTTGAGTCATGGGACTCATGGATTTGAGAAATCCACATCTGGTTAGTAAAACATCATGTACTTGATGTTGGCATGTTGTCATGGATTTGACATCTCTTGAGTCTTGGAGACTCATGGATTTAGTTGTCCACAAATTGGACGGTATAAATCATGGACTTGATATTTTTATATATTGAAGAATTTGGCAATCCAATATGAATATCATGGACTTAATATTCTTATGGATCTAATCAATCCTCTCATTTGGAGGATAACGGTTTTGAGCCAAATTTTTATATAAACTTGGACTTATGGTAGATAGGATCTACCTTCATAGAATTGGAATCTATGAAATCTATGGATAGGGTATCCAAGATGATTATGTTTTTGGTTCTCAAGGGTGATAGTTGTCCTAAAATAGATGGGATCTATGGTTTGATCTTACCCTCTAGTCTAAGGGGGAGTGTTATCATGTGTAGCCTATCGTCTCTGATCAAACAAGGACTGCCGAATTAATTATTAATTTGTACCCCAATCTATGACTAGTTAGCCCACACTAATCAAGTGATTATTATTTGTCTTGGGACTGAGGTCAGCCCTCCCCTTGGATTTGATATGAGCTTATCTATTGGAGAAAACTTGATAGCAAGAGACAATAAAAAACATAACATTATCTCTGCTATTAAAGTCTGATACATGTGAAAGTATCTCTGCACTTTGGAGCGAATTTGATCTTAGTTAGGAGTAGCATCATAGAAGCAAGACACAACAGATTGAAGCACAAGAGGCTAGGATTGATTTTGAACCTGCTATTACATCAAGGCAGAACATATCAAGTGTATATCGGGTACATTCCTTCCAGCTTACATTGTTTCATTTCTAGGATATCTCTAGGATTGTTAGTCTCTCTTGATCAATCTGAATATAACAATAGAGTTAAGTTAGGAAAAAAGTAGGCTTGTGGCTGGCCTTTGCCTCTGTGGGCCCACCTTGGAGTGCATGCCAACTGGGCACTAAACCAAATTTTAGTGAAATGTTTAAAAACTCTCAAAGGTTCAGTCCCACATTGGCTGGGAGAGGGTATTTTGAAATGCATAAATGAAACAACACTCACTAAGTGATATGAAGTAAAGAGCAGGAGGCTTTGTAGGTGCATGTGCTTGGAGGTGCCTTAGGAACCATGCCAATAGGTTGATGACTAGTCTATTTTGCAGGACAACTGGTAGATGACAGGACAAAGATGGACATGTGGCACTCAGTCGCATGATCTCGTGATGGGTTCATGGTTAAGGAAAAATCAAGCGATCCAACGAATGGCTTAGTCCCCAGATCTCGTGATCCTGTCAGTTAAGTGCTTGCCATCCGGAGATTAGGAGAATGCATTGTTTGTGCGATCACTAGATGGTCGGCGATTAAGTCCTAACATCAAGCGACTTGGAGAATTTCTCAGTTGCTAGATCATTGATTCCTTGGCAGCTAGTGAAAATGATATCCAGAGATCAAGAGAACAAAGGCATTCACCAGTTTGCTAGATAAGCCTAGGGTTAGAAGAATGATTCGGAGATTTAGAGACTAGTCCATTCGCTTGATGGCTAGATTTAACCGGGGTTAGCGAATTCATTCAGAGATTTAGAGACTAAGGCAATTCACCCAATCTCCAAACCAGGAGTTAGTGCCAGGGTTAAGTCTTAGCATGCAATCGGTCAATGACACTTGTCATGTTCTGGTGCCTTCTGTGACTAAAGTGCATAAAATGATTTAAAAAGGGAAAATTTAAAAGTAAAGTGGAAAATTGAAACAAATGACATAGTCCAAACTTAGGAAATAAAGCCAAAAATTTAAATGATTGGCCTGCTCACGAAAATAATGCCTGGAGCCTTAATTGTTATCAGAATATAGGCATGCTATATATTTTCAGAAATGGCAGAAGATGAGCAATCTAGTGGCAATGATTATTTTCAGTTTCAAATTGGTGGGAAAGAGCAGTATGGGCTGACATTTTGAATCAAATAAGGTTTGTTTGAGAAATGATTACAGGCATGTTGGGCAATTGAGGAAGAATCAAATGAAGATTAGTTTGCAGATCAAGTGTGGAGGAATATTGGAGATATTTTTGGCTAGAATATACATCTGTCAGTTTGGTGTAACTGACTCTCTTTCTCCTATATCTATGGTTTTTCTCTCCATTGTTAAGGATGATGAAAAATTTACATTAAGGGGAGGCTTTGGCTCCATTATTGAGTTGTGGGACTATTTGTCAAATTTGGAATGTATTGATATAGTGAAATTCTACTTGAATACATTCAAATTCCCTTGCATATCTTTGTTGTCTTTTTGTCTAAATTTTGAAGCTTTTGTGTGTTGAATTTGTAAGGCATTTTTAGTGCACCATTACAAGGTATTTGTGAAATTGGTCTCTAGTTCCTTTCAAGGAAAGGGTAAAATCTTAAGGTTAATTTCTAAGAGCTCAAGATTTTTGTAAGAATTTGATGATTATGTTTGTTTAAGAGAGGGTGCATTGTAAGACATTTCATCTGGGTTCTGTTTGTGTTTTATTTAGAAGTTTTCTATAGAAGTATGTTCTCTTTTTGACTCTCTACCTTGGGATAAGGCACTGGTCTATCCTCAATTTGTAGGAATTTCATCATCACCAAAAGCTTAAATGACCATTTACTTTCATGTATGTTTGAAGGGATGAGAAGATTAGGTTTGTATCAAGGATATAAACTAATGTTGTAATGCTTTGAAGAAGTAGATCCGATAGGTACACCCACCTGTAGCCAAGAGCTCAAAGTGAAGAAGGACTTGGGCCTTGTTAATTAGTCTTTTCCTTTCTAGAGTCAGGAGTTTAGGAATCACATAGTTCCATTTAAGCATTCAGGGCTTGTGTTAGGATTCAACAAGAAAATGAGCTAACAGAAGACTTCATAGTTGTTTAATGTGTAGTGAAGTGTGAGTAGAGGGTGTAGAAACTCTTGACTTTTTTGACAATTTAAATGAGAAGAAGCCATTTACAAAGCAAGATGATGCAATCACTTTTGATGATGAGGTATTTTGATTTGCAGCATTGGCATTTTTTAAATTTATTTGGCAAACTAGTTTCTTGCACTTCCAATGTTTAGCTATTGACTCAGGCAAGGATGTAGTGCATGCACAATTGCATAGCATATATTGAGGTCATGACTAGATAGGCTAATCATGTGTATCTCAGAACTCCAACTAAGATTGTCATCATTGATCATGAGATGAAAAGAACCTATGAATTAAGGAAAGAGGGTTTTCCTGATGTAGGTGGGCATTACATTACTTTCAAATGAATCTTCTTTACTGCTTGGCTTGTCTCATCCAATATTTATTGTTGGGTTGATTTTCTATTATTAGAGCAATATTTCCAAAGATGAAAGTGGAAGAAAATAAAATGTATTTTATCCCTAAACATAGGAGCAATGGAATAAAATGAAAATTCTACCCCAACATAGGTGAAGTGAAGAATCTAAAATTTTAATGACACTTGTCCCTTGTTTATTTTGTTTATTTGGAAAGAAGGGTTCAAAATCGTGGTCATCATCCCTCTCATGCAACAAAAATAATAGAAAAGGGTAACAATAGACTTTCAATTTGATTTTATGTAGTTTTCTACCTACTATTTACTTTATGTTCCAACTCTAGGTCAATACCTTAGTAAGGTTTGTCTGTACTAGTTGATTTGCATCTATGCAATAGTATCCAAGTATTATTGCATTCCTGAGTTATTTGTGATGTGTAGTTGTTTGGAACCCATGGGATAATAAATCTAAAGTTATTCCTGATTTTGGTGATGAAGAATACAAATAGATGGTTTGTATTGAAGCAGCTGTAGTGAGGCATCCTATTGTCTTGAGGCCATGTGAGGAGTGGAGAGGGAGTCGAGAACTCTCTACTATTTCATCAAGCTACTTTAGGGGATAGTTAGATCCATTGTGGGTTCTTCATTAATAAAACACTCCATCTTGTGCTCTTGATGGTTGAAAGTGGTAAGCAAATGACTAAATCTCTTGAAAATGATTTAGCTCGTGAGATGGAGTTGCATGTCAGGGGGTGATACACTAATATATACTTGCTATAGGTGTTTAGAGCTCCATTATAGGATGTAAAGTTTTCTAGTGGGGCTCTATTATAGGATGTAAAAGTGTCTATGAAATAGTATACATCTGCATAACATGATGATTACTAATAATTTATGCCTAGTAAAGGCACTCTACTTTGCAATGGACAAATGGTGGAATTGAGCCACTACTCAAGTTTATTAACTCCAAATTCTAGTTGTCATGTATGCCTAGTGCATTGTGGCTTGGTAGATCTTTAGAACAAATATAAATTAGATTTATCTTGCAAAGCAAAAGGTGTGTTTGACATCATATAAAATGCCAAATTGCCCATCATATAATTATGTATGGGAGGCAATTAGATTGTAGAAAAAATAAGAATTTCTCCACTTTGTATGTCTTTTATAATAAAAAATGCACAACCTTATAGGGTTTTCTAGTAATTATATTTGGTTGTGTTAGTACCTTTGACTACAATCTTAATTTGTATGTTTAATCTGAATATTGCAATGTTTGTTCCATGTCATCATAGTCTGTGTCATGTACAAACATGAGTTCAAAAGCTTATCACTAGTCATCCTCCCTTGGCTTTGTTGTTCTTGAACTATAGATGAAAAAACTTGAAAACATGTTTAATAGAAAGTACTAGTATACATGGTTTTATTATTCTTTAAAGGGTACTAGCTAAATGGAAGATCTCATGCTTTACAAGTAGGGGGATGGTGGTTTGATTCCATCGTTCCCTAATATGATTAAATATATAACTAAATTAATGACTAAATATATCACTACCATGATTAAATCAATCACCAAATCAATGACTAAATCAATGACTAAATAAATGACTAAAATAGTTTAGTCATAAATTTAGTCGCATTATAAATGACTGTAAATAAACTACTAATAGTCACATGACTAAGTTTAGTCATTTATATGGATTTTTTAGCAGTTCATTTACTCACATATTGATGTTTGTGTACTATTGATCGATCATAACTCTTTGTATACTTCTTTCCAGCCATTGCAGTCATACATACAACAACAAGAAACATCACTGAGTCTTCCTCTCCAACCACACACTCCAATGCCTTCACAGACTCACTGCACATTGGATTCAATAACTCAAACACTTATCAACTCACTATCAACCAACACAATACTTTGTTGACATCAATGACAACACCATAACTTATATGTTTTCATTAAAACTATACCATTCAACACTCAATCGAGCTCTGCATCAATTATGCCAATAACCACATAACATGCAAAGCCACAAGTAGTTTGGCCACACATAGAAATATTGAGAAGGGAATCGCAAAGCTTCACTGATTGGGAAAATCCTTCGCGAGATCAAAAAAAACCAACTGGCCATGAAATGTAAAGAACAGTGAAGTCTCACCAAGAATCTGAGACAACGAAAACTTTAGTGGCAATTATTCGCCATTTGGTGAATGTCGCCTGTCGGCAACCTATGAATTGGTGAATATTTTGCCCATATGAGAGTGACCCTATCGCCGCATTTATTAAAATTGGGTCCAATGCCTGGGTCCATCACCCAGCGGTTTCTTAAATTTTGTCCATTTCTTTCACATTATCGCCAATGGCATATACATTTTGGGCACGATATATTTTTATCATTCGCCTATAATTTCAAACCGGCCCCAAATGGACAGCCTATATTCACCAATAGTTATATATATATATATATATATATATATATATATATATATATATATTTAGGTGGCCCCAACTTCGCCAGCCATTTTACGGATGCGTGTCTCAAACCGATGGGTTTTTGCCACCTTTATTAATCATACCAAGTATTGGATGACCCATATCGCCTAGGAAATAACACAAGACATGTTATAATTACGCGGGCTTGGCTAAATATTTGGACACCGACCTAATACCTCCCGCCCAATTCGCCAAGAAAGATTAGTATAAATAAATTCATACATCAGTGTAATTGTACAAAATTTGGATCGGTTCAATTTGATCGATAGCGAAGTTCAGACTGTTGAGTCTTGACTGCTTTGGCGAGTCACGACTGCAATTGAATTTGAGGCAAAGGTAAGTGATTATTAGTCTGCGACTATGTAAACATTGTATATTATAGTTCTATTGTCATTTGTCACTTCAACAAGTAAACATTTTTTTTTTCACTGGTAGGTTGGTAGCCTTTATTTCATTGAAGAATCAAGATGTCAAACAAGAATAAGGGTAAGGCTCCAGCATATGGGGAAAGCCAAGAGAGGCCAACAAAATGCATAACCTTATCATCATACTTTAGTCATGGTGTTGGAAATGTTTCTGGCCAAAATCAGGAAGCTACTTCATAACAAGAAGATTTTCAAGATTCACAACCTAAGACTGAACCTACATGACATATTGAAGAAGTCAATGAACCTAATATCTCAGATCATGATGAACTTGAAGAAGATTTTTAATTAAATACCTAGAGTAGCCATAATGATATAATCAACTTGGATGAGACTGAGAATGTCAAAGAAGATGATGGTGCAGGGAAGAAAAGAAAATACAAATCAAAGAATGATAGATTGTGGGATCTGTCGAGGAATTTTCAAGTAGAATGGGTGTCAAAGTATCCATTCATTAAACCAGTGGATAATCCAATTGAAGGGGAGCCTTCAGTAGAATGCAGATGTAAGATTTGCAGCCAGATAAATAAGAAGGAAAAGAGGTTGCAGCTAAAAATTGACGCCATAGAGAAGCATATGGGTCAAGTTTATGAAAAGAAAACCATAGATGGAGTTCAAAAATCAGTGATAAGATAGAAAACAAAGGAGGTATCTCAGCATGTTAGGAATGCAGAATTATATGAATTTCAACATAATATAAAGATGAAGCCTGGTGAAGTTAAAGGCTCTGTTGAAGCTTGTTTTGGAAAAGCATTGGAAGTAGAACTAATGGGAAAAGTTGTTCAGTTAAGTGTTGTGTTTAATATTTTGAGCAAAGGGCATCCTATGATAGACTACCCATCATTGAGTGCTTTATTATACTTCCTGAAAGTTCATAACTATCCTAATAGTCACTGGTCAGTAAACAGTGGATGGGAATGGGCAAGTTGTCTTGCCGAGGTTGAAAAAGAGGATCTGAAGGAAAAAATTAAAGAGTCAAATTTTATTGCATTATCTTTAGACGAGGTTACAATAGTAGACAATACTTCCTAGGTATGCATGCATGTTTATACTGTATAGAATTTTGTTTGCCAACCTCATCTACTAACCATTGCTAAAATGAGGGATAATGCAACAACAGAAAATTTATTTGAGCTAGTAAAGAGTTCTCTAATTGAATATGGAGGTATAAATGACATGACCATTGCCAAAAAGTTGGTGTGTGTTGGAGCGGATGGAGCTTTAGTAATGCAAGGCGACGGGGGCAGTCTTTACACAAAGATACAATTTTCTTGTGCACCCTACGTTACTCCCATTCACTGCATGGCCCACAGAATGAATCTAGCTTTTGGATTTGTCAGCAAGCATGCTCCAGTACAAAAAATTGAAGCTTTAATCAAAGAGCTCTACCAATACTTCTGTCGAAGTCCGAAATGATTGAGGGAATTTCAACACTTTGCCGAAGGACTAACCGATGAGAACAAGCTTCTTAAGGATAATGATACCAGATGGATCTGTTTGGATGGACCAACACATCGAGTTTTTTCAGAATATCAATCATTGCTTAGTCTAATGAACTCAAGTCATGACGAAGCAGGGCAACCAAAATTTTCTATGATGCTGGCAATGTTAAGTAATGTAGAGACACTGTTAACATTAGCAGGTATTCTCCCCATGCTTGAGGAAATGAGAAATTTAATGAAAAAGGACCAACAAAGAGCTATGTATATTACAGAATATGCTTCGCTACGTAAATTGACATGTGTGATGCTAGGTAATCTCTATCAATTATGTGTCGATGATGTAAAATTTTCCAACTGGCTGAAAATCACAGATTTGGACAATCCTGATAACTTTTTAAAAATCAGTTGAAATAGAGAGTTATGTGTAGAAGTTCACGGAGTTGAGATACCAATGCACTACTTTGCCAGGATCAAGTCCGAGGAACCAGGAAAGAACCCCAGGAGGTGAGTATCAAGTATTAAAAGGGAAGACTTTATGAAGATCGTTGAGTCTGTAAAAATTTCTGTGAAGCACATTGCCTATGATCTTTCCTCACAAATTAGAGAAAGATTTCCTCCAATCAAACTACTTGAACCCATGGCTATTGTGTTTCCTCGATATTGGAGTATGAACAATCCAAAAGATTTTAAAACTAGGCTACTAACTTTGATAGATCATTTTTACAAAACCAAAGAGTTAAATGGAGTAACTCTAAGTGGAATTTTAGATGGAAATCATTTGAGAGAGAAATCAGGTCATTTTTCACTGACAATGCAGGAACAATATAATATTATGCAGAACCCTTGTGAAGATGGATCAGTATCAAGGCTTTGGAAAAGTCTAGCTGAGAGTGAATTGTTGACTGATTCAATATCAGAATATTTCAAGCTTGCTTATTTATGTATGACCATGATATTGGGGAAAGTGGAGGATGAGAGAGTTTTCAGTGCTTTGGGATTCCTAAAGTCAAAGCTAAGAAACAAACTAGACAAGAATCTGGAAAATTGCTTGAGGCTCTATACATCCAGGTATGAAGTCAATACTTTTCCTTACGAAAGGGCACTGAAATTGTGGAGGAAGAAATGTCAGAGAAGAGGGTTGGGCAACATTTCAAACCAAAGTGGGACTAGGAGTGGGAACGCCAGAGACAATGATGTCATTGAATCATGTACTAGTACTGGTACTACTAGTGGTGAACATTGTAACACCCTAAAATTGGCACCTAATAAATTCAATTGATTTTGGTGCATTTTCATCAAATTTTACATCTCCAAAGTCCTAGTTTCCTACGCAATTTTCTCTCTCCTACTTGACTTAATTCAACTTGATGTCAATTGCAAAAGCCCTATTTGCATTAATAAAATATTAAAATTAATTCCTAAAGTCTTCGACTTTTATTAGCTAAATTACCCCTATGATAAATTAATTTAATCCTAAAAGTCCTAAGTACTTGGAATTAAATTAAAATCTACTCCCTTTAGCTAATTACCCATAAAAAAGAATTAATAATTACTTGTTATTTGAATGGACACTCATTTTTTGAATTAATAATTCAATATATTTGAAAAGTCCCCTATGTGGAAAATTCTATTCTTTTAATTAAGTAATTCAATGCTTTTTTGTCTCAAATGGGAATGAAGAGTCAGGAGTTTCAAATCAAGAACCCCTTCATTCTCTTCCCAGGTTTTTCTATTTAATGAACCTATTTTCTTCATTCAGAGAAGGCAATGGTTGAGAGTAACTAAACTATAGTATTTTTGTGTCCTAATTCCAAGCTTTATTTCATATTAGTATAATTTTCTCATTTTAGCTTAATATTGCACCTCATTTTAGAATTAATTTGCTTAATTATTCATAGCTTAATATTATTTCTTTTTAAGTACTTTAGAATAATCTACACTTCATATTTCCTTTCAAGTTATTCTAGATTAATATCATATCTCTTTCAAAGTATCTTAGATTAAATTGCATTCATTTAGTTCAATTTCAATTTGTTTATCTTCATAGCTTTTGAAAATCCTCCGTTGTAGAATCGGTCTTATGGTTGTTGGCTCTCCAATTTGAGAGTGATTAAACACCCCGTCTACATAGGAGGCAACAGGTCGATTCAATCAATGTTTTGAGATGGACAATTCATGTTTATACTCGCAATCTTATGATTGAGCAATGACCATGTTGCATGTGTAGTTGGATTTGAGGTCCACATTCAACCACATACATTTTGGCACCCACCGTGGGGCAGAAAGATCAATTTCTGGCCTCATTCTCATTTTTTTCTGACAGGAAATTTAAGCTCTGTCGTGCGTCCGTACTGTCTGTGTATAGATTCTCGCATGAGAATCTAGAGCGTGTCACACAAAGATTCACTCCCTATAGCACTCTCTTGTGTGAGCTGATGCATCCTTGCATGGCTCCCTGTACTTTCTCATGCGGTATGGAGTACTTCCTTTCACGAGATTTGGATACAGTGGTTTAAAATTTTTAGTTTCTATCTTTCCTGTTTCAGATTTCTAACAGTTTCCTATTTGCTGTTGTTTATTATTTATCTGTTATTTTCAAAGCATAACAGTTTTCTACAGGATGTTTGACCAAGAACATAAAACATGCTAATGGTTTGATTGCAGGATGATAGTCGAAGACTTGCTAAAATGTTGTGTTTGTTTCTTGCTTTCATTCACATAGTCTAAATAGGGCTCCGTTAAAATTTCTTGAGGATTTTGATAGTGAGTAGGGAATTTGGCTCTTCATTACATGGAGGTGATGACCATGAATGAACCTGAAATCCTAATGATCTTACTAATATGACAAATTCTTGGGGAAGCAGAGAAAGGTAGTGAATCTTTATGCTTCTATTAGCCACGAGATTATGCTCTTCTCTCTTTGAGAGAAACAGAAACCCAAAAGCTTGCAGTTGTGGTGGAGTGAAGCTAACTCAGTGATAAATCTTCTTGATGTGTTTGGGTAAGGAAATGAGATAGAGAAGTATGCTCTTCTCCCTTTGGGAGAACCAAAAAATCTGACCCCTGAATCTAAACCAAGTCTAGTGTCACCTTTAGAGGGCCTGCCGAAAGTTGAACCTCCGGGAACGACCCAAGTGAGTACGCACCTATCACCAGTGATTCCACCTCACTCTAATAAAGAATGTTTTGTTGAGTCTAAAGACTCCAAAACCATGTTAGCTTCCTTCTCAAGACTTTGACTATCATCTTGAGAAGGCTCCGTCTATTATACTGAGCAGCGCCGCTCCTAACCTTGCTTGTGGGGGTGTATGACTTTCGAGTGTTGGTGTGGCTGCAAGGCTTCAACCCTATATCAGGGGAACCAAAGGTTAGCATGGATGGAAGCCTATTAAAAAATTTCCTTAGCTAGTGGCCTACCCGGTTCACCTTCGAAAGGAGTCATAATCTTTGCGCAGGGAGGGGGAAGAATCACTCCCGTAGATTCCCATCATAGGCATACACCTAGATGCTTGAAGGTGGTTGCAACACTAGCCCCCACTACAAGGGTAACCTTTGAACATACACTATTGAGTCATTGGAAACACCAAAAACACGGGCGCCCTCTAGGGGGTGACACAGCTATGTGAGGTGCACATATGCGTTTAAGCAATGGGGAAAATGTTTATTCTTCTCACCATTTTCTTTGTAGGACTAAGCTATGTGTTTGTTATTGAGTCTTAAACATTGTCCAATCATTATCAAACAAAGACTCCCCTAATACTATCAAGTTGCTTTGTCCTTGATAGGTCTGTTAACAACTGCTTCTTGTATCACAACTGCTTGATTTGAACTTTTGTGTCTTTAAACGAATGCTTGAAATCCTAAAATGAGATTGTTGATTAAACTGCTCTTCAAACTTGTTAGGAAACTAGATCTTTTGTCAGACATCAATTCAGGCTGTACCTCAAAATTCAACTTTAACCTTGAAAACTATGTCAGATTGTCAGATTTTGCACTTTTCCCACACGAAGTTTCACACTTTAGAGCACTCTCTTGCATGAGACTTTGTTCTCTCGAGTGAAGGTTGGTGTTCTCTCGCATGGCCTAGTACTCTCTCGCGTGAGACTGTAGCCTAGTTTGCAAAAATAGAGACCTATTTGCCATTGATTATTTGACTTTTTATCTAATCTGGTTTTTGTTTGAGGTGTGTTTTTCTTCTTTTCTATCGTTCACTATCAAAAATTGGTTGTTTTGAGTTAGGAATCGATCGATCTTTTCTTTAACTCATGTCATCTCTCGTTGGTTTATCTTATCTCTTTATGCCTTTTGTATCTCATGTTGCGATAGTCTTATCTCGACTGTTCTAGCCACCTCTTTTGACGATTCGTACCAGGTTCATCTCACATCTTGGTTGTTCTAGCCTTTATCTCCTTTGCATTGTTCTTAGAGATCGAGTCTAGCTTTATTCCGAGTCCTCTCTTGTTTCATCTTTGTCTATGACTGTCATGACTAGAAGTGGCAAGACTTATCCCATTCAGAATCCTGATCAAGGTAGAAGCAAACCTCCTAATCAAGAAATAGATCCTCCTGAATCTGTTGCAAAATTTGAAATTTGTGAGATATCCTTGATTTCCTCATTGAATACTTTGAAAGATATTCCATCTCAACCATCACCTCCAGTGTTTCAAGAGTGTATTAATCCATTGTTTGAAGCACAACCTGGTTTCTCATTTCAAGACCAAGACAACTTATACTTCCAAAATAACTCATTGTTTCAGAACTTTGGAAGACCTCTTCCTCAGACTAATCCTATCATTGTACCTATTGATCCTACTAAGAATAGTTCTATCATTGAACCTAGTGATACTGTTGAAGATATCTTCTCACCTGAATTTGTTAAATCTTTTGATCCTATTCATTCACCAAAGGTTACCGTGGCCGCACCCTTCTGGCACTAGACATATCATTTCACTAAGAATTTGTGTACTGCACAATCCTACAACAAGATGGGAGATCCGTTTGATTTCCAACTGGTTAAGTACAGTCAAACCTTTGATCAATCTCAAAACAATCAATATCGTGGTCAATCTTCTAGTGACCCACATCATGCTCAACCTCAGAATGAGAAACCTCATGGTTAATCTCAACATGACCAAAATCAGTCCCACAATGATGATCAATCTCAAAGCAAGCCTTAAGGCAATTGATAACCCACCTATTTCTATCATCCTCCTCCATTCAATCAAAACCAAGTTGATCAGAAACAAGATCCAATTCCGAGAATTAATGAGATCCTTGGGAATGAAATTGAAGTGATAACTCAACAGGATATAGATGCTACCAAAGCTAATAAAGGTCTCATTAAGACAATGGAGATCCTTCTCCTAGAGGAGAAAGAAAAGTACTTCCTTGAGTTAGCTAAACAAGGGGCCAAGTTACCCCGAGACTATCAAGTTGAAACACTCGTAGCTAAGGAAGAAGAAACTAAGACCGCAAAGTTGCAAAAGATGGTCTGAGAAATGCAAGATCAGATTAGTCAACTTATGAGGAATAAAGAGAAACCCACTCAACAATTTACGATGGAAAGTATTTGTCCTTTCCCTTTTGACAGAAGCCTTCATATGCCACCTTTTCCCAGAGGTGTGGAACTCCCTAAATATGAAAAATACTTGGGTACAACCGATCCCCAAGATCACTTAAGGGAGTTTGGTGCATTGTCTATGGAATTCATGCATGATCAGACATATCTTATGAACTTGTTTCCTCGTAGTTTGGGTGGACCAGCTATGGAATGGTTCTCTAGATTGCCTACTGGTATTAAAAATTTTGACGAAATGGCTAATCTTTTTCTCCAACACTACTCACATAATATTCAACATCCAGTCAACATCTGGGATCTTTGCAACTTAAAATAGTGACAAGGAGAATCTTTCCTAACATTCCTCCAAAGGTGGAGACAATTATGTACGAAGTGTCCTCATAAGCTACCAGAGTCTGAGAGACTCGACATTTTCTTGGACAATCTTGTCCCAAACTTTGGATACCAAGTACAATTGCAAGGTCCTCTCACTTTTGATAGTATGATCAGACAAGCAGTGCGGATAGAGGCCTTTATGATCAAGAAGGGAGAATTAACTTGGAATAAGGACAATAAACAAGGATTCTCCACAAACAAGGATAAAGGAAAGACTACCAATAAGAATAGAGAAGTAGTAAATGATGGAGTGGTGGATAATGTTATTGCAAAGCCTTCAAAGCCTACTTTCAATCTTACTTCTAGTATACAAGCGGCTAAGGCTATCAAAAAGACCACAACGGATAACCAACAAACTTCAAGATCTGCTAGGAACAAACCTTGGGCCTCTCGACCCAAGCGTGATTTCACCTCTTTGGGAGAGCCTCTTGATGTATTCTATAAAACTCTTATAGAGAATTAGGTTCTTACTCCTTTAGAAAAGTGTACTTATGACCCACAACCAAGACCTCATTGGTGGAATGATAATGCTTATTGTGACTATCACCAAAACATTGGTCATAAGACTTCAACTTGTCTTCAGCTAAAACACAAGGTCCAAGATTTGATCGATAGTGGTGACATTGTTGTGGATGGCCATAACAAGAATTCAGACCACCAAGCTGTTAAGGATCCCTTCCCTCCTCATGAGAAGGGTGAGTCTTCAAATGCCAAGAATACCAATGCTAAAGTCAATTACACATACACTAATAATGACAATGTTATTGGTATGATCGAACCTGTCGAGATAGAGTACTGTGACATGATCACTTCTAGAGGGAGCGACGATGCTCCCAAATCTAAGACTCATTTTATCTTGTGTAGTTCTGTATCTCGTTCATCTAAATCTAAACCATTTCAAGACTATGCTAATTTTGTCACTCGATCATGAGGAAGAGTTGTTTTGAAAGGTCCCGATGTTTCCACATCTGCTCCTAAGCAAACTATAGATAAAAGACCCAATACTTCCACATCTGCTTCGAAGCAAATTGTGGATAAGACTGTTGTTGGCCCTGCCAAAAAAAACACAAAATATGTTCCTATGGCTAGCTCAGCTAGTTATAGCATTTTAGATCAACTCCAGTGAACCAATGCTCAGATTACCATCTTTGAGTTGTTGAAAATCTCACCTGCTCATAGGCAGATTTTGGATAAGGCCCTTGCTGAGGAAAATGTTCCCAAGGATCTCGATCTCAACCAATTCCAATCTATGGTGGTTCATTTGACTTTGCCTCACTATCTATCCTTCTATGAAGAATATGATCACTCTTTGAGTCACCCACATAATGTTCCCTTGCATATAGAGGTGATGATAGGTCCCAAGCACGTCCATTGGGTGCTCATAGACAATGGTGTTGGTCTTAATATATGTTCCACTAAACTACTCACTCAACTAGGTTATGATGAGAATTGTATAGATCCTCGCAAAAAGATTACCATTAAAGCTTATGATGAGGAAGAACACAAGTTCCAAGGCTTAGTTGTGCTACCTATCCGCGTAGGTCTCATTGAGAGAGATGTTACATTCCAAGTGCTCGATATTCCTCTTGCCTACAATATCTTGTTGGGTAGGCCTTGGATTCATGAGATGTAGGCTATTCTGTCCACATATCATCAATGCATTAAGTTCCCATTCCACGGAGCGAAAGTCACTGTACCTACCAATACCAATTTCTCTTGCAACACTCTTGTGCAAACCGTAAATAGCTTTGTTCTAGCAAATAGAGAATCCACTGAGTTTTATGATGCTAAGCTGAAAGAAATGGAACAAACTTTGAGACTTAAGGATACAGGCATGGGAGAATACCGAATGGAACTTGTGCTATCACTGGCTACTCTACCTCTGTCTCCACGCTCTTATGGGAGACCTTCTAAAGACAACCAAGTTTCTAATGCTCCTCCTCAAATAGTTTATGATGGCACCTTTGTAAGGGCCTCTATACCTTTAGAAGATGAGGATGAAGAAAGAGTTATCCGAGCTTGGATCTATAAAGGAAAAGAAATAGCTAAAACAACCATTCCACCTCTAGATTTAGAGCAAGAACCCTACAGTGAGGCCTTCAAGATCATTAAGCACTTCAGTTATAAGGGGAGTGGTCCTATAGGGAAAAATGATAATGGCTTACTAAAACCCATTGAAGCTACAGGCCGCCGCACAAAAGATACTAGTGGCTTAGGCTTTAAAAAGACTCCCTTTCATTTGGGGACCAAGAAATTTGTGTCAGCTCTTGAGCCTGAACTCGAACCTGAACAAGAAATTGAAGATGCCACTCCAGAAGTGAATCCAAAGGATAGCTTTGATGAAGATACATTTCCATATCATATTCCTCTGGATCTTGTGACACTCTTTGTCGAACCTGATGAGCCTATCATACCTGTTCATATGATAGAGACAGATACTGATACTGATAAAACTTCTTCAGTATACCAATTCACATATGAGGAATGGAAAGCAACACTAAATGATAATCCTAATTTTCAAGGTGAACGATATAGGCCACCTCATTTTCAAAAGAACTTTGAACAAGAACAACTTCAACAAACTATTAATGCAACAAGGGATAATAATGAGTCTGATGATGCTACTAATGAAATTCCCACATCAATTACTGACTCACATGAATATGAGTTTGAATCTTTGTCTAATGCTACTTATGATGTAGACATAGATACTGTTCACATGTATGAAAGACTCCTCAAAGTAGGTGAAGGGTCTAGTGCTAGGATGAATGAATTAGGCACCACTAATGTCAACATTTCCTCTACTTCTGACGCAAGGTCTTATAGGGATTCAAACACTCCTCTAGATGAGATCGCTCTAGGTCTTGACTTGCTCGTCAATGCTTTTGAGGGTTATACTGTGAACGCAGTTGAACCAGTCACTACTTCCCTTTCACTCCGTCATACCGATCTGATAAACTGGAACTCCCCTTCTGAATCCAATGAAGTCCTAACATTCTAGAATGATTATGATCTAGCTTGTTACCTCCATGCTATTGAACCTATGATGTCCTCCACCAGTGAAAGCAGTGTCAACATGACAGAGGAAGATATCAAGTATCTCAGTCAAAAAATTAAAAGAAGAAAAAATAGATGCTCTGATGGTGAAAACCACTTTGTGGTAGTATCAGAGCCAAAAATAGTAAAAATAAAAGATGTATCTGAGGGCAAAAACCTCTCTGAGGCACCCAAGGATGAGATACTTGATATGCTTCTGAGCCACTTTCAAGAGAGGTCATCAGTATTGATTGAGCCGATACAGCCAACCAATTTGGGTACAAAGGCTGCTCCACAGATTATTCATCTAGCACAATCATTGTCTACTGAAGAAAAAGAAGAGTTCACAAGCTTCTTTCAGAGAAAGAAAATAAACTTTGCATGGACTTACTCTGACATGCCTGGATTAGACCCCAATCTAATCATGCATCATTTTTCCATTACACCAAGTATCAAACTTGTTAAATAGAAGCTGTGAAAAATGCATCCACACGTAGCACTTTTGGTTAAAGCAGAGCTAGAAAAGCTTCTTAAGGCTGGTTTCATAAGAACCATTGATTATGTAGAATGGATTTCAAACATTGTTCCAGTCACTAAACATGACAAATCCATTCATGTGTGTATAGATTTCAGAGATCTCAATAAGGCATGTCCAAAAGATGACTTCCCACTGCCTAATATTGATATGATAGTAGACATGACAACAGGATATGAGATGTATGTTAGAAATAGGGAATACTGAGAGGGGGGGGGGGTGAATCAATATTCTAAAAACTTTATCTTTGTTAGAAAGTAAAGATCCCCAAGATAACTGAGAGGGGGGGGGGTGAATCAGTTATCAGATAATTTATCCATTCAACTGCTTTAAACAATGTAATCAATGTACTGATCAACCATAGAAAGATATTCATACACAATTGCACAATAACACAAGATATGTTTACTAGGGAACCTCTTGAAAAGAGTAAACCCCGATGGTAATGATGCCGAAAAAATGATGCACTAATATGAAAGTTCCTTGTTAGAGGATGGAACCTGTTAGGAGTCTTATGAAATACATTCAGTACATATAAATCCCTGTTAGGAGATTTTGAATCCCTGTTAACAGATTCTAACCCGGTTAAGAGTTTATGGAAGACAGAAGGACCCACTGTCCAAATAGCTTCAAGGCAAGATCTCTGAACCCACTGTCCAAAAGATCTTAGAATTATTTAATAGAATAATATGAAATATATTACCTCCTTCACACTGTGCCAAAACTGCACTCTCTGCTACACAAGATCACAATTCTAGATCTCTGTACTTACAAGTCTTCCTTCATTACTGAATTAGCTCTTTTCTTCACTTCATGCATATATTCACATCTCAATCTTCATAGTACACATTACAACAAGGAAAACATTCCTTCTTATATACCAAACTCAAATAATTACAAATGAGTCGGTCCTCAATTACAAAATAATAAATTCTACATGCTACACACAGAATTCACATAAAACTGTCGGCTTCCAAATACTGTAACTTTCTCCAAACATATCCTCAAAGTTTGCATTGTGAACCATGTCATCATTAATGAGTCTCCAACATCCCTTTAACTACGTAAAATTAGATTCCATCCCAGCTAAGAGATATCCTCTGATTTCTGAATATCGCTTCACAGAAACACTATCTAAACACTGCTTTCACCAAAATGCTCATAACTCTCACAAATGAATGAATTTATTTTTGTGCTATTAACCATAGGTTAATAACATACCAAAGAACATACCATCAACTGCACAAAAGCCAATCTACAATACAACATGTGCACAAAACAAAATTGTACCTACTTTCCTGCTAATATCTAGAATACCACTGTGTTGACATCAATGACAATCCAAGTCATGAATGCAACAAAAATTACTATAGAATGACTGCCAAAATACTTTTCATTCATTCCTAACAATCTCCCCCATTGGCATTGATGGCAACATAGATGAAAAATATCCAATGTTCCAAAAATCCAATACTGCAACATCACTGCAAAATATCAAATTAAATCTTGCTTCATTTTCCTATTCAGCTCTCTCATACAATCCACAATATTTTTCATGTATATCTCTCCCCCATTGACATCAATGATAGAAATTCCATCACTAAGTCAACAACAACTTAATGTCAAAAGACACTTTTCAGAAAAAAAAAAATACAATAACAAGAGTCCTCATGACTCAGCTCATAAACTCCCCCATAGAGGAAGTTCCAATATCCAATCCAGAAGAAAGATAGGGCTCATATACCACTGGACGGATGCAATCATCTGCATCAATTCTAAAAAATAGGTTGGGGCATAACCCCAAGCATACCTCTCAGATACACAAATGTATCCTTAGGTAAAGGCTTTGTAAATATATCTGCTATCTGCTCCTTTGTACGTATGTACTCCAATCTTACTTCTTTTTCTGTAACTTTCTCTCTTACAACATGATACTTGATCTCAATATGTTTAGTCTTAGAATGTAAAACAAGATTTTTTGACATACTCACTGTACTGGTGTTATCACAATGTATAACAATAGGCTCATCAAACTTTATTCCAATATCCTTCAACATCTGCTTCATCCAAATAATCTGATTACAATTATTTGCTGCTGCAACATATTCTACTTTTACTGTGCTTTATGAAGTACAATTCTACTTTTTACTTAGCCAAGAGACCAATTTTTCTCCAAGAAAAAAGGCTCCACCACTGGTGCTTTTCTTGTCATCAACGCTGCCTCCCCAATCTACATCAGTATAGGCACATAAAGTAAAATCATCAGAATTCTCATACCATAATCCATAATCCATTGTTCCTTTCAGATATCTCAGTATCTTCTTTATTGTTGCATAATGCGATTCTCTAGGTTTTACTTGAAATATTTCTACAATCCCCACTAAATGTGCTATATCAGGTCTTGTATGTGTCAAGTATTGCAATCTTCCAATCATAGATCTGTACTTTTTCTACTCAACTACTGGTGTCTCATCTTTGCTAGATAACTTATGTCTGGTCACCATAGGTGTTTCAATAGGTTTAGAATCTTCCATTCAAAATCTTTTCAATAAGTCATTCAAATACTTAGTTTGACTTACAAATATACCTTCCTTGCTTTGTGTTATCTGTAATCCCAAAAAATATTTCATTTCTCTAATCATGCTCATCTTGAATTCAGTCTTCATTTCATCTACAAATTTGTCACTAGCTTCATCTTCTCCTCCAAAGATAATGTCATCAACAAATATAACTATAACCAACAAACCATTCTCAATTTCTTTTGTGTATAAGTTACTATCTGCTATTCCTTTTATAAATCCCAATTTCAATAAATACTTATCCAATCTTGCATACCAGGTTCTAGGTGCTTGTTTTAATCCATATAAAGATTTCTTTAACTTACATACCATATCTCCTTCTTGTGTCAAAGGAAAACCTTTAGGCTGCTCAATGTAGACTTCTTCTTCCAATTCACCATTCAAAAATGTTGACTTCACATCCATCTGATACACTCTGAATTTTTTGTAAGTTGCATATGCTAGAAACATTCTCACTGCTTCAAGCCTAGCCACAAGTGCAAAATTTTCTTCATAGTCAATTCCTTCTTGTTGTGAATATCCTTTACATACCAATTTTGCTTTGTTTCTTATCACTTCTCCTTGTTCATTCATCTTGTTTCTGAATACCCACTTTGTTCCAATCACATTCTTGTCTTCAGGTCTAGGGACCAATTCTCATGTCTTGTTTTTTTCAATCTGCTCTAGTTCTTCTTTCATAGCATTAATCCAATGTTCATCTTCACAAGCTTCATTAGTAGTCTTAGGTTCAATTTGAGAAATCAAACATAAATGTACCTTATTTCGAGTCAAAACTCCTCTATCTAAACTTCCAATAACTTGCTCAACAGGGTGATGTCTTGAAGTATACCTGCTAGGTGTCATAGTTACTGATCTTGTTCCGACTGTAGATTCTTCTTTGCTTTCTTCTCTGTTTTCTTCTTTGTTTTCTTCTCTATTTTCTTCAGTATGACTTTCATTCAGTAAATCACTGTTAGTTTCAAAAAATAATTCTGCATTTTCAATGTTAGGCTGAGGTTGTGCTTCTCCATCAGATTCATAATCAAACATTCTTTCCTAAATTTTAAACTTCTCATCAACTTTTACATTTTCACTTTCAACAATAGTCTTAGTTCTTTTGTTATAACATCTATATGCTTTTATTTTTAAAGAATATCCAAGAAATACTCCTTCATCACTTTTAGGATCAAACTTTCCTATATCATCATCTCTCTTTATATAACATTTACTTCCAAAAATTCTAAAATACTTAACTGAGGGTGTATGTCCAAACCATAATTCATAAGGTGTCTTGTTTGTATCTGCTCTGATTTGTACTCTGTTCATAGTGTATACTGCTATGTTCATTGCTTCTCTCCAAAAAGTCTTAGCCAAATCATTTTCAAACAACATAGCTCTTGCTACTTCAGTTATTGACCTGTTCCTTCTTTCTGCAATACCATTGTGTTCTGGTGTTCTAGGGGCTGAAATTTGTCTCTTAATACCATTCATTTCACAAAAGGTGTTAAACTCTCTAGATGTAAATTCACCACCTCTATTAGATCTTAGACACTTAATCTTCATTCCAGATTCATTCTCAATTTTGATTTTCATGATCTTAAATTTATCAAATGCTTCAGATTTTTCTTTCAAAAATGCAATCCACATCATTCTTGTAAAATCATCAACAAGAATCATAAAATACCTTTCTCCATAGAATCCTCTAGTCCTAGTAGGACCACTCAAGTCTGTATGAACAATCTCCAGCTTCTCCGTCAATGTGAACTTCTTGTTGGGAAATGAAATCCTTTTCTGCTTTGCCATCATACATTCTTTGCAAATCATGTTAGTAGGTTTCATAATTCTAGGTAAATCTCTTACCGCAAGTGTAGTGCTCACCTTGACAATATTATCAAAGTTTATATGACAAAACCTTTTATGCCATAACCAACTGTCATCAATCCTATTTATCAAACATGTCATCTCAGTGGGATTCAACTGAAATACATTACCTCTGGTTCTGGATCCTTTTCCAATCAGATTTCCATCATTATCTTTTATCATACAAGTTTTCTTAGAAAACCAAACTTGATAACCCTTATTAGCCAATTGTCCAATGCTTAGTAGATTATGTCTCAATCCATCAACAAAGTAAACATCATCAGTGTTAGTCTTTCCATCAAGAGTAATAGATCCTATACCCTTAATCAAACAAGGTGCAATGTTACCAACCCTAACAATTCCTCCATCATAATTATCTAACTTAACAAACTTTCTTTTATCTCCAGTCATATGATGTGAATAACCACTGTCTATAATCCAATCAGATTTCTTTTAAACTTATGAAACTAATGCTTTTTCTTCCCTTTTATCAGATTCAGAACTTTCTTCTTTAATTGCTACAAATCCTATTTCCTCAAAGTTATCATTATCATTGCCACTTAAATGTTTTTCAATTCCTAATTCAAGATCTTCATCATTTGCATAATAACATTCTTTAGATCTCCTAGGTTTAAATTTGCTTCTATACTTCTTAACTCTTTTAGGACATTTAGATGCAAAATGACCATATTCTTGACAAGTCCAACATTTAAAGATTTTCTTACCATCTGGTTCTCTTTTTACAATTAATGCAATACCTTCTTCAATCTTCTTATCTTCCTCAGATCTGCTACTGCTGGCATAATCTCCATTCACACTAGTACTTCTTGTAGGTCTAATGTTAAGAGCACTAAATGTTGTTTCCATTCTAGGTAGCTCCCCTGATAATCTCAAGTTCATCTCTGTTGTTTTTAATCTTCCAAGAAGAGTCTCTCTTGAAAAGTTCAATGTACAAGGTATCACTTGTTCAATCATCTACGTTGTCTACTTGAATAATGGTCAACTATGGTCAACTCATGGTTTAACCTATTCAAACTTGGTCTTTTGGGACCTTCTAACGATGCAGAATGCATTCTTGAATGTGTTTAACCACTTCTCAAATCAATTAGCATGCTTCTGAACTATCAACGCTGACTTTTTCTTGTCAGATTTCAATTTTAATCCCGAAGGGGGCATGGTATTGCACATCATTCAAGTCTATAAATCTAATCAAATTTGAAATCATATCTTTATGGAAATCAATATCTTTCATTAGTGATCAAGACAAACAATCACGTCTAGTTACTGATTCATCAAAAAAGACCTCATCGCTCGGGGCAAATCTATCATCACTTGGGGCATATCAGATTCATCAAGATCCATATCAATCTGGTATTCTCCTAATCTTGTAAACTGTATCAGATTTTGCAACCATTGGATCATAGTGTTCTTTCCTTGGTTCTTCGGCAACTGAAGGATTCGGATGTGATACCTACTAGTTCTGCTAAGACAATCGAGTCTAGAATCGGTCACTCACCTCTTTGCAATCCTAAGATTTGAAATCAGGCATTTTGACACTCTTTCATAATCATTGGTTCATCGCTGCTATAGTGAACATTATCTTTGGTCATTCAGGACCTATTATCTTCATATCAAATCAATATCAATCAGCTTCTGTCTCATAACAATTATCAATTTCAAATCAGTTTCATATCTCTATCAAACACAGACTGTCTTTGAACCACTGCGCTTCACACGGTAATTCAAAGAGGGGCAAAATGTAATACCCTAAAAATGGGCTATAATTTCATTAATCTCCTATATCAACAATTTGAATTAAATCGACATCGAAGTCCTAATCTAAGGCACATCTAAACATCATCAAATCATAATTGATTATCTTAAATTCTGCATCGGGGAATATTCCTAGCAATATTCTTAATTATCTTAATTATCTTTAATTTAATGATTATTTGGCAATAAATCACATTTATCCTAAGTTTGATTAATTGAATATTTTCATATTTAATTAATTAGATTTAATATCTTGCCACTTAATTGTGTAATTAAATTTAATTCTATCTATTATTAATTGTATTATTTAATTTTGACAATAAATCAAAATTCCTATCATTAATTGATTAAATTCTTATTTAATTAATTAAAGCAAGTTGTCATATTTAATAATATTATTTTTGGAATAAAAGTTTGAAAAAATAATTGATTAACCCATAAATCAATTGTTTTATTTTTAAAATCAATTAAGTTGAGAATAAATCATTTTATTTATTTATTAATTCATAATTATCCATGTGCACAATCAAAGAGCAGTTAAACTCTAAATCAAAAAATCAATGCAAGTTATTGACTTTTTGGAACTCAACATCATTTTTGAGTTTTAAAATTGATCTAAACTTCTAATTTGAGTTAAAAAGCTATTTTTGCATGATTTGCATGTTTTTGTGAATTAAATTATCTTTATTTAAAAGTAACTCAAAAATCAAGCTAAGTTATTTGAGTGATTTATGGCTTTTATCCATGCACCTCTAAAGCCCTGGATTTCTATAAATTAAGGCTTCAGCTCATCCCAAATCATCTCATATTTTTGCACAATCACATTGGAGAATTGGAATTTGGAGAATCAAAGCTTATTGCGAATCAAGGCTATTGTGAGATCAATTTGTTTTTTTTACATTCATTTAGATTCTTTTTCATATCATTGTTAGATCATTTTAGTAGATCAATTTCATATAGATTAGATTCCATATCAAGTTTTCATATCATTGCATCTAAAATCCCAAAAAATAGCTTAATTGCATTCAATTCATATCTAGATCAATTGCATTCAAATCCTTCATTTAGGTGTCGTCTAGGTTACTGATCTTGATAGCAATCTGAGAACATCAATCTCGCACCTATTAGAAGGTAGTAAATCGTCTGGTTAGTTTAGCTTTCAATTCATTGCACAATTTCATTTTTGCTAACCTCTAATGTTTTACTAAAGTGTTGTGTCTACAGATCAGGTACAATTTTCACACACACATTTCTAGCACCCACCATGGGGCAACCCACCTTTACATGCTGGTTTTGATTTTTTTTTTAGAGCTAAAGCCCTAAAGTTTCAAAGATTTAATTTTATCTCTCAAACAGCTTGGTTTTTTGCTCTGAAAATTGTTTTACAGGTTGGACAAATATTAGAGAAGCTACAATAAAAAATTTAGAATTTTTTGATATGTTTTGAATTTTTAATAATTTTTTCTTGAAATTATGGAAAAAATTAATATCTGACGCAAATCAGCATATTTTCAAAAAAATTTATATTTTTAGAAATCTCTTTAAATTATATAGGGGATCCATTCTTTGTATTTTAAATTTGGACATAATATAATAGCTCAAATAGTCAATTTACAAAAACTGGTCTATTTTGATAAAACAGGTCTCTAGGGCACAAATGAAGAGATTTTTCTAAAATTTTTACATTTTTGAAAAAATCTCTATTTTTTAGCAGGGGTCTCTATTTTAAATTTCTATTTTTGTTGCCAAAATCATAAAAGAAAAATCAAATCTTGTTGACTAGGTCAAATGCAGCAAAAAAAATAAAATTTTGTGATGGGTATGCACTTATTTTTTTTACATGATTCAATGAATGATATGGAAGTCATTTGGGTTAATTTTTGGTTATTATTGTTGATAATAATTGATTTTTAGAGCTAACCCTTTGGTTTTCATAAGTTGAATATATGTTACATATCTTGTTTGCTTGTTTGCTTGTTGGAGAGTTCGTCACTTGCTTCCATGGAAAAGCTCAACAAGAATTGCTAAAAATTAGGTAAAATCTACTAAGCGCATTGTGAGGATCCCAGGTATTCTCCTTCATCTAATAAAATTTCAATTTGGACTTAAAATAAATCTCTTATGTGTCTGGCTTGTGTGCATCTTTTCATGCTTTTGTCTATTTCTACACACTTGCATAATTGATACTAGGTTGTGACCCCTTAAGGATTCATTAAGTAGTCTCAAATACTTGTGATTGATCTTGATTGCTATCTTGGGTTATTGGACTTGCTAATCCGCCAGCCCCTCATTCCACCCTGTGGTTGCAATCTCAGCACAATAAAGGAGAGGGGTCTACAGGAGAGAAGCGTTAAGTGTTCCACTTGGCAACCCTTTTGTGCTTTTAGGAACTCACTTGTTTTCTAAGTTGGGGACTTGTTTTTATCTTGTGTGAGGTGTTAAGTGTTCCACCTTGTGGACTCATCTCATATTTGATTTAAGCGTTAAGTGTTCCTCTTTCTGCTTTTTGGATACTTTTGGTAGATTTGCTTTTGGAAACATACATCTGTGCTCACATAGTAATTAGACCCTATGAACACTATTCATGATTCTTGAGAGATTGGATTCCCAGTTAAATCCTTCTTAATGACAGAATCCTTGTAGGATACTTAGTGCATTTCACATTCAACTTGGTTAGTGCATCTTCTCTTATTGATCGATACATTCTCTCCCAGGAGAGGTTGATAGATCACGTGGGGTAGACATCACGAGCTTTGGTGAATCAAAATTGGTTAGTGCATCTTCCCTTATTGATTGATACATTCTCTCTCTAGAGGGGTTGATAGATCATGTGGGGTTGATATCATAGACCTTGGTGAGACAAACTTTGTCTTAGCGTGTCAGATTAATCTACTTGCTTTATTTGGGTTAAAAGTGAAGAGGCATCAAAACCTTGGATTTGGAGCCAAGTCCCCTTGTGGTATACTATTGTGAGTCACCTTTAGAGAGGGTTAACCATAGCAGACAATCCCTTCATAGGGTAAACTACATTGATAGAACCTCAAGCGGTAATAGCCATTTTTGCCATGGTAGTGACAGTCGCTATATAAATGTCCTTGTGGAAGAAATCTTCATGGGTATGGTTCATTATTGGGTTGTCAAATCTCCCTAGCAGCTCCTGAAGATTAAGTTCTCAGACTGTGTCAAAACTCTAGTGCACCGGGATTAGAGTTCACCCCTTTGGATCATAAAAGTTGCAAAGTCAAACCATTACTAAAAACCCTAGCGAGGCCAAAGTTTTATTTTATAGGGTATATGTGAGTTATTGCAAAACATTTTTGGAACATACACAATTAGCACTTCTGAGGATTAGAATGAATAAGTCACTTGATTGTTCATGCGCAATGTTGCTTTTTCCCTTGTTCATTATTTTCAGACATGCTTGAAATCACTTGCTTGCTATTTTGTGTGCTTGTTTATCTATCTAGTTACTGAAAATGAACAAATTTGTTACAATCCTCAAATTTGGACATTGAAATTTGCAAACAATCTGAATTTACAAACTCAAAATTTTGTAAAAATTGACGTAAAATCCTTTCTGTAGTCAAAAGTCATTTCAGGAAGTCAAAAGTCATACGAGTTTTTCCAAGTGTCATTTCATTACTACCCAACTGTCGTATGGTAAAGAAGCCAGTGTCGTAGAAGTTTCCATGCCAGCAAATTCTCAAAGTCAAAATCTTGCAACTGTCGTATGAGATTTTCAACTGTCGTTTCATTGCTACCCGACTGTCGTACGAGTTTTTCAACTGTCATTTCATTGCTACCCAACTGTCGTATGAGTTTTTCAATTGTCATTTCATGGCATACCCACTGTCATACGAGTCTGCAGAGTGTCGTCTAGGAAATTTTTAAAAGTTGTCAAAAAATTGTCAGAATTGCCAGATACTTTAGCTTTTTACAGCCTATTTCTAGAATCTGTCATACAAATCACTGTGTCAAGAACATATCAGTAGCTATCAAGAATTAGTACACATGTCTCAAAGAATCAGTACACATGAGGAAGAAATTCTGATTGCCGCTATGATGATTTATAGATACATGCTATGCAAGTCCAGGTTGACAAACTTGAGAAAGAAAAGGAACCCAAAGAATTCTCTAGGGAAGCTCTATGCCCTTTTCCATTTGATAAAGACTTGTACATGTCACCATGCCCCCGAAAATAATTTGAGCAATGTGATAACCCTTATGATACCTCTTCCACAGAGAGTGACACATCCAGCTTTGGAGACTATGATGACTATGATGATAGACAATGTAATGATACCTATGACACCTCTGTTCCTAAGAGTCCTCCTCATCGTGTGTTCCTACTTACTATAAATGGGCCCTCATATTGGATAGATCGTGATGGTGATCCATATGATTTTGATTTTGAAAGAGACTTTGATGGCTTTTGTGGACAATACCTTGATTATGATCCATCTACTACTGTTGAGGACTATAAAATGCATCGTGCTAGCTTGAAACATCAATACTATAAGGATCTCTCCTCTAAGAACTCTCCGGCTAAAAATAAAGATTACACTCTCAAGCAAGATCATGTTAATGTTGGACCTTTGTCTTGTGATGGTTCCCTTCCATCCCCTATTTCCTCCAATACCCGTACATTTCCTAAAGCTTCTGAGTCTTTCAAATCTTTCACAGAACCTTCATCCGACACAAGCCCTGATACTTTTCATGCGGTTCCCTATAGGTATCCTCTAGGGCTACCTCTTAAAGAAACTCAAACTAACCTTCACTTGGCTACAAATAATTTCAATAATGATAAATCTAAAGAGCCTAAGCCTTCATATGCTATAATTCCTACTTCAGCTAGTCCTTCACCATCTCTTCCAAAGTCTTCCATACAATTCCAACATGCTTCCTTGTTCGTAGAAGTAGCTCCATGTCAAGAGGACTCTAAAAATGATGAAGAAAAGAACATAAAGAAAGATTGAGATCAACAACCCTCCATCTCATCCAATCCTTTTCATAATGTCTCTTATCCGCTTCAGGGTTCTTTTGATCCTACACATCTTTTTTCATGCATTCCACCATGTCTTAAGTCTTCTCCTAAGCAAGATCAAGTTACTACTTACACCGTTAAGCTTATTGACAATCAAAATAACCTTACTACACTTCCAATTTCCAAACATGCTACTTCTATTAAGGTTGGTAATAATGGTGTTGTTGCTTCTAATGTTAAGCCTATTGAAAATCAAAAAAAAAAGTACGCGCTTGAGATATCCAAAGATCTTTGTCAAGATCAAAGTCTTCCATCTTTTCATTCTACCACTCCATGTTCGTTTCCACTTTCTACTCTTCCTAAGTCTTTGCAAGCTTTGAACAGTCCTATCAAAGAAGGTGCTCCTATTCAAGATGTCCACGATCCTATTGAAAATCCTAATGCTCCCTCTAAAGATGCTGATGTCCTTGGTTGTCATATAGATGATGATGAGCTTATTGATTATCCTTTTATATCTTCCACTTCCATCCTTGGACCTCTTCCACCACTACTAAGGGCTTCACGTTTGCCTTCCATCTTGGGTCCTTATGTCCCTTCACTTTCCCCTCCTAACTCTCTTAATTCGCCATCCATCTTGGTTCCTTACATACCTCCATCTCCTATCTTTTCTCAAGATCAACATAGATGCATACCCTTGAATCTTTTTCATCCACCCACCCATCTAAACCAGTCATATCCTCCCTCTTCCACAAGTCCCAAGTCTTTTGGAAGTAACTTGAATGTTCAATACAAGAAAAAGATGCAATACAAGAATCTATCAAAAAAATATCACCATGTCTCCTCTAATAGACATGGAAACATAAAGTCAAAAGAGATATCTAAGAAAAAAACTACAAGACAAGTATGGGTTCCAAATTCCATCATTGAAAATATTCTCTCCAAATTACCAAAAAGAAATGAAAAGCCTACAGCTTTATGGATTCCAAAGTCTCTCTTGAAAGAGTCTGGTGTTGAACAAAAAGTGAAGTTGATATTCAAGCTTCCAAAGACTTCCACTTCACCTTCTTCCAAAAACATTCTTTCATTCCATGCGCCTAAACCACAACCTCTGCTATCCATTCACCATATTCCTTCATGTATTCCTTCATTCACATTTCCTCCACCCTCTCGCCACCCTTCAAGGTGTGTGTTGATGTTGATCTTTCCTTCCTTTTCACCTACCCTTTCACAGTCCTTCCATTCATTATCCTTCTACCTCCTATCATTTTTTCTCATTTGCCTATTCCTTCTATCTTCCAACCTCACTCGCTTTACATAAAACCTTATCCTCCATTTTCTCTTCCATCTCCCTTTCCCTATCATCATCTTTGAGCGTATCATTTTGAATCCTTGGCATATCATGGTTTATCCTTTCAAGGAGCACTATCTAAAAAGCTTGCCTTCTTCTAAAAAAAACAAAAAATAGAAATGAAAAAAAAATTAAAAATGTGCCTTGGTGAAAACCTGAAAACAGGCACCTTGGTAGCAAAAGTAAAGAGAAATAAATTCATCCTATGGTGAAAACCACTTTCTTGTGGTGCCTTGGATAAGTACCATGATGAAAACTTGGCAAACAGGCATCATGCGTAGTTCTTCTACATATTTCATCCATTTCATCTTCTCTCTTTGATCTTGACAATGTTAATCTATACACGAATAATTGGCTATTTTGTGAGCTATCTTATGATGATCTTGCTTTCATTCTTTTCATGTTTAGCCTTCATATCTATCGCTATCCTTTTCCCCTTTGGTCTTGATCTAAAAAAATAAAGAGAGAGTAAAACATGGTGCTATGAAGCCTCTTGACATGTCTACTCCTTTGGCTTGCATCCTTTCCTGCTCTTGCATTATGATTTTGTGACTTATCTTATGCTAGCCTTTCATTGCTTATCCAAATGTGCTTTACATGACCTATTTTTCCCTAGCATGGGTATTCTTGGGGAGTTTTCCCTTGAGGATTTCTCCCCTTCATTCTCCTTCATTCTCTTGTCTTCCATCTCTTCCACCAGCTTGCCAATCCCTCTTGTTCTCCACCTTGCTAGACATTGAGACTGCATGATATGATCTTGCTTGGGAGTTTGAAATGGAAAAAGATGCTATCAAGTATACCAAGTATCATAATATGTATCAGTACCAGTATCAGTACCAGTATCAGAACAATTATCAGAATCAGTATCAGAATTAGTATCAGAACCAATATCAGAACAATTATCAGAATCAGTATCAGTATCAGTATCAGAATCAGTATCAAAACCAGTATTAGAACAATTATTAGAATCAATATCAGTACCAGTATCAGAACCAGTATCAGAATAATTATCAGAATCAGTATCAGAACCAGTATCAGAACAAGTATCAGAACGAGTGTCAGAACAAGTATCAGCACACCCATTGGGGCTACACCTTTCACTTTAGTTTATGGGTCTAGAGTGGTACTACCTATTGAGGTTGAAATCCCATCACTCAGAATTAGAATGCATGGTCTAGTAACTAATGATGACTACAGAGTGTCTAGGTTGCAAGAACTTGAACTACTAGATGAGCATAGACAAGCAACGTATGATCATCTTAGAGTATATCAGAAGAGAATGTCTAGAGGATACAACAAGAAATTCAGACATAGAGAATTTCAGGTTGGCGATCTAGTCTTGAGAGAAAATCTTAAAAATCAATCTCATCGAGAACGCAAGGGAAAGTTTGAACCCAATTGGCTAGGTCCCTTTGTAATCACTGCTACTTTTGGCTCTAGTGCCTATCATCTCTCAATGACTGAAGGAGAACAGCTCCGAGAACCAATCAACGTTCTCCATTTGAAGAAATTCTACGCCTAAGGCATTCAGTCTATGGTAAAATATCCTGAAAAAATCTTAAAAATTGGAAAAAGTCCTGAAAAAATGAGCATCTTGGTGAAAACCTAGCAATAGGCACCTTGATGATTCAGAAAAAAAATTAGAAAATATCAAAAATTCAAAAAAATTGAAAAAATGGAAAATACAAAAAAATGAGAAAAAGAAAAAGTGCCTTAGTGAAAACCTGGAAACAAGCGCCTTGGTAGCAAAAATAGAATCTCTACCAAGATGGTGAAAACCCAGCAAATGGGTGCCACTTGTTTCAAAATGCTCCATCTATCAGTGCAATCTTGATCTTTCCCAGCTTTCAGTTTTGCTTTAGTTTGTACATATCTCCCGGTTTGTTTTTGCATTTCTAGTTTTCAATAAGTCAGCTTGTACACCCCTCGGCTCAAGCATCTATATCCTATCAATGTTCAAACTTGGGGGCAATCAATGTCATATCCTATGGCCTCCAGTATATCTTAGATGTATCATATCCAGTCAGAGTCCTTTGAAGCTTCATGTGAGTCAGTCAGTCCGTCTTGTCTCCAAAAAGGATTTTGCATCTACAACAACACAATCAACATCAAACTGAAAACTAAAAATGATCTGTGCTTTTCATGCTTATATCTCCTTGTATGCTTACTGATTCGCATTGAGATTTTTGCATATTGTGTCCCTTTGAGCTCTTCGATGGTGTCTTTTACAGGATTTAGAGAGTGATGACTGGGGGCATAATCTTTTCTTTGTCTTCTTCTTGTATGTGAAAATCTAACAACTTTGGAAATTTTGGATTGAAATGGTGTCTGACTGTAAGAGCCTCTATCTCGAATTGGATGGCCATGTGTACCTCGACCATTGATACCCAAAAAATTTAAGGAAGTTTGATCTAACTATTGTCTTTTTGAGTGAGTTCTTTCTCCTACTGTGAAACACAATCTTGCCTAAGGATGTGAACAATAAAGGGTCACTACGGGTAATTCACATTAGATTTAGAATGATCTCTTGGCTGTTTGATGTGTTTGTCCATGCAAGGCGTATTCAGGTCATCACAACGTTTATGTTTTGATGCTTCTACAAATTGCTATATCAAAATGGACATGATATTTAGGTCATCCTAGCATTTATGCCTTGGTGCTTATATCTAATCCGACATTTCAAAAATAAAATCAATACTCATATATCCATGGTTGTTGACCAGTGGGTGTTGTATTGATTCTTGCGCATACAAATCAATATTCATATGTCTATGGTTTCATAGCTAGTGGGCATTGTATTGATTTATCCGGTTACCTAAAAGTTCAATGATGATAACAAATCGACATATGATCAGTGACTAGATCCTAGGTCTTAGGTTGCATTTCATTTTGCATGTTTCTTTGCATTTTTGCATGTTGCATGATCTCACAATGGCTAAACGAACTTCAATGCTTAAACAATTCTCCACTCGCATCTTCAAATCTAAAAAGAGCTGAATCCCACACGAAGGTTCCTCCAACGAAACAGCAAGTAGAATCCTTTTTCGGGATCAAAATTCAAATCTGAGATCGTTTAATGTCAAAATCATGATTTAAAATTTTTGGGCCTAGGACGGTCTACTGCTTGCATAATCGACCTTCCATCATCACAGAAATCTAGCATTCAACTTAACTGATTATCTAACATCAAACTATCAAAATTTCAACTTGGTCAACTATGGTCAACTCATGGTTTAACCTAGTCAAACTTGGTCTTTTGGGACCTTCTAACGATGCAGAATGCATTCTTGAACATGTTTAACCACTTCTCAAATCAATTAGCATGCTTCTGAACTATCAACGCTGACTTTTTCTTGTCAGATTTCAATTTTAATCCCAAAGGGGGCATGGTATTGCACATCATTCAAGTCTGTAAATCTAATCAAATTTGAAATCATATATTTATGGAAATCAATATCTTTCATTAGTGATCAAGACAAACAATCACGTCTAGTTACTGATTCATCAAAAAAGACCTCATCGCTCAGAGTAAATCTATCATCACTTGGGGCATATCAGATTCATCAAGATCCATATCAATCTGGTATTCTCCTAATCTTGTAAACTGTATCCATTTTTGCAACCATCGGATCATAGTGTTCTTTCCTTGGTTCTTCGGCAACTAAAGGATTCGGATGTGATACAAGCTAGTTCTACCAAGACAATCGAGTCTAGAACCGGTCACTCACTTCTTTGCAATCCTAAGGTTTGGAATTAGGCATTTTGACACTCTTTCACAATCATTGGTTCATCGCTGCTATAGTGAACATTATCTTTGGTCATTCAGGACCTATTATCTTCATATCAAATCAATATCAATCAGCTTCTATCTCATATCAATTATCAATTTCAAATCAGTTTCATATCTCTATCAAACACAGACTGTTTTTTGAACCACTGCGCTTCACACAGTAATTCAAAGAGGGGCAAAATGTAATACCCAAAAAAATGGGCTATAAGTTCATTAATCTCCTATATCAACAATTTGAATGAAATCAACATCGAAGTCCTAATCTAAGGCACATCTAAACATCATCGAATCATAATTGATTATCTTAAATTCTGCATCGGGGAATATTCCTAGCAATATTCCTAATTATCTTAATTATCTTTAATTTAATGATTATTTGGCAATAAATCACATTTATCCTAAGTTTGATTAATTGAATATTTTCATATTTAATTAATTAGATTTAATATCTTGCCACTTAATTGTGTAATTAAATTTAATTCTATCTATTATTAATTGTATTATTTAATTTTGACAATAAATCAAAATTCCTATCATTAATTGATTAAATTCTTATTTAATTAATTAAAGCAAGTTGTCATATTTAATAATATTATTTTTGGAATAAAAGTTTGAAAAAATAATTGATTAACCCATAAATCAATTGTTTTATTTTTAAAATCAGTTAAGTTGAGAATAAATCACTTTATTTATTTATTAATTCATAATTATCCATGTCCACAATCAAAGAGCAGTTAAACTCCAAATCAGAAAATCAATGCAAGTTATTGACTTTTTGGAACTCAACATCATTTTTTATTTTTAAAATTGATCTAAACTTCTAATTTGAGTTAAAAAGCTATTTTTGCATGATTTGCATATTTTTGTGAATTAAATTATCTTTATTTAAAAATAACTCAAAAATCAAACTAAGTTATTTGAGTGATTTATGGTTTTTATCCATGCACCTCTAAAGCCCTGGATTTCTATAAATTAAGGCTTCAGCTCATCCCAAATCATCTCATATTTTTGCACAATCACGTTGGAGAATTGGAATTTGGAGAATCAAAGCTTATTGCGAATCAAGGCTATTGTGAAATCAATTTGTTTTTTTTACATTCATTTAGATTCTTTTTCATATCATTGTTAGATCATTTTAGTAGATCAATTTTATATAGATTAGATTCCATATCAAGTTTTCATATCATTGCATCTAAAATCCCAAAAAATAGCTTAATTGCATTCAATTCATATCTAGATCAATTGCATTCAAATCCTTCATTTAGGTGTCGTCTAGGTCACTGATCTTGATAGCAATCTGAGAACATCAATCTCGCACCTATTAGAAGGTAGTAAATCACCTAGTTATTTTAGCTTTCAATTCATTGCACAATTTCATTTTTGCTAACCTCTAATGTTTTACTGAAGTGTTGTGTCTACATATTAGGTACAATTTTCACACACATAATATGTAAGTTCTTTGTTAGAGGATGGACCCTGTTAGGAGTCTTATGAAATACATTCAGTACATATAAATCCCTGTTAGGAGATTTTGAATCCCTGTTAAAAGATTCTAACCCGGTTAAGAGTTTATGGAAGACAGAAGGACCCACTACCCAAATAGCTTCAAGGCAAGATCTCTGAACCCACTGTCCAAAAGATCTTAGAATTATTCAATAGAATAATATGAAATATATTACCTCCTTCACACTGTGCCAAAACCACACTCTCTACTACACAAGATCATAATTCCAGATATATGTACTCACAAGTCTTCCTTCATTACTGAATTAGCTCTTTTCTTCACTTCATGCATATATTCACATCTCAATCTTCATAGTACACATTACAACAAGGAAAAAATTGCTTCTTATATACCAAACTCAAATAATTACAAATGAGTCGGTCCTCAATTATAAAATAATAAATTCTACACGCTACACACAGAATTCACATAAAACTGTCGGCTTCCAGATACTGTAACTTTCTCCAAACATATCCTCAAAGTTTGTGCTATGAACCACGTCATCATTAATGAGTCTCCAACATCCCTTTAACTGCACAAAATTAGATTCCATCCCAGCTAAGAGATATCCTCCAATTTCTAAACATCACTTCACAGAAACACTATCTAAACACTGCTTTCACCAAAATGCTCATAACTCTCACAAATGAATAAATTTCTTTTTGCACTATTAACCATAGGTTAATAACACACCAAAGAACATACCATCAACTATGCAAAAGCCAATCTACAATATAACATGTGTGCAAAACAAAACTCTACCTACTTTCCTGCTAATATCCAGAATATCACTGTGTTGACGTCAATGACAATCCAAGTCATGAATGCAACAACAACTGCTACAGAATGACTGCCAAAATAATTTGCATTCATTCCTAACAATCTTTTGCCCAAATATGGATATAACAGATTATCTTTACACATGCATGACATAAGAAGCTAAACAACATGCATAGCAATAAAACTAAAGAGCTCATAACACATGATATGTTCTCGAGGAAACCTTGGCCAAAGGAAAACCCCGGTGGGGATGGTACCCACAAAGATTCACTAATCAAAAGTATCATGTTAAGGATATTGACCCTATTAGGAGTCTATTACAAGCATATAGTGTATCAGTCCTGATTAAGGGACTATAGGCCTTGTTAGAAGCCTCAACCCTGTTAGGAGTTGTCAATATAAAATCTAATTACCAGATGAGCCCACTACCCAAATAAGTAATGTACAATGTATACTGATTACAAAAATGGATTAAGGTACATAACCTTATGCTGCTTGCATCAATATCTTTTCACTACTCTTACATTCGCATCATATCACTTTATCATATCATTACAATATTACCACACATATCCTTTCTTCTTACAATTTACAATTACATATATACAAGTTATTAAGGATAATAACTTTACATGGTCGGCTTCCATATATCTTTATCTAAGGGTTAACATCTAGGATGTCATCCCTTTATATTGTTAAGACATTATTTTGATAAATAAAATAATCTCTTAACTCTTTACCAATTCTGTCTTCAAAACTGTCCTATCGGCTTAACACTGTCTTCGATAAAATTGTCATAACTAATTCTGTACATTCTGTACTGACTTGCACTCTAAGATGGGTCATCATTAGACATCATAGAGTCTATGTTCAAGTGCACAAATATTGAAATTACTAAAGCCAATGTCACAAACAAAAACTATGTCCGGGTACACTGGTGAAAATGTTGTCTCACACTTAAGACAAATTTGCAATGCACTCTACTATACTTTCTCTCTGACCTTTTCACTCTTCATGTGGATCATATGTTTCCATAATGACAACATCTATGTACTCAGCTCAACCAAATTGCCAAAAATCTCCCCCTTTGTCATTGGTGGCAACATATGAGAAAATTGGCTAAGTGTACAACTCAAAATCTCAAAATTGTCTCAAAATTGTGGCCATACTATAACATATACATATACTATCCTTATAACTCCTCAAAATATAATTTCTAATTCAATACTCCCCCTAAGAGTATCAATCCATATCATATACAACAATTTTCTACTCTATATCTCTCCCCCTTTGACAATAATGACAAAATAAAGTAGGGAGGGCTACAAAATTGTGTCACAAAAAAGATTATACCTTAGTTCCTTATTACAAAGCCGGTAGGCTTGCAACACAATATGGAAAATCAACTTTCATTGCTTCTATCTCCTTCTCCCATGATTTCTTAATGGAATCTGCCACATTGAGTAAAGTGCTCAGTCCATAAGCTGCTATTGGACATGCTTGAAGGTTTTCAAAGTTAAACTTCTGAAAAGATGTCTTTGCCGAAAGACATTCTTCCAACTGTTCTTCAATTACACATAACTTCGTAGAAGTGTGCTCTCTCAAAAGAGTAAATCTTCTCATTTTTCTATTCCTTTCATCTTGCAAAACTCTAATTTCATCATAAAGCTTCCTAACTTTCTTCTCAATATTTAATACCTTCACATTGGGGCTAGAAAGAAGGTTACATTCATTCTGAATTTCTGCTTCTTTCAACTTCATCTTCTGATCTTCTTCTACTGCTAAGGTCTCTAATTTTGTACACTGTATGTACAAAGATTTTCCTATTTCCAAATGCTTCTTCAAGTCCTTGATATAGATATCAAGACTATTAATATCATTCTTGATATTATGGCTAATATTCAAAAGCATTTCAGCTTCATAAGTTGCTTGAGCTCTCACTTTTGCAATATCAGATAGATTAGTGAATTCATTATCAAAAGTGCTCATTACCTTCTTAGCTTTCTCCAAAGTGTCTACCTCTATAATTTGTGTAATTACAATGCTTTGTAACTTCTCAGTTAGTTCCTTCAGACTCCCTTCAAGATTCTTCACTTTCTTGTTCTTGCCAATAATCTTATTCAAAGAAGTGATCAGTTCCAACTGATCATCATCATCAACTTCTTTTCCTAAATCCTTAAATAAAGATCCAATTTCCTTCTTCTTTTCAGTCTTAGGAGTAAGACTGATGTCTTCTTTGATAGGAATAGGTGCTTGAATCTCTATTGCTTTAGGTTCTTCAATAGTGGTTTGTGTCTGATCTGCTTCTGTATCTAGTTCATCAAGAGCTGAATTGTCAACAATGTTTCCTAAATTCTTGAATACATTGTCATCAGTATCCAAGGTGACCTTTGTACCTTCTATATTCATTGATTCATCTTCAATGCTAATTGCTAGAGAAGAGGGAATATCCTCTTGTTCTGCTTCACCTGCTTGATCTACTTCAATTGATGGTTCTCCAACAATTTCTGCCATAACCTTCATTATTGCCTGCTCTGTATCAAAATTAACTTCTTCATATCTGCCTCCCATAATTAGAATGGTTCTCCTTTTGGTTCTCAGATGGGTGCTTAAGGCCTTCAATATCTACTTTAGGTGTGCATCATCTCTCACATCACAAAGCTTTCTTACTAGATTCTCTCTGATAGAAGTTTCTTCTTGTGCTCTCTTCTTTCTATTTACAAGTCATCAGGTATCTAACCCTGAACAGTGTCAAACTTCTTATTTGCAAAAACCATGTGCTTTACAATTGCATTCTCCAAGTGAAGTCTTTTTGAATAATCATAAAGACTGTAGTACTTATTCATTTTGGTAAAGTCACCATCTTCAATAATCTTCTCATTAAGCTTTTCAACTTTAGGTTTCCAAGCTTTCTTCTTAACCAAAGTAGTGTCATCATCTTTAATTATTGCAACTTTCCTAGGAATTGGTGGCACCAAAAATTTTTGCCTCTTACCAAGTCTAGTAGCAATTTCTTTCTTTCTCTTGCTAGGAGTGGAGGAGGTAGACCTAGTACGTCTACTTGTTTCTTGTTCCATCTCTGGTTCCTCTACTTTCACCTTGACTTGAGGTTCTTTCTGTTGTACTGCAATTGGTGGGGTAGACAAAATTTCTTTCTGTTTACTCATTCTAATTGCTGCTGCTGTGTTCTTTGCTATCTCAAACTCATGTTGTGTCAATCCTAAATCTTTCAATATTTTCTTTATAGTGTTGTCAACTCTCTTCTTAGACTGCTTCTCCTCAATTATAGCTTTTGCATAGTTGAAATTCTCTTCAAAAGTTCCAAACCTTTTGCATTGAGTGTCCAACTTACACTTAAGTAACCTGCCAACATATTCTTCTATTTCTATCTCAGATATCTCATAGCCAAGAGGGTCTATGAACTCAATTCTAGGCTCCACTGCTTCAATATAGGTAAAGTCAATGTCAACCATAAAACATATATCATCTTTATATTTCTCCACAATAAACTGTGGAATCCTTGATCTATTGATTACCAATTTCTAAAATGTCTTCATCACTAACATAGCACTCTCATTTACTTTGTCAATAACATGTTTCATATATAATTTATTTATCCTTTCCATAGTAGATTGACCATCATTCCAATCATTTGCAATGGTGTATGGAAATCTTCTCAATAGGTGGAAAAACATGTATGTGATTAAGGATGAAAATCTAAATTGTGCATACTTAGTTTTCTTAATCTTCTCCAAGTTTTCAAACAATTGTATTCTCAAAATTTCACACATATCAACTGGTACCTTGTCAATACACATTAAATAGGCTATGTGTACCATTCCAACTGCCATGTCATCTTCTCTAGAATTTGCACAAAACTTAGTGGTTAGAAACTTGCATAAATATCTAACATCATGTTGTTTGATATTGCTAATCACAATTCCTCTACCATTATAGGTTGATTCTATGTTGTCCATGACTATTTTCCTCATATTCTTTCCATTTAAAGGAATAGCACTAGTTTTAGATAGTCCAGTGACTTCATGAATCAAGTCAGCTGTAATGTCTATCACTCTATCCTCTAGCCAAAACTTTCCATTGTGAATTCTGCTCAAAATAATCTTAGTGCATTCTTCATTGTCAAATTCATACTGCAATGCATACTTAACAATCTCATTGTCTTTCAAATGTTCATATCCTTGTTTCAATGTCATATCTTGATTCTAAATCATCTAATATTCATTGGTAAAATCACTATCACTGATGGTTTCTAACTTGCATCCAAGATAACTTCTCACATTCTCCAAATGCAAAACTCCGTTTGGTACGGATGATAATGCTAAACTAGGGTTATCTTCTTCCAAGGGTTCTACTAGTTCCCTCTTCATTCTAGGTCTATTTTTGTCTCTGACATTATGAATTAAAGATACATCCATGATTGCTTCTAGTTCTTTATACCGATTCAAAGATCTGCCAAATAAAATACCTCAAATTCATGATTCTAGGGCTTGCGTAGATTCGGCACTCAAATCCTTCACCAAATCATTGCAAAATGCTTCCAATCACTGCTCTTTGCTCTCCTAAACACTTCAACTCACTTTGATGATCAAATAATATCGATCATAACCTTTTATTACTTCAATCTCACTTAGGTCTGACATCGCATTCAATTCTTTTGCTGCTTCTTTCCAAAAAGTTGTTTCTGTTAACCTACAAAAACTTACAACTTCTTGCAATCTCGCAAAACATAATATTTTATTTTGCACTCTTAACCATAGCATCAGTACATCATAAACTACCTTACATTAAATGCGCAAGACTTAATTCATCATAAATCTACTTCTACACTAATTCTAAGTTCCTAATCTACTGTAATTTTCATAAATCAAGTGCTTCCAAATAGATCAGGTAAGGATTCATTCTTACTACTTGATACTTCACCTTTCTAATTACCTTCAATGTTGAATATGTCTCCTTGATCTATGCCTTTAACAAACTTCACTTCATCTGCATTACTACAACAACCTTTCTGTCTATTTCTTGCATCTTCATTTCTTCTTTCATGATTTCTAGGGTTAGGGTTAGGATGAAAAACTCCATTGTTCATTCTACAAAATCTTGTTGTATGTCCAATCTTGTTGCATATCTGACAAATAGTTCCATTTTTTCCATATCTTGGTCCTTTCTGATTGATTTGTGATCTGTAGTTTCTAGCAATGTGTCCAACCTTGTTGCATCTATAACATACTACTCCATTTGTTCTGTTCATATCTTGAATAGGTCTCTTATCTGCATTGTTAGTATTCCTAAACATTCTACTACCATAATTAGTTTCAATAACTTTAGGTTATCTACATTCAATAGCTCTATGTCCAAAACCATGACAATAATAACAATAACCATTAAGAGGTTTAAATTGCTTACCTGTGCAATCTATCTTCATATGACCAATAGTATTACAACCAAAACATCTACCTTTGAATTCTCTTTGCATACCTTTGGGTGATTCTTCTTGCTTAGGTGGTTCTTCTAATTTGTTGATCTCATCAGACTTCTTCTCATCTAGACTTTCAGATATGTTCAGATCTGGTTCCTTGTTCTCATTATTTGTTTTGAATATGTTAAATCCAAGTCCAGTCTTATCATAGGATGGTTTCCCAAAAGATACTTGTTCATCGATCTTCTCACTATTTGAATATAGCCTTTCAAGTTGTTGTTTGGATTGAGTCAGTTCGCCTTTCACAATCTTGTTGTATTTCTCAAGTTCAGCATACTGCAAATTGACTTTCTCAAGTTCAGATGTTACATTGCCAAGTTTCGATTTTAGTTCTTCATTTTCAATCTTCAACTTTTCATTCTCAGATCTTAGATTTTCTTCATTCTTGCTATTTCCATCTTTCAAACTTAATTTTAGTTTTGCTATCTTCAGTTCATGCTTAAGGATCACATTTTCTTTTTCTAAATTGTCATCACAATCTTCAATAAGAATTTTGGATTCCTTTTCAGATTTTAGATCTTCCAACTTCTTTTTCAATTTCTCAATGAGGTTCTTTGCATCATCATATTTCCCTTTTAGAGTGTCTCTTTCATTAGTAAGCATATCAATCTGTTCAAGAGCTTCTTCAAGATTCTTTTGTAGTTGATCCATATCCATAGATATCTTACTCAAGCTGCTAGGCTTTCCTTGAATGATTCTTTTTTGAGAAACTAAGCTCTGATACCAATTGTTAGAAATAGGGAATACTGAGAGGGGGGGTGAATCAGTATTCTACAAAATTTATCTTTTTCCCAAATATGGATATAACAGATTATCTTTACACATGCATGACATAAGAAGCTAAACAACATGCATAGCAATAAAACTAAAGAACTCATAACACATGATATGTTCTCAAGGAAACCCTGGCCAAGGAAAAACCCCGGTGGAGATGGTACCCACAAAGATCCACTAATAAGAAGTATCCTGTTAAGGATATTGACCCTGTTAGGAGTCTATTACAAGCATATAGTGTATCAGTCCTGATTAAGGGACTATAGACCTTGTTAGAAGCCTCAACCCTGTTAGGAGTTGTCAATATAAAATCTGATTACCAGATGAGCCCACTGCCCAAATAAGTAATGTACAATGTATACTGATTACAAAAATGGATTAAGGTACATAACCTTATGCTGCTTGCATCAATATCTTTTCACTGCTCTTACATTCGCATCATATCGCTTTATCATATCATTACAATATTACCACACATATCCTTTCTTCTTACAATTTACAATTACATATATACAAGTTATTAAGGCTAATAACTTTACATGGTTGGCTTCCATATATCTTTATCTAAGGGTTAACATCTAGGATGTCATCCCTTTATATTGTTAAGACATTATTTTGATAAACAAAATAATCTCTTAACTCTTTACCAATTCTGTCTTCAAAACTGTCCTGTCGGCTTAACACTGTCTTTGGTAAAACTGTCATAACTAATTCTGTACAGTCTATACTGACTTGCACTCTAAGATTGGTCATCATTAGACATCATAGAGTCTATGTTCAAGTGCACAAGCACTGAACGTACTCTAGTCAATGTCGCAAACAAAAACTATGTCTGGGTACACTGGTGAAAATGTTATCTTGCACTTAGATAAATTTTCAATGTGCTCTGCTATACTTGCTCTCTGACCTTTCCACTCTTCAGGTGGATCATATGTTTCCATAATGACAACATCTATGTACTCAGCTCAACCAAATTTCCAAAAGATGACTTCCCACTACCTAATATTGATATGATAGTAGACATGATAGCAGGATATGAGATGTATTCCTTGATGGATGGCTTTTCTGGCTATAATCAAATAAAAATTGTGCCAGAAGATCAAGAAAAGACCACTTTTACATGTTCTTGGGGCACCTTTTGCTATAATGTCATGCCTTTTGGGTTTAAGAACGTTGGAGCAACATACCAGAGAGCTGTTACTACTATCTTCCATGATATGATACATAAAATGATGGAGGATTATGTGGATGATACTTTAGCTAAAAGCATGCAGTGAAGAACTCACCTCATAGACTTAGGTCCCATCCTTGACCACATGGAACAATTTAGTCTCAAGCTTAATCCAAAGAAATGTGCTTTTGGTGTTACTTTTGGGAAACTCTTGGGTTATATCATTTCCGCTAAAGGCATAGAAGTTGATCCCGAAAAGGTGCAAGCTATTATGAACATGCCTCCACCCAAGAATATTAGTCAAATGAGAGGGTTACAAGGAAGGCTACAATCTATCTGGTGCTTCATTTCATAGTTGGCCGACAAGTCACAACCATTTACTAAAACTTTGCATAAAAATGTGACCTATGAATGGAATGAGGAATGTGACAAGGGACTTACTCAAATAAAATAGTATCTTGCTAATCCACCTATACCAATGCCTCCTATTCATGGGAAGCTACTTATATTGTACATCTCAACAACAAACACATCCATGGGTGCTCTCCTAGCTCAAGAAGACTAGAACAATAAAGAGAGATCCATATACTATATCAGCAGAACATTGGTTGCCTATGAAATGAATTGCTCTATCATTGAGAAGGCTTGTTAGTAGTGGTATTCACTTCTCAAAAGTTGCGGCATTATATGCTAGCTCATACCACAAGGCTTATTGCAAAAATTGATCCACTAAAATACTTGTTGAGCAAGGCTGTCCTCACGGGTAGATTAGCAAAATGGGTAATGATACTTAGTGAATTTGACATTGAGTACATGGAGAGAAAAGCTATTAAGGGACAAGCAATTGCTGATCAGCTGGCGAAAGCTCCTTTGAAAGATCATCAGCCTTTGAGCATTGAATTCCCAGATGAATCCATCATGCTCCTCACACATCAATCTTGGAGCATGTTCTTTGATGGATCATTCACTCAACAAGGATCCAATGCAGGCATTCTATTTGTAACACCTCAAAGATACTCATTGCCAAAAGAATATAAAATGGTGTTTCTCTGCACAAACAACATAGTTGAATATGAAGCTCTCATTAATGGAATGAAGATAGCCCTTGAATGGCGTGTGGATGAGCTCAAGATCTTTGGAGACTCATAGTTAATCATCAATCAAGTCAATGATGTCTACCAAACAAAAGATGACAAACTAATACCTTTCAAAAGGATGGTGGATGATCTCAAACAATACTTTTCACACATTTCTTTCTAGCAGACTCCAAGGGTAAACAATAAAGCAACTGATGCAATGGCCACTCTTGCTTCGATGTTACAAATGCTAGAAAATGACTTTAGACATGAGTTCCTGGTGGAGGCATTACACTACCCTGCCTATGATATTCCTAAATCTAGGATGATCTGTTCAGTTATTGGACATGATTCATCCCACTACCACCATATCTTTTCCTACCTTCACGACCAGATCATTCTAGACACCTATACCCATACTGAAAATCATTTCGTACTACTTCACGGTATGTCCTCATAGAAAATGACTTTTATAGATGGGGTCTAGATGGTACCCTCCTTAGGTGCTTAGAACCCAATGAGTCCAAATGTGCTCTAGCTGAGGTACACAAAGGTATCTTTGGGTCTCATTCTAATGGTCTGACATTAGCCTAGAAACTTATTAGAGCTGGTTATTACTGGCCAGACATGGAGAAAGAAGCTGTTCACTATGCTAAGACTTGCAAGCAATGCCAATTTCATGGGAACCTGATTCATGCTCATGCTCATGAACTTAGTCCTCTCATTAGTTTCTGGCCATTTCAGCAATGGGCCTTCGACTTGGTCGGTCAGACACATCCTTCCTCTTCAAGAGGGCACAAGTTCATCATCACAGCTACTGATTACTTTACCAAGTGGGTTGAGGCAGTGCCTCTCACTGTAGCTGACGACAAGACCATTGCTATGTTCATACTAAATTATATCATTTATAGATATGGTATACCCTCATCTATTATCATTGACAATGGGGGACAATTCAAAAATAAGGACCTAACAGACTTATGCACTAAATTTAGAATTATTCAGCATTGGTCATCCATCTATTATCCTCAGGGTAATGGACAAGCAGAGGCTTCTAATAAGATAATTCTGAAAATCTTGCATTGAATAGTTGATAAATCTAGTAGAGATTGGCATCTCTGGATTAATACAGCCTTGTGGTCCTATAGAACAAGTATCCAAACACCAACGGGGGCCACTCCCTTCACCTTGGTTTATGGAGTAGAGGCAATATTACCTATTGAGGTTGAGATTCTGACATTACGAATCTCTCTAACGGGCCTCGTCACTGATGAAGATAACAAAATATCCTAGCTTCAAGAGCTTGAGTTACTTGATGAACATCGAAAGGTGGTGTTCGATCATCTGAGAGCATACCAAAAGAGGATGTCTAAAGCTTACAATAAGAAAGTCAGACAAAGAGAATTCCAAGTGGGTGATATCGTCCTAAGAGAGAACCCCAAAAATCAGCAGCAGTGAGTTCAGAAAGGCAAATTTGAACCAAATTGGCTTGGTTCATATGTCATTACTACAGCATTTGGGTCTAGCGCTTATTGACTCTCCACCACTGAAGGAGAGCAACTCAAAGAGCCTATCAATGCTCTTCACTTGAAGAAATTCTACAGCTGAGACATTGCTCAATGCTCATGTACATACTTATTGGTCCTGAAAAAAATCCAAAAAATTGATATATTGCAAAAATCCTAAAAATTGCAAAATGTCTTGAAAAAATGATCATCTTAGTGAAAACCTAGTAAACAGACACTTTGATGTATCTATTATCTTGGTGAAAACCTGGTAAATAGGTGCCTTGATAATTTTTAAAAAAAATACAATAAAAAAAGGTCAAAAGATCAAAAAATACAAAAAAATGAAATATTCAAAAATACAAAAAAAGAGAAAAAAGAGAAAAGTACAAAAAAATTGAAAAGAAGAAAATGTGCCATTAATGAAAACCTGGTAAATAGGCATCATGGTAGCAAAAATAGAATCTCTACCAAGATGGTGAAAACCTAGTAAACAGGCACCTCTTGTTCCCTGAAGCTACACCTCATCTCAACATCGCTTGGCTCTTAAGTTTCCTACTTTAGTTTTCTTTCCCTCTTTCTTGCTTTAGTTTGTTTCCTGCTTTTAGTTCATTTCCTACTTTAGTTTTCTTTCCCTCTTTCCTGCTTTAGTTTGTTTCCTACTTTTGGTTCATTTCCTGCTTTAGTTTGCTAGCTCATGCTCTTGCCTTCAGTTGTCTTTGAGATTTTCCTTGACTCTTCATGGATTGGAACTGGTTCACACTTGGGGGCATCTTCCTGGTCTAGGGGGCATTGTCCTATCACTTTTAGAAGTTTTGTTTGTGCATTGGTCACCGGTGGTTCTCGCTGTGTCTACCTGTTGATGCCTAGCTACTTTTTAGATCTCTCTCCTCGAGGATCTCTTGTGTATCAGTTGCCAATGGTTCTCACTTTGTCTACCTACTAATACTTAGCTCTTGTTTGAACCTCTCTCTTTTGGGATCTCTTCCTTACATCAGTCACCAGTGGTCCTCACTGTGTTTGCTTGCTGATGTTTCACTTGTGTTTTATTCTCTCTTTTGAGAATCTTCCTTGTATTGGTCACTAGTGGTTCTCACTGTGTTCACCTGTTGATACTTGGCCCACACTCTGATATCTTCTTGAGACTTCATCTCTCACGAAAATCACCAGTGGTTCTCACTCCGTCTGCCTATTGTCATTATCCCATCGAGACTTCCAACATTGTACACTTCTAGTTTGACTTCAATCTGATTGAACACAAATGTAAACTAAACGAAAACTGATTTTGTGTTCCTTTGAAGCATGCTAAAATTTTCCTTTGCTTGTTCATTTGTTTGCTTTATCATTTCCCCTTGAGAAAATCTAAGACGTCTTTCTTGACTAAGAAACACAAACTGGGGGCATGACCTTTTTGTGCTTTCTATTTGCTGGTTTAGTTCCAATGATCCAAGGAATCTACATAAGAGGGGTGTCTGTCTGTAAGAGCCTTCATCTCATATTGGATGGCCATGCATACCTCAACTCCTTTTATATGGAAGCTTTGGTGAGGTTGGTTCTTCTCCCTGTTTGTTTTGAGTGACTTCTTTCTGCTACAAGTAAAATCGCTAACACTCATCTTGCTAAGTGAACATAAGGGTCACTGTGAGCACTCTTTAGCAAAAGAAGGAACTCTCGTGTGTCCGGTGTGTTTGTTCACAAGCAACATTTAGGTCATTCTAGCAATTGTGCTTTGATGCTTATGTTAACTTGCTAAATCAAAAGGAATAGGTGTTCAGGTCATTCTAGCTTCTTGTGTCTTAATGCTTACATCTCATTCCGACAAATCTAAGACTTATGTCATATTCATTTTCTCATAATTGCAATGTTAGTGAGGATTGTATGGCATCTTGTGATCATCCCATGCTTAAACGAACTCAATGATGATAAATACGGTGAGTCCAACAACCAAGTCCTAGGGCTTGCATTTCCATTCTAGGCTTGCATTTTTTTTTAGGCTTGCATTTACATGTTAAGCTTGGCTTTGAGATGATATATTTTTACTCTCTAAATTGCCTTCTATTCATCAAAGGTTCTCATCTTTTGTCTTGGTTTTATCTTGGCTGCACAAGTGTCTGGTCCTCGCTCTCGATCTTCAAAACATAATATTTTTTATTAGTACCTATCATATATTGCGACAATCCTGCATGAGATGATTAGTACCATATACTTTTTCATTTCATTTCCATTTGCATCTACATATACATGTGCATCCATTATAAGCATAATTCAAATCATACATTTCACATATGCATACATTATATCCATCTATCATTGCATATTCATTAAAATAAACCATGTGCATATTCATTAAAATAAAGCATGTGCATTTCATACGTTTCTATCCATACATCTAAGCACATATAAAACATCTCATAAACATCAATATCAAAGCAATATAACAATAGGTACAATGATATCCAACTGTCGATCTCATATATATATATATATATATATATATATATATATATATATATATATATATATATATATATATATCTATATATATATATATATATATATATATATATATATATATATATATATATATATATATATTGAATAATGTCATGTACAAAAGAAGAGGTGCTACTCGAGCACAATATCAAAAATGGGCTACAATGTATATCAAAATGGACTAGGTAGGTCTCGCACCACCTAGGGGAGGTGATGGCAATGGTCTTTGAGGTGGTGGCAATGGTCTCTGAGGTGGTGGCATCAGCCGCTATGGAGGTGCCTGCTACTGTGGAGGTGCTTGTGGTGGTGCCCATGGTGCTTGTGGAGGTACTAGTGGAGGTTCCTGCAGAGCTCTAGTGTAATCAGTGAATGGTGGTACCTACTCTGACAGATCTGAAATGACCCCATAGTAAGTTGCATAGTAATATGCTACCTGAGCAGCCTCATATCCAGTCTCAACTCTCGACCATGCCAGCTCATCTTGCAACTTTCTAATCTCAGCATCCCGATTAGCTACTTGGGTCTCCTCCCTGATGACTCAAGTGTGATAGTCATCACACTCCCGCTAGACTTGTCGTACCCTCTCCCAGCTCTTCCTAAGAGCCTCCTGTAGCTATGGTGTCCCTACCCCTACCGGAATATTAGGCATATCTGTATCATCATCTAGAGGTTCCTATTATGAAGTATCACCCATATGCTTCCTGGTGGACCTCTGCTAGGCCCCACTACTCCTAGCAGCTGCATCTGAGCCCATCATCCTAGTAGGAATGCTAATCTGCCTTGCTCAGGGTCTCAATACTCTCTACCTGCTGCTGTACAAGTTGTTGAACTAGTGGCTATTGGGCTAGTGGTTGCTGATCCTGTGCGTACTGCTACTGTACAGGCTGTTGTTGTGCTCCTGCACCAACTGGATCTATGAACCTCAGATGAGGACATGCAATTAGCTAATCCCTGTATGCAGGTTTCACCCCTCCATTGGTGACACCCACCATGTAATCCCATCTCATAGTTGGAATGTGTGCCTCTATAGCATACCACCTCGGATCCAATCTAGCATGCCACCCCTTCTTATCCTCACCAGAGAAGCAGGCATAGGGGTAGTACTCCTGTGATATGTCATGTTGCCTACCAAACTGGTGTAGGACACATGTAACAATAAATCTCTTAATGATAGCGATGCTACGTCTAATCAGTGGAGGAGATACAAACATATGCAAAAGCTCCCGATGAGCATCATCCCATGGCTCAATGGCCACCCAAGGTCTCCATACTACAGCTCTCATGTCATCCAGTTGTCCTCTCCACTAATCCATCTTACCCAGTAGAGGCTGAGTCATTAGACCTACGTACCTATAAATATAAGGCTCAAGAGCCTGCCGTGTGTCATGGAAGATAGGCCTGCAAATGAGGAGATGCTCCCAGGCCTAGATCTGAAGAACAAAGACTCCTACTGCCATCATCCTTGCACCTTGGTATACTATCTCATGCATCTCATGATACATGTGGGCCAGCATGCACTCGCCCCATCCAAACTTAATGGCTGGCCTCTCCAACATCCTCTGTCACATTGTGCCCTAGCCACACTCTAGACCATGCTGACCTTGATCCAGAACAAGGTAGCAGCTCAGAAACATCACAAGAACAATGACAAATGGATGAATGCCACCATGCCTACTCATCAAATCATCCCAGGAGATAGCCTGACCCATCACTAGATCATCCCTGAAGATCTCTCTCAAGGCTACTGTACCCTATCACGGTTGTGTCTCGTACTCTACTCAAGCACCATGGACTGGTATTTGCAAGATCCTATATACATCCTCGGGAGTCACAGTCATCTCCCCCATTGAAAAATGAAAAGTGTTCATCTCTGAATGGAAATGCTCTACCAATGCACCAAGAAGACTGTAATTTACCCGAATGTTGAGTAGATCACGCAAGTATCCCAGGCCAAGTCCATCAATATGAGCACTCTCTACATCTATCAATCTCTGCACTAATGTGGTGATGACATGATGGTGTGTCCTAAAGGTGATATTGGGGAAGTCAACCTGCAAAGTAAGCGACCACATTGGATCAGTATCTCGACATAATAGTTTTCAACACAACAACAACAAATGCACCAAGACATCTATCCTAGACATGGCTCTGTGATGCTCTACTTAGCTAATTTCATGCACACTTGACAAATTTTGGTAATAACATTTAGACTTTGCAGCAATTTTTCATGTGAGGAAACTGTTTCCTCCTGCGACATAGGACTTGACCTTGCACAAACTGCTACAATCTCACGTGGGACCATCTTTTAGCTCGTGCAAGCTTCTAGATAGGGCCCATGTGAAGAAGACCTAACTCATGCGAGGAAACAACTTCCTCACACGAAGGAAAACCTAGGCCGGCGTGAGGAAACTACTTCCTCATGCGAGATTGGAAGAACATGCTCCTAAAGTTGCTAAATCCACCCTAAATTGACCTAAAAAGTAGTACGAATTGAAATGCAAGGAGGTTTATTGACTACTTACAGGTGCGTCATACTCCGCTGGTCGGGCGTGTCATTGGGAGTGCTCAAATCTGTGTGTATGCAATGGAAGACCCTCCATTTCTCTCTTAGAGCTCATAAATCACAAGAAGACAAAAGTGAATAATGAATTGAAAATGACCCCTCTGGGCCTTATATAGCTTTTGACCTAATTTTCAAAAGTGCTCCGTTTTGTGCAAAAATTGCACCCTTGGCTAAATCGACTGCTTCGAATCCATTTTCAAGATTGAAATCAAAATTTGGCATCTCTAGATAGCTTAAAATCGCATTTTAAATTCTAGGACCCTTTGGGATCAGATGCTTGTGCAATCAGCCTTCTAGCGTCATCTTTTTGCTAGACCCTCATCTTTGCATCATGTTCTCAAGATCTTTTCTCTTTTCATCAAAATCAACTCTCATCAAATCTGGTCAACCATGGTCAAACTTGATCAATAGGACCTTTGCTTTGCTTTGATTTGCTTCTATAGCTTCTCGAATCTAGTCTAATTGCTTCTGCTCTACAACCTCTTGTTGTCAATCATCCCTCTTATGTCATCTTTCAATTTTGCTCCTGAGGGGGCAGGATGATTTCATCATTTGAATCTTGTCGAATCAATTCTCAAATTAGTCTGATCTGAATTATCAATTCTCATTGCTAGGGGCATCTTGATGTCTCACAGCTTGCTATCTAGTCATCTATCTTTTAGGTATCTGAGCAGCCTAACTCAGATCCTTGGGAATCAAGCTTCATTCTGGAGATGGCTCTCAAAATCTTTTAGGTATTGGGTCAATCTAACCCTAATTCCTGGGAGTCAAGCTTCATTCTGAAGATGGCTCTCAAAATCTCTCTCAAACCATTACCTGGGAAATCTAACCCAGGTATCGAAGGGCTAAGCTTTGTATTGGGGCAATCTAACCCTGATTCTAGAGACAGTCCTAAGTTTGCATCTAAATCTCATTCTGGGCATTGGGGCAACCTAACCCCAATTCTTGTCTTTTCTCAAGACCATTGTCTTTGCAATCTAACTTAGACTTCAGAAAATCATGCTTTGATCTATTCGGTGTCTTGGCAACCTAACCTAGACTCCTGAATTTCTTGTCATCTATCACTTCAGGCTATTCTTTGAATCAACACGTTGTTCACACATCAATTCAAAGAGGGGAAAATGTAACACCCTAAAATTGGCACCTAATAAATTCAATCGACTTTGGTGCATTTTTGTCAAATTTTACATCTCCAAAGTCCTAGTTTCCTAGGCAATTTTCTTTCTCCTACTTGACTTAATTCGACTTGATGTCAATTGCAAAAACCCTATTTGCATTAATAAAATATTAAAATTAATTCCTAAAGTCTTCAACTTTAATTAGCTAAATTATCCCTATGATAAATTAATTCAATCCTAAAAGTCCTAAGTACTTGGAATTAAATTAAAATCTACCCCCTTTAGCTAATTACCCATAAAAAGGAATTAATAATTACTTGTTATTTGAATGGACCATCATTTTTTGAATTAATAATTCAAGATATTTGAAAAGTCCCCTATGTGGAAAATTCCATTCTTTTTTATTAAGTAATTCAATTCTTTTTTGTCTCAAATGGGAATGAAGAGTCAGGAATTTCAAATCAAGAACCCCTTCAATCTCTTCTCGCATTTTTCTATTTAATGAACCTATTTTCTTCATTCAAAGAAGGTAATGGTTGAGAGTAACTAAACTATAGTATTTTTGTGTCCTAATTCCAAGCTTTATTGCATATTAGTATAATTTTCTCATTTTAGCTTAATATTGCACCTCATTTTAGAATTAATTTGCTTAATTGTTCATTGCTTAATATTATTTCTTTTTAAGTACTTTAGAATTATTTGCACTTCATATTTCCTTTCAATTTATTCTAGATTAATATCATATCTCTTTCAAAGTATCTTAAATTAAATTGCATTCATTTAGTTCAATTTCAGTTTGTTTATCTTCATAGCTTTTGAAAATCCTATGTTGTAGAATCGGTCTTATGGTTGTTGGCTCTCCAATCTGAGACTGATTAAACACCCCGTCTACATAGGAGGCAACAGGTCGATTCAATCAATGTTGTGAGATGGAAAATTCATGTTTATACTCACAATCTTATGATTGAGCAATGACTATGTTGCGTGTGTAGTTGGATTTGAGGTCCACATTCTACCACATACAAACATCAGTTAAGTGGTGGTATGCAGAGTGAAGAAAACATATTGAAGAACCAAGGAAGCTATGAAGTTGATGGCATTGAATCTGATGATCTCAATGATGATATGATGTGGTAGCTTGAAGTTGAACCATTGTAGAAGTAGTAGGTCCTAGGTATTTATTAAGCTTTTTCTTGAAGTCTAATGTTAGTTTTTGTATCTCATCATCAATCATTCATAATAGCATATTCCAATGTCAAAAACATGAATGTGGTTGATAATGTCATCAAGATTCAATTCCACAATTAATAATGGTTTTCATTTGCATTATTCAGCTCATTTGGTACAATTCTTGTAGATTTTTCATTATTTTTTTTGACAAAATAGCAATTCATATGTTACAATTCTTAGAGTTAGAAATACTGATTCTCATTAATTTAATTACAAATATGATACAATGTAACAATTCATTCATTAATACTAGTAAGAACAAAACTCTATGATTATGTTTGCAAAAGTCAATGACTCAATACCCATTGGCAATTTGGCACATTGCCCAATTTCAATTTCATTACCCTAAGCCAATGACCCTGAATTCACTTTTATAGAAACAAGGGAGCAACAACAGCTTCAGGTTGATTTGCCCAATGTGAAGTGAGAAGTCTCAAAATATAAATCAGTAAGACAACTAAAAGTCTACAACATCTCTACAACTTTAGTTGTACATTTCTACATTTGACAAGCTAGTTTAGTAAATTAGCATTGGCAATAGCATCTGCAACTGCAAGACTACAACATTGATCCTATTCAAAAAACAAAGTTCAAACTTGTTACTTTAAACTCAATTCTAGACTCTAGTATTTAGGATAATATCAAAGATATATACTAAAGATATAGAGATGATTGTAATTGAAAGTACTTTCACATACTATGATTGATGAGATCAAGATGATTCTGTCAGTATCTTTAGTATGCTCCATTCTTCATCGGTTGGAAGGGTGAAATTTGTGATGTTATATTAAATGACCTGCAACCAAGTCAGCCATCCATACTTGGAAGAGTGAGTTGAAAGCAATGTTCCTTCCATTAATGCATTCAAATTTTTGAATGTTTTGATGCACTTTTCAATGCCTTCATGAGTTCTGTCCTAAGGAAGGTTTCCTAAATCAAACGTCATTGTATCCTCCAACTTTTTTTTGTAAGCTTCTCTTCCAAAAAAATTCGTTGATGAGTAATCAGGTCCAGGACTCGGCAAACCAAGAGATATCAATTTGGTTGTTTTACTATTCATCTTGGTGAGCTTTGGCCATAATAAGGAAAGAGTTTCATCTGCTTCTGTTAGTTTCTGACATTTTTGAAAGACAAAGGTCACCTTTATTGTTGCACCAACGTGGTCCTGAATTCCCTTGCTTGCCAAATGCCTGTCACTGGTTTTGTTGATTTCTTGCATAATCTACTTTGCAGTTTTCTGTCTTTTACAAAAACTTTTGTTCTTCTCAATGTGCTATTTTAGCTTCCCAAAAACATCTTTAAGAGTTTCATTCAGTTCAAACCAATCACACAACCTATCACCAGACATCTTTATTTTCCCCCAGAAGAATTTTTTTATTTTCTTGATTGTATTATTTACATTGTCATTCAAGATGTTTTCATAATTTTTAATTGTATTATTTGCCTTCTTTAGGTCTTCTCTCATTTCTGAGAGTTGGTGTTCACCATGTTGTCTTATTTTCTCTGCTTTCTCTTCCCACTCTTTTGCTTTCTCTTCCCACTATTTTATTTTTACCCTCTCATTCTCCAATTCTTTCTTTAACTTATTGTTTGCATGTCTCGCATTCTCCAAGTTTTTGTATAAACTTAATGAAGAGGCTTTTTCATCCTCAAGTTTTTTTTCGCTCTGTTCCAATTTTTCCCTCATAGTTTTTAGTTCTGCATCCATATGTTCTTGTTGTCCAATTTCTTCTTTAGAGGATGAATTTTTTATCCTTCTCTCTAATTCTTTGCACCTATTTTCTGCTACTTTCTCAGTTGCCTTTACATTTGCCAAGTCTGCCTTTAACTTATCTATTGTGCCCTAAAGCTATCCTTTCTCTCTCTCTCCAACTTCATCAGTGAATTGTAGACCACTTGGTTCATCATTTTTGACACATTTATCTTGTCCACATTTTTAATTTTGGATAAATCCATTTGGAGGGTGCTAACTTGAAATTGAGATGGATCTAACTGACTCTCTAATGAATTGTTATCTCTAGCTAGGGGCATAACAACCATGAATTCCATCATATATTTATTTGGGTCATATGTGGGAAATAACCTATTGGATGTAGGTCCTGCATCACAAGCTACAACAATTGCTTCCATCTTCATTTTCTTACTATTTTGTATATTCCTATTTTTTGATTGTTCATAGTTAGTTACAAAATCATTGTAACAAAAATTAGGGTTTTTTGATACAACTGAATGTTTGAATGGTGAAATAGAACTTGCATTGATGTACGAGCTTCCACCTATGTTGCATGTGGTTCTGCTAATTCCACCATGAGGATTAGCAACACCCTGACCCATTAAAAGTGGAGTTTTTGGACTGTTCTGAGGGTTTTGTCCTGAAGGTTGGGCAATTGTTGGACTCATAGTCACAATTGGCATTGTTGTACTATTACTTGTCATAACCTTTTTCTTCTTTACACTACCTCGATCTTTGGGAACAATTTTTTTCATGTCTATCTGTAATGTCCTTTTCAAACCACTAGTTGTACTTGTATCCATGATATCCACAGCTGTGGGAGTGGCAATTGATTCAGATTGAATCTAAGTACATGGAACAAGTTGAACTGTATTTGAAGCTAGAACTAATGGAATTGACTGAGTTGATGAATGTGATGATTGAACTCCAAGCCCAAGGCTTGGTTTCTCACCATGTTTTGGTGGAGCTAGTGGGTCAGGTGCAGACCAAACCCCTTGTCAACTGGGACCTAGACCACCAAAACCTAGGTAGCCCATTTTTTGTATAATATCTGCCCCTTTGGTATATTTATCTTTTGTGGACTTATCAACTCCTGTACTAATTGTGGGATTCACATTGGATGTGGGATCCACAGAATCCTAGTCATAATCATCATCATTGGTGACATATGCTTCAGCTGGATGCTCCTTATTCCACAAGTCATTAAACATTTTATCCTCTTCCACCTCATAAAGATCTTTAGAGGTCTTTGGCTCACCGAGATTCTTCCTTATTTCCCAAAAATCATGAATTTTGGTTCGAGTCCAATTATCATCCATACATTCATCCATTAGGTCATTTGGAATAGATTTTGTAGATGGTTGAGCAACTTTCTGGTAGAAATTGTATGATGTCATGCCTTGCACTTTTCCTTTCTATTTGTGCAATGCCATAATTTGTGATGACAATTCATGTATTGACATATTATTTTCAGCAACATATTTCTCCATCTCTTTTTTGACCTCATCCCAAGAATCCATGTTTTTAAATTTTTCAATCAATGACATACTTTCATGTTGACATTTGCTTGCAAAGTTCCCATTCTCTCTAAGCTTTGTTCCAATTATGTTGAGTGGATCATACTGCCAGTGACTGTCAACATCAAAGTGAAAAATTGTAAAAAAGGCTTGTGCCACTTTGAATCCTCTTCTCTCAAATGTGAACCCTCCAAATGAGAAAGGCAAGGAAGGAGATATAATTTTCTTTTGCTGACCATTAAAGAGTACATCTGTGCTCTCCATCTATCATACATATTCCAATGCAAATACCCTCTTTGTGACATTTATTGGAAGTTTGTAAGGTTCTACCACTGAACCGTAAAACCTTAACACTATGTACTCTTCCATGAAGTACCAATCAGCCAATTGTATTTTACTTCCAAGTTGAATTAAATCTCTACAAGTAGTAGGAAATCTAGGCATTGGAGTGCCTATAATTTTATCATACATTGGTGTCAAAAAGAAGTCTACAAAATTGTTGTAGTTCCTTCTATTATCAATCATCCTTATCTGAGGTGTCCACTCATATATTGGATTTTGGCCCTGACTGCAAAGCTTGTTTTTCTGAAATATTGCATGATGCTTTGCTAAGAGAAGATAGCACAAGTAGGTTGTGAATCTAAATATCTTCTATGAACCTGTTTTAATCATTAGTAATTGTTCTTGCATGCAACGAACAATGTTCTCAATAAAATAATATTTTACTAGTTCTTTTTCAAAATGAATATGAAAAAGCATTTCAAGAATGCTAGCACCCACTTCTTTGTTACTATCCAATCCCAAACAAAATGCTAGCAAGGAAATACTGTCTTGAACCCATGGCACAAAAATTTCATAATCATAAGGAGACATATGATCTGGACTCAGGCTAGAACCATTTGCTATTCCTCTGATATAAGAATCTCTCTGTGTTGCATCTATTTTTTCATAATCCTCTACCAACTTTCTCAGGTCAATTTGCATGTTTGAGTTTTGTTGTTCAAACCCTAGGTTCAACAGACTAGAAAATTCACTCTCGGTTATGGACAAAATTTCCTCCTGAGTATTTTTATTCACAATTGCTTTTCTATTTTCATCATAATTTTTGGCGCAGACCATGACAATTTTTGGGCAAGGGAATACTTGAGGTAACACCATGCGTGCCGACCTAGTATTCCACGATGCAATTTTATTTGTCGTTGCATTTACCTTGGGGTTAAATGAAGAAAATTTTGAACCCTTATTTGGATCGTTCCACTTGTTTTCAGTTGCAAATCTAATTTTCATTATTCCCTTATTTCCATGAATAACAGGATCATAAATATCATGGAATAAATCAGTGAAACTTGATGTTTTAAGCAAATTATTGAATTCTATTATTTGACTTGGCTTTTTACTCATAGTCTTATTCTTGATATTTTTTTTGCCCATCGTGGTAAGCTGGTAAGTGGTAACCTAAACCAATATCACTATTTACTCGTAGGAAAATTCAAATATTTATACACAGCTACAAGCCTACAATTTACAGGGGTGATTCAAAATTAAACCCTAACAAGTAACAGGATAATTTTTTTTCTATAATATAAACAGTAAAGTTGTAAATCAAGAGATTTGAAAAATTTAAAATGCAGGACCTAGGTGTTCAAAATTTTAGTAGTTACCCGTTACCCTTAGTTTTGATTTTTGCAGACTATGACTGGGAAGAGACTCGAGAGCTGAGAGACTTTGTTTCTTTCCTCGGACCTCAATCCTCAACCTAGAAATGTATATTGCAGACTACTTAATAACTTATACTTATAAATGAAAAATTAGATTGGAAACTTAAAGCGTAAAAAGTGTACAATCTACAGTCGTCACACTTGTCACTGATCATGTGAGTGGACACACATCATGAATTCAAAATGGGTTTGCAAAGAAGCTATATTTATTTTCCCTTTCAGCTCGAAATACAACTTCGATCATTGATCTACAATCATCCAATGGTCATAATGTCAATGCAATGTTAGTCACTATCTGGTGTGGTGGCACCGTGGTTCCCATTAACTCACCTTGTCACCTCAACCTGACGACTGAGTCACCTCATGAGTCAGACATGTCACATCATCATCAAATGACATTGTTGGTAAACCGTGTGAGACTGCGAGTGGAACATGTTTAGTGACACGTGTCATGATTCCAGAACGGTTTTGAAAAGATGGGGTTTCTTTTTCCTTTCAGCCGGAAATACAACTTTGGTCGTTGATCTACAATCATCCAATGATCATTATGTCATTGTTAGCTAGTGTGGTGGCCCCATGGGTCCCATTAACTCACCTAGTCGGGTTGACTCACGTCATGAGTCAGATGTGTCACATCATCATCAAATTGACATGACATTGTTGGTAGACCATGTGAGACTACAAGGGGAATGTGCTTAGTGACACGTGTCATGATTCTGGAATGGGTTTGAACAGATGGGGTTACTTTTCCCTTTCATCCCGAAGTCCATTATACATTGTCAATCTGTGTTCATCCAATGGTAGTTATTTGCAATGGAAATTGTTAAATGTTATACTGTTATTATTTCCTTTATAGATATTAATTAATAATGGATAATAAGTTAATAACATTTAAAATTTAAAGTTATTTAATTGAATAATAACAATTCAAAATGCACTACTTTTTTAATAATATTACTTAAGTTAGTGTTTAGAGATTACGAGATTTCTCATTTCTGTGGTCGATGACTTTCTAGGTCTCCCAAACATGAGTTATCAGTTAAAGTAATATTTTTTATTGATTATATAGTATACTTAAAGTTAAAATGATATTTTTTATTGATTATAACTTTAACGTCGATAATTATAATCTCATATAATTCTCATACCTTATAATTAGAAAACCATAAATTCTTTCTCTAACCTTATTAATTCATTTGTCCTTCAACTTGATTATATAGTATACTTAATGTTAAAATTGATTATATAGTATACTTAATGTTAAAATGATATTTTTTATTGATTATAACTTTAACGTCGATAATTATAATCACATATAATTCTCATACATTATAATTAGAAAACCATAAATTCTTTCTCTAACCTTATTAATTCATTTGTCCTTCAAAATTCTATAATTTTTTCATATTAACTACAACTGTCTACATTGTACAACTGTGATACATTTTAAATATTCAGATTTAAAAATGGAAATACCATCCGCATCATTTGAACGTTTCCTTATTTCTACTGAAACATACTTACAAGTTACATCATACATGTCAAATACAGAGATAAAGCAACTAATTAAAATATTGCAATCACAATGACAAAGAAGTCTAAAAACTATTTTTTGTACCCATAAAACACAAATTGAAATGAGCTAAAGCTTGTGAAATTTTCATTGTACTTTTTCATAAAATTATCATCACATTGTCCACTTCTAGTACAATACTACAAAGAGAAACCTACTATTAAACTATAAACAAAAAAAACCCCAAAAATGAAGTATGTTTTTATCAAAAAAAACCACTAGTAGTCCACTAGTGATTTTTCCCTTTGGCTCCATCTAAGTAGAATTCTGTAGAGAGGATTAATTGTGAGAATTCGTCGAGCCACCTGTATTGCCCCACCTGAGCCTCCTCTTCAACAAGCATAAACCACTTACGAAGAAAATCCCTGGCAATCAGTGCCCATTTCCTATGGTGCTTCAACTGCCCAGCAGTCAGTCCCAACAGAAAAGGTTGCATGGCCACATTCTGGCCTGGGAGGAGAAGCTTGGGTATTTCACTTGCCCAAGGGATCCCCACCCCTATTTCTATGAACATGACAATATTAACATTGTCACCCAAGTATTCTTCTTTAAAAATCCTCCTCAGCAGCATTAACATGTCCACCTTCTCTCCTCCGAGGTCGAGAAGAGATGCTAAAAAATGGGACATAATGTCTGTGTTGACTCGGTGCCTATCTTCATTGTTCAAAAACTCTCGGCCCAGCACCATTTTCATAGCCTCTATTACGAGAGGCCCAACCTCCTTACAAATAGATTCTAAAGTTTCATCAGAAAAGGAACCCAGAAAGGCCTTCTGAGCCTCATGAGATGTGCATCTAAGCCTAATTGGAGTGTCCATCTAAAACAGTCAAACTTCAAAAAACTTAAAAACAAATTATTTGCAGAGTGTAGACTGCAAACCCTAAACAAACAAATTATCTAGCAAAGACGAATCAATGAATAATGAAGCTAGATCATCTATAAATAGCCCTTGAATCCTTGATCATTACTTAGTAATAAATTATTCTTTCTTTAATCGTATTAAATTCATTGTCCTTAATATGCCTCTAAATCTTTCATGTAAATCTTTCCCCTAAATGCATGTGTGTGAGAAATTAAAATTTTGTCCTTAATCTTTCATATCTGGTAGTAAATATTTCCCATTTATGCAAAACTGTCAAAAATCGGTTAGATCGTCTATACAAATTTGTAAATGTTGCGTGACAGCTAAAGAATGTCACTTGTCACTGACATGGCATTTATTTCTTACCGAATTAAGAGGTTACAAGTTGCACTATAGTAATAGGACTGTGATTATCGATACCAACACGTGTACACTGTAGTCTGTAGACAAGTTACCCTTATTTGATACGTGTCAACATTCCGGTGACTTCCTCAAAAACTTTATTTCCTTAAAGAAATTGGGGCCAAAATTAAACTTCAACCATTGATCTTGGAAATCGCCAATAAAATATTTTTTTTTCCATAATTAACGAATGATTAGCCAATAAAATAAATAAATATTCAAACGGTACATAAAATTTGCCAATACAATAATTTTTTTACCCTTCAAAAGGATATCATTCCCCTCATATATTATAATTTTTCACTTCATAAGAAAATTATTCGCCTCAAATATTATAATTTTTTACTTCAAAAGAAAATTATTCGCCTCATATATTATAATTTTTTACTTCAAAAGAAAATTATTCGCCAACAATTTATGAAATTTTCATTCGGTGGGGAAAAAATCGCCAATACAAACTATGAAAAATCGTGGATTTGAAAAAAAAATTCACCTGCATTATTACTGTTAGAGTAAAGTATTAATTATGTTAATTAATCTTTACTCCCTTCTTAAGATGTCAACTTCCTTTTTCTTTAGTTAAAAGCACATGCATTAGTTGGTCTAAACTCATGCATTAGTCATGTAATAGTCAAACTGATTATTGCATGCACTAGACTATGCATATCTGGGATTTTGAGCACCTTGTGTTTGTTTGTACTCCATTATAAAGTGCCATGGGGGGTTATGATGTTTTTCTTTTTGTGCTCATCCACCTTTATCAAGTGAGTGTTTCTTCCATGACATTAGCCCATGTTGTGTGTCTGTGACACCGCCCTTTATCCTGTGCTTGTACTTCTGTTGCACTGTTGGTGTTCCTGATTCTTCTTCTTGCAGATGTTTTTGGCATTGCATTTCAATGTTCCAATAACCCTTCTCCCTATTCAACATTATGGAGGGGGTTCACCTATTGGCTCTATTGCTTCCTTGGTTCGGTTGAGTGATCTACGTATTCAGAGTTTGTTCCTATGTACTAGGCAGATGCAGTGGCTAGGCACCTATGCATTTCGGTGAGATGGTTCATCTACTATATAGACACTCATTCATTCCTAATTTTGGAGGTCACCTCTTCAATTTATCAGCTCTTCAAAATTTTCCTTCTCTACCTGGTCATGCACTATTTCATTGGGGGTTCCAGCAGTTTCTTTTGACAGTGTTTACAGCTTCATGCTTCAGAGATGCTTCATGCTCTTTCTTGTTCCTTTCTTTGGGACATTCCCTAGATTGGAGGCTTTGTTTCCTTCATCTAGTTCATCTCTTTTTGGGGTAGAGTTTTTCCCACTGGGTTTTCTCTATTTCCCCGCTTTATAGAGATTTCTTGTACTTGGGTACCTGATCAAGCCTTTGTTGCCGGGACCCATTTGCTTTCTTTTTGCATTGTTTGTAGATGCATCGTTGCTCATCTTAAGGGGGGGTGTTAGAGTAAAGTATTAATTATGTTAATTAATCTTTTCTCCCTTCTTAAGATGTCAACTTCCTTTTTCTTTAGTTAAAAGCACATGCATTAGTTGGTCTAAACTCATGCATTAGTCATGTAATAGTCAAACTAATTATTGCATGCACTAGACTTTGCCTTTCAAGGCTTTCGATCTCCTTTATAAGGATGATCCATTGTACATTATTATTCATTCAATTATTTGAGGATATTTTTTTCTTCATCTTCTGAGTCAAACCCTTGCCCTCTTCTTCTCTTGACTTCTTGTGATAGGTTTTTGTATGTAGGTGATTTTTGGGTTTTGTACGATTTGCTAGGATTTTACACATTTTCCAAAAAGGGGGTTTCTTAAAGTTATCCTTGATCTAAGATATCTCACTCGCAAAGGAAGTGTTAGAATTATTAGGTACTGAGATGGGCAGGGTTGAATTAGTACAAACAAATTATAAACTAATCCAACCATCGATCTAAATAACTTCAATAATACCTTCCAAACCAAAAAGCATACAATTTAAGTAAGAAAATAAAATCAAACAATATCAAGCATCCACAAAATCATCACACATGACAGAATTATTTTTGCATAGAAACCCTTGGTTAGAGGGAAAAACTATGGTGGGGATGACACCCGCAAGACCACTACTATAGTAAATGAGTTTTCTCTATTAGGAGCTTACAATTACCCTTTCTGAGGGTTCTCCCTGTTAGGAGTGATTAGTACCTTGTTAGAAGTACAATAAGATCTACTAAGATCTATCGGGCAAGAGGATTACAAGACTATTAAGAGCTCACATGGTTAAGAGATTTACAATGAGGAACCTGTTAAAGTTCACCATCTCAAGGGATTTTCTTGGTGTAACGACTAGGGAACAAGTGAATGATCTAGATATAGTATTGATTACCTTTCATATCCAATCCATTCTCTACATTGTTTATCTACTCACAACTCTGTCTCTATCAAATCTCTAATCACAACCCTAATTGAGATCACAAATCTTCTTCGCAACCTTCACATTAACCATAGAAACATAAAAACAACAACCTTTATAATATGAGCAGTTCCACTTATATACACTCCTAGCACTAACTACATGAAATCCAAATATTTTCCCGCACAAGATCCACATGCAAAAATGATAATCTTGATGAAAAACACATTTCCCTATGACCATATTTTGTTAGAATAAGATCTATATGAAATATTTATAAGATAGTCAAACACGTTTCGACTTCTCCAATGCACCACCTTAAATATTTCTTATAAGATAGCGTCAATTCCAAGAATTCCAACTCATCAATTCTATGACCCTTATTATAAGTTGAATCATAACACTAAATATCATTAAAACTACTATGTCGCTTTCCGATCTAGAATCTTTCAACCGATGCTCAATAACACAAGTTTTCTTACCTATCTAAAAGACTATGTCAACAAAATCTTTCTTACTAATCAACCAAACGAGTTTTTTTTTAAACCACATTGTAGTCTGACCATATTGATACTATATCTATGACTGCACATCATAATTCTTCATCTATCATGATCGCTACAAAATTATTAACCTCACTAACTACCGATCTTCTGGACTTAGCTAGATTCCAGCATTACTGATTACATATCCTTCATGCTGATTGTCAAACATGACTTCTCTAACTTAGTTTCCATCAATGACAACCAAACCAATGACTTCCTATGACTACAACCAATATACATCACAATGTCATTCTATCTCCCAAACTCATCACAATGCTAACAATCTCCCCCTTTGGTTGATGGAAAATACATTATGCTCCCCCTTTGTCTACTCATCCATTAAATTCCCCTACTCCACCAAATACCTCTCAATATAATGCTCAAATATCATATACTCTCCCTCTGACAACAATTCCTAAGGTGCAAAATTGAAATATGTACAATTATGCACAATTTTCTTACATCTTATCAAAGATTATCTTGAAGTTTAGCTTTGCTGACTCTAAGGGTGTCTCCCATGACTTCTTCATGAGACCCAAAGAAATAATTTGTTCAAGTAAGCTAGAAGATAGCTCTTCCATACTGTCTAGATTTCTCATGTCTGGTAAGGCAAGGATCCCTTCTAGCTTCTTCATATTGTGTTGCATGACCTCCATTGTAAGGGATAAAATTAATTGTAGCTCAAGTAGACTGATCATCCTATCCTATTGTCTTGTTCCTATTGAATATAATTCACCTTGTGAGATAACTACTTCAATTGACTACTATAACCAATAACCAAGCTTGAAATAGGATCAAGCTAACCGGTTAAGATCTCTAGCTCTTTTGAACTTCAACTCTTTTCTACTCCAATTCTTTTACCAACTCTCAATAGTTTGATGTACATTAGTGAATAGTTATCCTACCTTAGTCAATGTAGTCTTTATTTCTATCACCAGATCTGTCAATTTGTTCCTATCTGCAGTAATCTTCACCATTAGGTTACGTATCATCTTCTTCTCAAATTTCTTTTTTGCCAATTTTATTGTTGTAGACTCCAAATATGGGCCTTGATCTGAAATAGCCTTTATCAAGGTGTCCATTTGATCTATCACATAATCAACTACATCATATTCAACTTTAGGCACCAACTTAGCTATGATGTGTCTAGCTTGTCTCATTACTCTAGCTTTCTTCTTCTTTGATCTTATCTTATCTCTCTCAGCTTTCTTCATCAACTGTGCTTAATACTTCATCAATTCCTTAGGTTTGTATTTTTATATATCTACCAGTGTGGTGAATATCTCTTCCTCTTCTTCTTTCTCTTCTACTTCTTTTTCTACTAGTACCAATCTATACTTCTTCACACTTGACTCTCTGAGACTCAATTTCCTTTTTACATCATATTCTTCTTCAACCTCTTCCTAAGTTTCTACCACTTTTTCTTCTATCTTCTCATATATCAATCCTTCTGAATACTCCATAGTTTATGATGAGGGAGAATTGTAATGCCCTTGCCAAGGAACCTAGGAGATATTAACCTAAAACATGATACTAAGTTTGCAGAATATATTTTTTTTCTTAAATGTTTACAAACAATGATGAATAAACACATGGAAGTAAAACACGAAGTCCATACGAACATGAACATACATCATAAATATAATCTCCAATAGTACATTACACATCTCAAGGGTTCCTTGACATAGAAACTATGAATGCAACAACAACTAAGAATCTACATAATACATCATAAGATACATCTGAGTAATAAAGTACACATACTCATCAAACATCCATGACACATGTCACAGGGTATGTGATAGGGGAGAATAGAGAAGAAATGAATGGGAGAATAGGAAGTGGTACATATACATATACATATACATCATTATATATATATATATATATATATATATATATATATATATATATATATATATATATATATATATATATATATATATATATATATATATATATATATGAATCAATTGGAGCAAGAGGCGCGAAAGAAGATAGGGAGAAAAAATGATATACAAGGAAAACAAAGGGAACATATATGCAAGGGAAGAAAGCAAGGAAAAAAAAAAAGAAACGCTCAGAACAGAGAAATCAAGAGAAAATAGTTGCACTGTGGAGGTGACAGTAGAAATTAGGGTGAGAGGTGAGAGGAGAAATTTGGGGTCTGAGGTGATAGGACAAGTTTTGGGTCAAAGGAAATAGGAGAAGTTCTAGGTTCGAGGTGACATGAGAAGTTTGGGGTCGGAGGCAACAGGAGATCTAGGGAAACAAGAAATAAAAACTAGAGCGACAGACGATCTGGAGGAACACAAAATGCAATAGGAGGAATCCCACAAATTTGTGGACATTTTTTTTTCTTGGTATTTTTCTTAGCAATTAATTTCTTCAATAGAAAATAATTGAGGAATCTATGATTGATTTTCATGTGCCACAACACAAATAAAATGAAGTTAAGAAATTTAGATTATGTATTGAAACTGTTTGATTTTGTTCCATATTGTGGCGTTTGAAAAATGTTGTTTCTATTTATTGTTTCTTTGTTTGATAAACATCTCCTTGCAAAAATTGTTTTGATAAACAAAAAGAATATTCTCATTTTCTAAAAGATTAAACCACATCTCTTGTAACAACATTCTTTTTGATATGTATTATCAATTTTATCGTAGGAAAAGAGTTAGAGGTATATGTTAAATTTTTTAATTATTTATGATATTTTATATCCCTGTTGGTATTGTGTTATTTGTATGTAATTAGTTTGAATTCAGGGTTTTTGCTAACCTTTGATTTGGAAATTCTTTTTTCCTTAAAATCATTGACTATGACATTCTTGAGAAAATTTTCCTTAAAACGTTGACTGTGAAATGCTTGGGAAGTAAAGTTTAATTTTTAGAAGACTAATTTTTAAAACCGTGATAGGAGTCATGTATTTTTCTTGTAGCATTAGCATGATCACATAGAAATGGCATATAAATTCTATTAATTATCAAGTTTCTGATTTAAAAATATATTATTTTAGAAAGACGTAAATGCTAGTTTATCATTAAAAACCACATTTTCTTATCATAGAAGTTTGACTATGTGATATTATAGTTAAAGAAATGATAAATTAGAGAATGAAATTATTTTGGAAACGTGAACATATTTTATTTCAATTTTACTTATTTTATTTTTGAGAAAGATATCATGGGAAAGGGCATTGAATATGGATAAACAAAGAAGGGTAAATTTATTTTTCTTTTACTTGTCAGTATAATTCTAGTTATTAAATGCTTAGGCCTAAGCTATGGAAACACATCATGAATTTTGTGTTGGTTATTTTCATTCCCTCTGCCATATATGTGTTAGTTCTACTTTTATGTATGAGAAAAGTACTTAGTTCACAACTTGAACCAGATTTCTTTTTGATCCATTGGTGCCAAGTTGATAGATTACTCAAGCAGGGTCGGCGTGCTCTTCATTTCAAGATGAGCCCCCCGAGAGCTAACCACTTTGTGGTTGGGCGGAAAGAATGTTTGGATCACATTTTCATCTCGAGATTCGTAGATGGAGATATGTCCGATAGTGTAATACCCTCTCAGATGATTATACTTTTATTCTTAGATTGGACATTATGCATTATGATGGTTAGAACTATATATTTACAATTATGCTTATTTGGATGATGACATGCTCATTTATGATTATTGTTTATTGTTTCTGAAACTGAAAATCATCTATCTTATATATGCTTATGGAAAATTATAGAGCTAGCCCAAGGATTTGGAATCTAACCATTATTATATATGATGTCTCATGCTTTATGTATATGTGACTAATGTGTTTTCATGATTCAGGACGAAGTCATAGTTACTCACTTAGTTGAGGTCCACACGATGTATCGATCCTGGTCATCTGTTTGCAAATGTCTTACTGTATATATCTATGCACATGTATTTCTTCTCGGTGATGTAGGCTTGCAGGTGCCAGGCATCGAATCCACTTGGTCTCATAGGTCTGAGTGTGCCCTCAAATCCTTGATCATTGTTGTTGTTATGGAGATGTCACCAAGGTTCTGTGATGTAGCACAACACACTCTGTTAACAATAAAATCGATCACAAGACAAATTACACAGATTTGAGTCCTTCAATATTTCTCATTCATCACTGACTGCCTCTACAATTCACTGCAAACTCTTAAGTAACCAAAAAACTAGAAAAAACAAGAAATCCAAAAATTACCCTTTTTGGTAGTTTTTTCCACAGGTGTTTTTTGCCATTTTTGGTAATTTTTGAAACAACACCTAAAAAGCTGAGATTTTCCCTAAACATGCCCTCGACTAAGTTAGAATGAATTTCCAACTAATATCCGAGATTTGATAACATAAACTCAAATTTATTACAAAATAGAACTTTCTAAAAACTAGAGAAAAAACACTAAAAGCTGATTTTGGAGCCCAAGATGAAACTTTCAGCTCCCAAAAATGTGCTATAACGGGCCCCAATCAATTTGAGATCTATTGGAAAAACAAATGCCACCACCTGAGGCACGCACTCAAAAAATCTCAGCAAAAACCCAGACCTAAGTCAAAAGTTATGACCTCTAGAAGTTTTTGTATGAGATTATGACCTACAGAGGGCCCTGCATCATTCTCCCCTTCTTTAAAGGAACACAGCTCCTGCAAGTGGTTTTTTATGAACTGTTGCAACTTTGCGGGGTCCAACTTCATCACTTCCCATTCTGAGATCCAGGTGCTATCTGTTGCTGGTAATCCCTCCCACTGGATCAGGTACCTATTATAATGACCATTCCGGGTGACTATAGACTGCTTGTCCAAAATGTGGGCAATCATTTCCTTCTTTTTTCTTGGAAGATGGTGATGCCAATCCACCTCATCTGTACTAGCTGGCTGAGGTAGTTCTCCATGAAATGCATATAAATCAGAAACATTAAAGACAGGAGAAATATCTAGATCATCTAGTAGACATACCTCATAAGCATTATCATTGATCTTCTTCAAAATTCAGCAAGGACCTATCTTTTTTTATTTTAGCTTATGATATGTGCCAGTGGGAAATCACTCACACCTCAAGTATACCATCACCAAATCACCTGCATTAAATACCTATCTCCTTCTAGTGGCATCTACAGCAGCCTTATATCGCTCATTGCTATCCTATAATTTACTCCTCACATCTAGTTGAAGTTGTTGAAGGTTTTCAGCAAATGCTTCCCCATCATCGCTAATTCTATCTTGCACGGGGAGTTGTACAAGGTCCAAAACACCTTGAGGATTCTTACCATATATGATCTAAAAAGGAGATTTTCCAGTTGATCTATTAACAGAACTGTTGTAAGCAAACTCTTCTTGAGGCAATGCTAAGTCCCACTGCTTGGGCTTTTCACCAACAATACACCGTAATAGGTTTCCCAAACTCTGATTGACTACCTTAGTTTGCCCATCAGTTTGGGGATGATAGGCACTGCTAAACTACAATTGTGTTCCCATCTTCTTCCATAAGGTCCTCCAGAAATGACTCAAAAACTTAGTATCCCTATCAGAAGTGATAGTCTTTGGAATGCCATGGAGTCTAACAACTTCTGAGAAAAATAAGTTGGCTATCCTTGTGGCATCATTAGTTTTTTTACAAGCAATAAAATGAGCCATCTTAGAGAATCTATCAACAACTACAAAGATAGAATCTATACATCGCTGGGTGTGGGGAAGCCCCAATACAAAATCCATACTCACATTTATCCATGGCTCAAGGGGTACAGGTAGAGATGTATACAATCCTATGTTTTGGGAGTGACCTTTAGCCACTTGATAGATTCTATACCTTGCCACGTACTTGGTAATGTCCCTTTTCAGTTTGGGCCAATAGTACTTGTCTTCAACCAAGGCTAATGTCTTGTCCTTCCCAAAGTGACCAGCCAAACCACCATTATGAAATTCCCGGATAATATTTTCCCTCATGGAACCAGCTGGTATACAAATTTGTATCCCTTTAAAGAGGTAACCATCCTGCATAAAGTATTCTCCTCTCATGTGATCCAAAAGATTAGTTCCTGGTTCTTTAATCTTATCTATAATTTCCCAAAAATCATCATCAGCCTCATACAAAACTTTAATAGCATCAAAACCAATGACCTCTGATTCCATTGTAGTTATGAGTGTAACACACCGACTTAGGGCATCAGCAACCTGGTTCTACTTTCCAAACTTATGCTTCAAAACAAAATTATACCCTTGTAAGAAAGACACCCATTTAGCATGCCTACTATTCAATTTTTTTTGTGTGTTCACATATTTTAGGGCCAAGTGATCTGTAAATAGTATAAATTCTTGTGGGACCAGATAATGCCTCCAATGCCTTAAGGCTTGAACAATAGCATAAAATTCTAAATCATAGGTAGAATAGTTCTTCCTTGCATCATTTAACTTTTCACTGAAAAAGGCTATTGGTTTACCTGTCTGGCTAAGAACAGCACCTATCCCAACATGGGAAGCATCACACTCTACTTCAAATACGTTATCAAAATTTGGAAGTGCCAATATAGGAGCTTTAGTTACCTTTTTCTTCAAGAATTGGAAACTCTGTTCAGCATTTGTTGTCCATGTGAAATCCCTTCCTTTCATACAATCTATGATGAGCGCTACAATACTGCTAAAATTCTGAATGAAATTTCTAAAGAAGGTTGCCAATCCATGAAAACTCCTTACCCCTATTATGCTGGATGGACTAGGCCATTCTAGTATTGCCTTGACCTTTTCTGGGTCCATCTGAACACCATCTTCACCAATGATGAAGCCCAAAAAAGTCAAACTATTTTGCATGAATCTACACTTCTTTAAATTTGCACAAAGCTTCTCTTTCCTCAGTACACTCAGGATGATCCTTAAGTGTTCTAGGTGGTCTCCTTTGTTCTTTCTATAAATTAGGATATCATCAAAATAAACTACAACAAACTTACCAATGTAGGGTCGTAGACAATATTCATCAATCTCATGAATGTACTTGGTGCATTAGAAAGCCCAAATGGCATAACCATCCATTCATACAAGCCATCCCTGGTCTTAAAAGGTATCTTCCACTCATCTCCTTCACGAATTTGAATCTGGTGGTATCCACTTCGTAGATCAATCTTGCTGAAGTATTTGGCCCCTGCTAATTCATCCATCATATCCTCTATATGAGGAATAGGAAACCGATACTTGATAGTAATCTTATTAATTTCTCTATTGTCAGTACACATCCTCCATGTTCCATCCTTCTTTGGGGTCAACAATGTTGGCACAGCACATGGACTCATGTTTTCTCTAACTAGGCCTTTCTCAACCAGTTCTATTACTTTTTTGTTGAGCTCTGCATGTTGTGTTGGGTTCAGTCGATAAGTTGCTTGATTAGGAAGAGTTTCTCCGGGAATCAGATCAATATGGTGTTGTATATCCCTTTTTGGTGGGAGACCGTTAGGTAGCTCATTTGGAATAACATCAGCAAATTCTTCTAGTATCTTTACTACGTCATGTGGTATTATGTCTTCGAGTTCTTCTCCCCTTTTTACTACCAATGCATAGCAGCAACCTGTTACCTTCATTTCTTTGACAACATCCTTTGCAGACAACATGGTCTCATTCTTCCTTTCATCCTTAAGTGGCAAGAGAGTCACTTTAGAGCCATCCTTCGAGAAGGTATATGTATTTTTCTCTCCATCATGCATGATCTTCCTATCATACTACCATGGCCTTCCCAACAAAATATGACAAGCATCCATAGGAATAACATCACACCATATCTCATCCTTATTGATTTTTCCTATAGTAAACCTAACCAAACATCTTTTATCAATAGTAACCTCATTTCCTTTCTTAAACCATGCAATACAGTAAGGATGAGGATGTTTCTCACATTACAGATTTAATTTCTCTACCATTTCCTTAGCTACCATATTCTAACAACTACCCCCATCAACAATAACTTGGCATACCTTACCGCCTGAGGTGCATCTAGTTCGGAAGATGTTGGTTTGAAGCCATGATTCATCAGAGCTCTTTGCAGGGACTTCTTCCTTCTCTGGAATGATCATTAATCTCCTCATCATGAGAGTTTCTCCCATGTCTGGTAGGACTTCTTGCTCTGTTCCTACTTCTATGAATTTTGGCTGAACCAGGTTCACTCTAGGTTGTCCTCCTTGATTTCTTTCTAGTGTGTTATAATTGGAACATTCAAAGGCTATGTGTCCTTCTTCTCCACACCTAAAACAAGTGAAAGGCCTTCTCTAATTTTCCTAGCCTCTTCCACTTCCGTAACCTCATCCTCTTTGGAACCCCCTTCCTCTTTCTTGATTTGGAGGATCTTGCCTAGTGTCTATATTTTTTTCAAATCCTTGAAAGGGATCTCCCCGACCATTATTAGAACCTCCTCAAAATGGAGTTGAGGTACCCCTTCAATCACCTCTATTCCTCTGGATATATTGCCTATTCTACTTTTCTTTAGCCTTCAGGGCTAATTGGTAGGCTTCTTCCATACTGTTGACACAATGCATGCTCAACTCATCTTGGATGGAGAATTTTAGGCCATTCATATATCTAGCAGCCATCTAATCATTATTTTCTTAATGCTCTATGTGCATGGATAGCTTGTAGAATTCATTTGTATAGTCTTGCACTGAAGACAAGTTTTGTTTCAAATTCTAGAACCTGCGAAAGAGGGTTTGTGAATAATCCATGGGTAAGAATTTTTCTTTGAGCTTTTTCTCCATCTTGCTCCATGTCTTAATCTTTTCCTTTCCTTTTCTGGTTCATTCCTTTTGGAGATGATCCCACAATATCATTGCATGTCCTTTTAGTTTTGTGCATGCGAACTTCATCTTCTTTTCTTCTATCATAGGCTTCCATTCAAAAAAATTTCCCATCTCGTTTAGCCAGTCTATTAATTATTTTGGCTTAAGACTACTGGCATAGTATGAAATTTCAACCTTGATTGATTCACTCCTTCCTTCCAAAGCCCTAAGAACTCTATCTTCATAGCTCATTTCTTCCAGCCTTTCTCCTATATATTCTTCATTTTGGTCAACACCTCTTTGGTTTCCCTCTTCATCAGATTCATTCCCTCCCTGTATCCCTTGATTATCCATTCATTCAATGAGTCATTCAATCTATCTTTCCATATCCAACATCAATCTTTGCATCGGCGTTACGCCTCTTCCTCTTCCTCTTCCTCTCCCAACCATCTTCCTACTCTGATACCAAATGATGTAGCACAACACACTTTGTTAACAATAAAATCGATCATAAGACAAATTACACAGATTTGAGTCCTTCAATATTTCTCATTCATCACTAACTGCCTCTACAATTCGCTGCAAACTCTTAAGTAACCAAAACACTAGAAAAAATAAGAAATCTGAAAATTACCCTTTTTGGCAGTTTTTTCCACAAATGTTTTTTGCCATTTTGGGTAATTTTTTAAACAACACCTAAAAAGATGAGATTTTCCCTAAACATGCCCTCGACTAAGTTAGAATGAATTGCCAACTAATATCTGAGATTTGATAACATAAACTGAAATTTATTACAAAATAGAACTTTCTAAAAACTAGAGAAAAAATACTAAAAGCTGATTTCGGAGCCCGAGATGAAACTTTCAGCTCCCAAAAATGTCCTAAAAGGGGTCCCAATCGATCTGAGATCATTGGAAAAACAAATGCCACCACCTGAGGCACGCACTCAAAAAATCTCAGCAAAAACCCAGACTTGAGTCAAAAGTTATGACCTCCGGAAGTTTTTGTATGAGATTATGACCTACAGAGGGCCCTGCATCATTCTGTGGGAAGAAACCCTACCTCCGACCCTTTCTACTCCTTAGTTTGGGAACTCCTCAGTCAATCCTTGTGTCAAATGGTGAATTATCATGTTGTCTCAGCTTGTTAGATTTTGTGGATCTTGTTGTTGGTTTCTTTCATTTATTGAGTATGGGATTTTGTGAATGGTAACTCTAATTCTATTTTATAGAATATTCTATCTTATATTAACAGTAACCTTATATGAACTATTGTATCTTGTAAGAGTTTGATTTAGTGTATGAATAAAATAATGTTTTATAATACTAATAATAATATGTTTTATAATATTAATAATCATATTTAGAAGGGTATATGTACACATAGGCATATGGGTGCACACATATGCATATGGTTACATATATTTATATAATTATTTGTGAATAATAAATTATTGCATTAAAAGATATTAATAAGAAATTAAATAAAATTACATTTATGTATGTTAAGTAAATATTAAGTAAATCTCCTTTACTATAGCCTAGGTAACTAGGTAATCTAGAATAGTAAAAATGTTTTTAAAAAAATTAGTATTGGCCTTCCTTAAATAAAGGAAATGTGTAGGAGATTATTATATTAAATATCTCTCTCTTCCTAGGAATTGTTTTCATTAGGATAAATTTAAGCCTAACTATTAACAAACCATTAGTTTTGAATGGTTGGATTGGTTGGATATTTCCTGTGCAACTACTTCCTCAATCTATTTACGGGAAGAGGCTCTGTGAGAATGGGAGTTGGCTGGAAAATAATCTCTCAGGGAAGCTTTATTATTGTTTTGATAGGATATCATAGTTTTGGGAACCATAGTAATTCTAGAGGAGGTTGGTGTCTGCACTTGAAAGGAATTCGGAAGAGTTCTTGGAGTAGGCTAAGAGATTTAGAGTTTCCCTCTCCAACGGTTTCTTCGCAGGACTCCAGGTAGGATCTATCTTGGAAGATGATCCTCCTTATTTGATTATTTGTTGATTATATTGATATCTATCTACTTTCTATTTGTATGTATTTGCAACTTAGAGGATGCATATGCTATTGTATTTTATCTACATTGATGAATGGGATAGTGTTAGTAGAAAGGATAATTATGTGTATATTGGAAATATACTGTTTGTGTAAATTATTTTATCTTTCTATATGAGTTGATTTGTCTTCATTCTTGCATTGGATAGATTCTAGAGACTCCCTAGGATATTTTTTATACTTCCATTTGTGTTTAGGAAGTCTTTAGTCACTCTCGGACTTTAGGAAGATCTATTGCTCCTTCCTTGTTTTCATTTTGGACTATGCACCTTTCTATTATTCCCATATTTAGAGTAGGATTATCTTGTAGGAAGAATGGGTTTGAGGGATATTTTGGAAGGGAAACAGGGACATCTCAACTAGGCCTTTCATTGATTTTGCATCCAATACATCCATCATGCCCAGTTCTTCCCTCAAACCCATTCTACAAGTCTCATTTTCCAAAAACCACAATCCCTAACCAACTGCGCAGTTCTGGTGACCAACTATGTGGTTCACGCTACCAACTATGCAACTTGAGGCCCCAATTGTGTAGCTTCATGGCCCAACTATGCAACTTCTTGAACCAACTGCTCAGCTCTTTGTCAGGTCATGGTTTTGACTCTTTTTGAGGTTTTAGGGTTCACGGGTGACTTGGGGATAACCCTTAGTGATGTTGGGTCATTTTGTATCACTTGTTGCATCAGGTATATGTTGTATGATGCATTTAGATGCCTATTTAAGCTTCTTGATGTGTTTAGGAATTTGGAATAGGGTTTAGGGTTGTCTAGTGTACAAGGACAACTATATGACTCCCTAAACCATTCCTATTCTTGGTTGCAATACTTGTATGATTCTATGACTTGTCTTTATGCATATCTTGTATGTTTATGATTATTTGTAAGGGTAGAAAACCTAAGAAGACTAGGTGAGTGGCTCTCAGTGGGGGCCAAGGCCCTAAGTGGCTAGTACCAGGGAAACCCACTGATGATTTGTTTAATCAAGTGATAACTTTAATTAAATGAATGGGATGGTATCAAGCATTAAAAAGATAAATGTATGCCTTGCCCATGCCATTAATGCTAGTAAAGACTATCGATGGGAGTGGGAGAAGGTACCTATGCATAGGTATGACTGAATGGTCTTATCCTTATGAAAGACATTCAGTTCTGCATGTGTTTACTTGGGGGTCGAGGCCAAGAGTGGTTAGTACTAGGACAACCCAAGGGGTGAGGGCTATGCGATGACACTCACCTAGCTTGTTTCTTAGAGTTTCTACCTAGTCTAGTGAAGCTTTGGGAAGGGATTTGAATTTCATTCCTTATTTCAGTTGTTGTTTGGGAAAGGTTACCTCAACCCTAGGAATGACCTAGTTATATCTTCTTGCATGGATCTTTGTGTTTATCTCCTAGCACGAGGGAGTGGGTCTTTTGGTATCCACATGGTTGGGTGGTAAATATTTATTTATCAAGGTATCAATTGCAGTGCAGTGCTGAAAGGACTCTTGCTTGTACATTATTCCAGTTTTGAAGAAAGAAGACTCTTTTCATATCTTTCATCATTTTCTATCAATGTAAAGTTATGCCATTATTGTAAACTCCCAAGAGGAGATGAATGTAAATTGATTCTTATTGTATTTCAAATTGATGTAACTTGGAATGGGTAGATTTAGGGAAACGAAACGGGAAATGTAATCTTTATGTAGAGTATGTTTGTTTTACAAGAAAATGATCTAGTAAGTTTCAAAGTGAGGGAATTTTTGAATATTATTGTTGATTAAGAAAAGATAGTAATTCAAATGCGATGGTTTCATATATGTATATATTCAAGTTCCTAAATGATTCTTTTATATGGAATTAATACTTCAAATGCTATGTTATTCATAAATGATTACTTAGGGCATATAGATGGATCTAAATGTTAGGTTAAATATTTGAATGAAAGCATCTATATTTCCTTTTAAGTTCTTCAAATGTTATAATATAATTGATTTAAAGTTATCCAAGTTATTAGTATCTTTAATGAAACTAAAATGAAATGTTAGAGTTTTAGTTGGGAACCATGGGAGGAATTTAACTTAAAACTTTGCTTATATTTTTATACATGTAAATCTTTTAAAGGTTGAAAAAATTTCATATTCCATTCCATAGGTTTTCTTTCCTAAAATAATTTGTTGTTCTCTTCCCTGGTTCCCTGGCGGGGCATGAGATCTTGGTATCAGAGCCCTAAGTTGCCACACTGGGGCCTTGGGAAATTTGGCTCATGTTCCTTAAACTAATTATTCATTTAAGGAAAAATTAAACTAGATTCAGACTAGGACCCTTTAACTTATCCTTCTCCTTACCTTTGACAGGATGCCTCCTTTGACCCATGGTAAAAGGGGAGGTGCCCGAAATACCCCTCCTAGATCTCACCATGAAAGTTCTTAAGAAGAAGAACACTTTGAGGAGGAAGGTAGAGGGGATCAATCTGATAACCACTCAAGAGGTTTTTAGGGGGTTCAAGTGCAATAAATTTTACAATAGATTCTACAAAGGGTAGATGCAAGTCAGGATAGGGGTCACTGTGGGGAGGTTAATGCCACTCACCATGAGGAAAGGGAAAGGATCCCTAGGAGGGGAGATCAGGCAATAGAAGATGATGCCTTGCCTGCTTCTCATATGCGAGACCTCCTTAGGACTAAGACTAACCCATTTAAGGGAACTCAAGGTGGATCCACTATCGAGACTTGGCTAATGGATTTAGAAAGGCTATTCTCCATGCACCCTTACAACAACAACACCAAGGCTTGGTTTGTAGATATCTGCCTAAGGGATTTTGCATCCACTTGGTGGGAAATAGAGAAAGAGAAACTTCACATTGATATAACCACCCTTTCATGGGAATTGTTCTTAGAACTCTTTCGAGACCGATTTCTTTCTAACAATTGGAGGCGGGAAAGAGCTCAAGAGTTTCACAATTTAAGGCAATTAACTATGTCAGTTGATGATTATGAGTGATGGCTCTTTGAAATTAATCCATACTCAAGATATAAGGATGATGAACCCATGCTTACTCAACGCTTCCTCAGAGGCCTCAATGGATGATTAGTCAACAGCATATGAATCTTTGAACCTCAAACATTTAATGATGCAGTCATTAAGGCTTGTATTGTGGAACAGAATGCAACCTTGGGTTTAGGAGGTCAGATAGGTAGCCAAGGAGGTAATGCCTCTCAAGCCAAGGTAGGATTCAAAGGGAATCAATCTTAGGGAATACCTAGTTCTAAAAACTATCCTTCTTCATCTAAAGGAAGTCATAACCACCAGAAAAGGAAATTTCAAAACAACAACAACAACAAAAATGGGGGTTCTCAATTAAATAATTCTTGCAACTGGCACTGTGCAAAGTGATATCCAAATTCTCAACCAGCTCAGAATATACCTTAAAATTCTAGTTGGGGTATTTATCAATAGTCCAAAGCACCTTCTGCAAGGAGAAATTTTGCTAAAAATACAGGATGTTACTCTTGTGGTCAACACGGTCATATTGCAGTCAACTATCCCTAGAAATCTACCCTAGCAGCTAGCTATAGATAGGCCGCTTTAGAACCCACAGTGGGTGATGCAGGTAGATCTCATTGAGTATTTGCCACTCTAGACCATAGGCAAGCTGAACATTAGGGATTGGTCATCAAAACCCCAAGTTTGTTAGGGGGTATCTCTACCACTATTCTATTTGATTCTGGAGCAATAGATTCCTTTATTTCTCCTTCTTTAGTAGAGCAATGTAGGTTGATGATAGTAAGGTAGGGAGATAGGTGGCAAGTTGAGCTAGCCTCCAGGGAAAGAATAGCCTCTGACTCTTATGTCCAGAGTTGAAAGTTAGGGCTAGGACCTTTCTCCACCCTAGTAGATCTCTAAGTGATTCCTTTAGGCTCGTATGGAGTAGTTTTGGGTATGGATTGGTTGGATGCTCACAAAGCAATTTTGGATTGTAGAAACAAGATTATTCAATTTTTAGATGATTTAGGGGAACCAAAGATGATTATTGGGGTGCAACGACCCATCTCTCTCCGCATGATTTCTGCGATGCAATTCAAGCAATGCATGTGCAAGGTATGCCAATTGTTTGCAGTTTCAATGGATGACTTAGACAAGGGAGAAAATAGGGATGCAACACTAGATCATACCCTATTACAAGAGTTCCTGGATATTTTTCCTAAGGAAATACTGGGAATGCCACCCAAGAGGGACATTGAATTCTAGATTGAGCTAGTGCCAGGAGCAGAACCCATCTCCAAGGCTCTGTACCACATGACTACACAGGAACTTGGGGAACTTAAGTTACAGTTAGAAGGAATTTTGGAAAAAGGGTTTATTAGACCCAGTGTGTCCCCATGGGGTGCACTAGTAATATTTGTGAAGAAGAAAGATGGTTCTCTCCAATTGTGCATTGACTATCGTCAACTCAACAAGGTCACAATTAAGAATCGGTACCCTTACCCCGCATCGACGACCTGTTTGATCAAATGAAAGGGGCAAAAATATTTTAAAAAATTGATCTTAAGTCAGGATACCATCAACTTAGAATTCAAGAGCCTGATATTCACTGTATAGCTTTCCGCACCAGATATGGCCACTACAAGTTTATCGTAGTACCATTTGGGATGACAAACACTCCCTCTGTATTTATGAGCTTTATGAATGGGGTTTCAGAACCTATTTGGATAGATTTTTGATATTTTCCTTGGATGACATCTTATTGTTGTCCAAAACTCCTGAAGAACATGAGATTCATCTTTGCCAAGTATTGCAATGCCTTAGAGAAAACAACCTTTATGCCAATCCAGAGAAGTGTGAATTCTTTCAAACTGAGGTTAAGTATCTTGGGTACGTCATCTTAGTGGATGGCATCATAGTTGACCCAACCAAAATTTAAGCCATAGTGGAGTGGCCAACTCTAACAAACATCCCTGAAGTTCACAGCTTTATGGGTCTGGATGGTTATTATAGATGATTTGTTAGGGAGTTCTCTTGGATAGCTCATCCCATCACTTCATTGCAAAGAAAAGGGAAGAAATTTGTATGGTCAGAAAAGTGTGAGGCCGCTTTCCAATGCTTGAAGGAAAGATTAACTAGTGCTCCAATCTTGGTGGTCCCCGGACCCTCAAGGAACTTTTTGGTCTATATAGATGTCTCACTAGAAGAGATTGGGGCAGTCCTTATGCAAAAAGGACAAGTTTTCACTTATGAATCTAGGAAGCTCAAAGATCATTAGCTAAACTTTCCCACCCATGATCTAGAGTTAGTAATAGTAGTTCACGCCTTAGTGAAATGGAGGCACTTTCTGCTTGGTCATAAATATGAACTCCATACAAATCATCAAAGCCTTCAGTATATTTTCTCTCAACCTAACCTCAATGCTAGTGTAAGATATAAAAATATATCTTTATGGGATATATTTTTATGTGTGTTTTGAAGGAGTGTGGGGGTTTATATGTTGTGTTGTGTGTGATGGAAAATGTTGTAGACATAAAAAACTTAATAAAACATAAATACTTATCTTGAGAAGGAGCATATTCAAAAATCACTATTTTATGGTGTTTGTGTTCAGTTTCGGGAAATTCTACAACTGAATCTAGCTTGGAAATGCAGAAACAAATAAAACCCAAAAACCTTTTGTCTTTCTGAGAGAGGTTGACCTTGACCCAAAATAGGGGTAAGATCTTACCCCAGGGCACAATCTTACCCCTAAAATTTGACCTTGACCTGCACTATTCCGACAGAAATTCTATTCACGGATCTCGAAAGTTTGCCGAAAAGGGTACTCAGATCTGAACTATAATTCATTGTCCCACACTTGTACCTACCTGAAAAAGAGCTTTGTTGTTTGGATGAGGGGTTTACCTTGGTCAAACCCTAGTTTGGAATAAACCTTTAAAATAGAATTGAAAAAGAAAATGCTAGCAAGTAGTAGAAGTAGATCTAACAACAAAGCTATGATACTCAATAGATATGCAATTGTATTTGAAATGTAATCAAGTATGTTAATATGAAAGCTTGGACTCAACACAAACAAATGTAAATCAAAACCTCCATGATTGTATGCTTGGAATCCACCTTGAAGGGAGAATGAATAGATCTTGAGGATGAACAAAGGATCTTGAAGGAAGATCACACCACCATGATTGGATAGATCTAGGGTTTGAATGATGAATCTTGAATACTTGAACCAAATTCCTCCAAAGGTTTGAATGCTTGAATCCTTGATCTTCAATGGAGAAATTGAATGCTTGAATGTAGATGATGGCTTGAATGCTTCTTTGAGAATTCTTGCTTGATGATGGAGTGCTTGAGAGATTATAACAAAGGATTGCAAAAGATGCTTGATAGTAGATGTGAAAATGAGAAAGGAAGGCTTCATTTTATACTAGTCTAGGGCACAAACTTCTAGAGAGGATGACATAGGAGAATGAAATTCCCATTAAGCCTTAACCCCTAGAAAGGGACCTAGATTAAATAGAATTTAATAGTTTACCATTTCAGAGACCAAAATAGCCGACCCTAAAGTAGGAAAACAATTCTTTCTGAAACCCGACATCCAAAAATTATGGAATCTTGAAATTTGGACCTTGGGTCAAGGTCGAGGTCAACTTTGACCTAGGCTAGGTTCAAGGTCATCCTTGACCTAGGTCAAGGTTGAGGTTGACCTTGACCTAGGTCAAGGTTGAGGTTGACCTTGACCCTGAGGTCAAGGATCTCAGGATCTCAGTCCAAAATGCCAGAAAACTATAGAAAGGGTGAAAAAAGGAAAGAATGTGGAGAAAATCTAGATTCAAGCTAGGGACCTACCCGAGGCATTTGAAATGACCCCAAAATACCTACTCGGAGGGCTAAACCAGTCCTAAATGGAAGTGCTTCCATTTTTTGATGATACATTTAGCCCCCACTTTAGCAAGAGTATGGATTTGATGCAAACTCTTGGTAAAGGAGAAGAAAGATCCAAGTGGATTTGCAACAAAATAGAATATTACTTAGTTAAGGACATGAGCCCCTAGGCTAAGGATTCTAACTCAACATACACGCATAAGGGTGTGAAAACAAAGAGAAAACTAAAAGACACAAAAGAGAGGGGTTACTACTAAAACAAACCCGAATCAACTAGTAGAGGAAACCTTGCTAAGAAATGCTTCCTATACTAATATCATATTCGGAAAGCTATCATAAAAGAATAAATGATTTGATTAAGAAAGACAAGAGAAACACTATAAATAACATAGCTTCATGATCCAGTCCTACTAGCATGAAAGTGAAAAGAGAGAAAAGAGAAAGTGATTACCTCACCTAGTAAGATGCCCATCTTACCATGAATCACCAAGGAGGGAGAGCCCAACATGTAGCAAAATGTAATAGTTCACCCAAAAACAATGCTTTGCAATTGTAATGCATCTTCTAATGGCTTTTGGAATACCCATAGATCCACCTTCTTGTATCACCATGGAATATAAAATGTGTGTCCCTTCAAGATTTAGCAACTTATGTGTGTCACCTTCCACGAATTTAGCATATTGAAAAATTGAAAAATGTGTGTCTCTTCAGGATTTAGCAACTTATGTGCATTGCCTTCAAAGGATTTAGCATACTAAAAATTGAAAAAGACGTGTCTCTTCAAGATTTAGAAACTTATGTGCATTACCTTCAAAGGATTTAGCATATTGAAAAATTGGAAAATATAGCATAAGGGAGACCCTATATATGCCCCCCTCCTTATCATGGTTATCTACTAGACATGATAAGGAAAAGGAGGATACCTACTTCACAACGTAAGGAGATATCTTGTTAACAACAAAGTACAATATATTCTTAGTGAAGGGTATTGACCCTTACATCCAAGAGTATAGATAATCGTGAAAAGGATATGTCACTTAGGGAAAAAGGATCCTCAAAGAAAGAGATCTTATCAACAAGACCCCACCATAGAGGAGTGCTTTAGATAAAATATCATCTTTCAAAGAAAAACAAAGATTCAATCATCTAGCCCCTTGTAATCAAGAGGAAGAGGAATATTTGAACAAAGGAATCAAACTCTAACCCTAAAGCAAGGGAAAGAATTTATAAAGAACATAATTTGCAAAATATAGAAGAAGTGATGACTTAGGACAACCGCCTCTCAAATAAAAGGATATCCATAGCCAATACCTCAGTCAGTATAATGAAATAATGTTGCAAGATAAAAAAAATGCCACTAAGCTAAGGAAAGAAGATCCCTAGACAAAGAGAAAGAAGGAAGAACCTTGCCCTCCAGGGATGAAAGCAAGGGATACCTTTGCAAAAAAAATATCTTTAGAAAAGATATCTTGAATATAGAATAAAATCTATGGATGATTATAAACATAATACAAAACCATAGAGAGGAAGGATAAAAAGAATACCAATTAAGCTCAAGACAAAATATATGCCAAGAGCCTAATGGATCCTAGAAGACTAGATGAAATTACACCTCTTGCCCCCCAGTCCAGAGATAAGAGGATAAGAGATCTATACTATATCAGAATGAGGGGTATCCTCTATAGCAAAATTGTGAAGGAATTGTAAAATTGCACGAGAATGAGATATAATTCCTAAAGCAGCTCTTTCTCTAACATATAACTTGAAATGCACACAATCAGAAAGTAAATGTGTATTACTATAATGAAAAGGACATTTATACTTGGAAAGAGAATCTATCGGCATAGGTCTAAAAATTTCTTTCTTGGAATTCATTAACTAAATATACACCTTCTTGGCCACCTCTTGATGAGTATCAAGGTAATATGAGGTAGGTGTTGGAAGAAGAAAATGAAGAGGAGGACGATGATTAAAATCAACCACCTTAAATTGAGATTGCGAACAACCAACACCACATATATCTTGTTTAGGGGATATATAAACTGGATACTTAATACCATGCTCATTAACACCAAGCCCTAAACCTTTATAACCTTGTTTAGTCATCATATTATATCATGTAGTGTACATATCATGTAAAGCTTCCACAAGAGGTGATTTTTTATTATGTTCATGAGTAAATGTTGTATAAGGTGGAATAATAGGTTTAGAAGAAGTTTCTTTTCTCTTCCATTTAATATCATCTTGGATTGGATAAGAAGGGGAAGGTAAATCCAAGAATTCTTGCACATCTGCATCATGAACCATAGTTTGAACCTCATCATAAGTATGAGAAGGACAAGGAATAGCAGATGGAGAATTAGGCATATTAGGAATGTTAGCATTAGGAAGATTAGGAACTAGATTAGGAAGGATAGGATTAGGATTATGAAGATTAGGAGATGGTGTACCATCTACCAAATCCTTCACATAATCTAAAAAAGTAATAAGTCCACCACATAAATCTTTAATGAAAGCTTTAAAAGTAGGAAGACTAGTATCGGTCAATCTCACAATAGCATAGGCAAGTGAAAAATGAAGAGTAACCAAAATAATGAAGTGAATGATACTCTCATAAACATCATAAATATGATAAAGAGATGCTAAGAGGAGGATAATAAAGAAAATAATCACACACCAAAGCATCTTAAAAATCTTCATGGTAAATGAAATGCAAGAAATATTTTTTTATTTTGTAGAATATATGGATTTTTTTGTTTTTTTAAATTTTAAAATGCAAGAGCATAAAAGAAATCTAATCTTAAGGAAATAAGGCAAAACATCTAACACAAAAAAGAAATATTTGTCTATCGTTGGTTCACCAAAATGTAAGATATAAAAATATATATTTTTGGGATATATTTTTATGTGGGTTTTGAAGGAGTGTGGGGGTTTATGTGTTGTGTTGTGTGTTATGGAAAATGTTGTGGACATACAAAACTTAATAAAACATAAATTAATATCTTGAGAATGAGCATATTTAGAAATCACTATTTTTTAGTGTTTGTGTTTAGTTTCACGAAATTCTGCAACTGAATTTGGCCTGGAAATGTAGAAATAGAGAAAACCCAAAAACCTTATGTCTTTCTAAGAGAGGTCGACCTTGACCCAAAACAGGGGTAAGATTTTACCTCGGGGCACAATCTTACCCCTAAAAGTCGAGCTTGACCTGCACTATTTTGACGAAAATTTTGTCTGTGGATCCTGGAAGTTCAACGAAAAGGGTACTCAAATCTGAACTATAATTCATTGTCCCACACCTATACCTACAAGAAAAAGGGTTTTTTTGTTTGGATGAGGGGTTTTCCTTGGTCAAACTCTGGTTTGGAATCAACCTTTAAAAGAGAATTGAAATAGAAAATGCTAGCAAGTAGTAGAAGTAGATCTAACAATGAAGCTATGATACTCAATAGATATGCAATTGTATTTGAAATGTAATCAAGTATGTTAATATGAAAGCTTCGACTCAACACTAACAAAAGTAAATCAAAACCTCCATAATTGTATGGTTGGAATCCACCTTGAAGGGAGAATGAATAGATCTTGAGGATGAACAAAGGATCTTCAAGGCACATCACACCACCATGATTGGATAGATCTAGGGTTTGAATGATGAATCTTGAATACTTGAACCAAATTCCTCCAAAGGTTTGAATGCTTGAATCCTTGATCTTCAATGGAGAAATTGAATGCTTGAATGTAGATGATGGCTTGAATGCTTCCTTGAGAATTCTTGCTTGATGATGGAGTGTTTGATAGTGGATGTGAAAATGAGAGAGGAAGGCTTGCTTTTATACTAGTCTAGGGCACAAACTTCTAGAGAGGCCGACATAGGAGAATGAAATTCCCATTAAGCCTTAACCCCTAGAAATTGACCTAGATTAAATATAATTTAAGAGTTTAGCATTTCAGAGACCAAAAAAACCAACCCGAAAGTGGGAAAACAATTCTTTCTGAAACTCAACATCTGGGAATCATCGAATCTTAAAATTTGGACCCTGGGTCAAGGTCAAGGTTGACTTTGACCTAGGTTAGGGTTAAGGTCATCCTTGACCTAGGTCAAGGTCAAGGTCAACCTTGACCCTGAGGTCAAGGATCTCAGGATCTTAGTCCAGAATGCTAGAAAAGTGCAAAAAGAGGGTGGAAAAAAGGGAAGAATGAGGACAAAAGCCAAATTCAAACCAGGGACCTACCCGAGGTGTTTGACATGACCCAAACTACCTACTTAGAGGGCTAAGCCAGTCCTAAATGGAAATGCTTCCATTTTATGATGATACAACTAGACAACATAGATGGATGGAATTCTTATGCGAATATGATTTCAACGTTAAGTATATACAAGGGAAGATGAATGTGGTGGCAGATGCTCTGAGTAGGCACATGCATGGATTGTCGGTAGTTTCTCTAAGCATAGATTTGGAGAAATGAATCAGAGAGGCTCTAACTTCCGATTCCTAGTATCAGGAGGTAAAAGCATAATTAGAATTAGGAAGACCCTTGGAGGGTCATTTTTTGGGATATTCCTTGGATTCCCTGGGATTGTTGTGACAGGAGGATAGAATTTATGTGCCCTTTTCAGGAGATCTTTGTGTGCTTATTCTTTCAAAAATCCACAAGGCTCCCTACTCAACACATCTAGGGGTAAAGAAAATGTATGCTAACATATGCAAGTTGTACTATTGGTCAAGGATGAAGAGATATATAGCAGACTATGTGGCAAGATGTCTAGAATGCCAGAGAATGAAAGTAGAGCATCAACATCTAGCAGGTCTTTTGCAGCCCCACCTTGTGCCATAATAGAAATGGGACATTATCTCCATGGATTTTATTGTGGGACTTCCAGTTACCCCATGAAGACATGATGCTATCATGGTAATAGTTGATAGACTTGCCAAGGTAGCTCATTTCTCTTCCATTCAATCTTCCAATTCAGTAGTATCGGTAGCCAGAGTATTTATGAAGGACATAGTGAGACTCCAGGGAATTCCTAGGAATATTATTTTTGATCATGATCCAGTATTGACATCTACATTGTGGACTTCCTTTTAGCACACATTAGGTACTAAGCTCAACTTCAGCTCAGTCTATCATCTAGAGACCGATGGGCAGATAGAGCAAGTCAATTAAGTTCTTGAGGATATGCTTAGACACTAGTACATTTGAGGCCAAATTCTGATGGCCATGTGTCAGATTTGCAACACCTATTTGTCGAAACTTTGAAAAATGTGTCTGTTGGCATTTTTGCATTGTAAATGGTGACATAAGTGATAATCATTAGTATTTCGACATCATTTCCCATCGGAACAGGCCACATAAATAGGAATTTTACTATGGGACTGATTTGTCAAAAAATGGTTCTTACGATGTTTCTTCAATTAGAAAGGGGACAGATATGCAGTAGATGTCCGACAGGAGAACTTGTCAGATGTATAGCAGTCTCATCATAAAAATCTGTTGGATTAGGGTTTCGTCTAATGGTTTACCTGTCAGATATCCAGTGATATGTAATAAACTACCGACATGAGTATCCATCGGACATATAGTGCTTCTGTCAGAATAACTTTACTACCTATCAAAAAAGTGACGAATGACCATAGTAAAGATAACAAATCTCAAGAGACTATCATATTTGGTCTCCGTCTTTGGTCCATATACTGACAAAATATTTTACATTTCGTTAGCTCATCAAATGTGGGGATTTGAAAAAATTTAATAGAATATTTTCATGATAACGTATATTATTTAAGTTGATGTTGCATGAATTTATCGACTTCGCTCACTTGTATACTATGAGAACAGCCATAAAGAAGCATCTCCTCCCATTGCCTACATTACTCAAGCCATAGGAGGGGATGCTTCTTTATGGCTATGCTTGATGTATACAAGTGCATGAAGTAGATAAATTCATTCACCGTCAAACTAGAATAATATACGTTACACATGAAAATATCATCCATTAAATTCTTTCAAATCACTGCATTTGATGAGCTAATGAAATGTAAAATGTTTTGTCAGTATATGGACCAAAGACAGAGACCAACTACGATGGTCTCTTGAGCTCTTCTATCTTTAATCCTAGCTACTAGGTAAGGGCTGGAAGACTTATGCCTGTCGATCATTGAGAATAATCATCATCTTGCCTTTATGTACACTACACAGTATCCATATAAGAGAAGGCAAAAAATATAAATGGATAAAAGAAAGGAAAGATACAATAAAATTATCTTTTTGATTACCTTCTCATAATTGATCCTAGTCTTGCAAAAGTAATCTTATATGATCACTAGCACATTTCGTGCATGGATGAGAAACAATATTCAAAGTTTCTAGATTCTGAGAAGAGGTATGAGTGGAGGCCAAAAAAGGGATATTTGTGAAGGTTTTATAGATGTAGTACTAAATCATCATCTCTACACTGGTACTCAATTTGGAAACCCTCTCTAGAAAATCTCCACATCTAGCAAATCTCCACAAAAATCCTTTCTGGCCTCCACTGCATATACATCTTCTCAGTATGTAAAAACTCTCCATCATTGATTCCTGTCATTTTTCACCATCTCCATGGAATGAGACCTTCAATTATTGAGCTTCTCTTTGTTTCGAGAATAGTTTAATATTCTCTACTTAACAAGGCCAACCACGTGAAGGTGGAAGCTCATCTGGCCCCTCCTAGGAGCCTCTTATGACCCTTTATGACATTTTAAGACCTCTAAGATGTGTACTCTTAGGGATCGTAAAGGGTCATAAGGGGTCCTGGGATATAAAAGCTTTGAAACATAAATGTAGGCATCATGGTCACAAGTTTTTGGAGACAACATAATTGAGTGGTATACCCAAACAATACAAAGTAACCCCTACTCCTTTGGAATCAAAGGAGTAGTAGTTGCTTTGCATCATCTGGGTATACAACTCTATTATGTTGTTCCCCAAAAAATTGTGACCATGATGCCTACATTTATTTTTCTCAGCTGTTGTGATATCTACATTTATGTTTCTCAACTGTCGTGTTTATGTGCATGTTTTTTATATGTTTGGGAATACATATTTCTAGCCTGGGCCTGGATCCTATGGCAATTAGCTTCATAACAATGAAGTAGATGACAAATGAGCAATTAGCTTCCCAAGAAAAATCCCATAAATGAATTATGTGTACACCAATTCCTATGCCCTCTATGCATACCCAAAGGATATATTTGAAATAATAAGGGTAAGGCTTAAAGATATGTCTAGTGATGCAAAACTAACTTCTTTAAGCCTTACCCTAATTATTTCAAATATATCCTTTGGGTACGCGTAGAGGGCACAGAAATTGGCGTACACACAATTCATTTACGATATTTTTCTTGGGAAGCTAATTTCTTAGCTCTCATCTACTTCATTTATTATCAAGCTAATTATCGAAGGATCCAAGCCCAAGCTAGAAATATGTCTTCCCATTCTATTTAAGCCATATTCCTTGTTCTTGTCAAACTTCCTTAGTACGGTAGGTGTGCTCTCTGTAGTACTCTTCTTCAATCTATGTTCGATGATAAGCATCTTCTTCTTCCTAATTGTAGCCAGATCTTCCTTTTCATCAGGATTCAACTCCACTTCCCCTATCTCATCATCCTTGTCACTCTCAGGTACCATCCTAAGCCCTTCTTCCCTCTCTAGTTTTTCAAGCCTCTGTAAGTTATCTAGATCAGTATGTTGGCAAGTTGACTATACTATTGTATATGACTAGATATAGTGTTGTCATTATGGCAACAAAGTCATATAGAGTTTTGGAGTCAACGCACATTATCATAAGGTCAGATTATGGCTAAATATAGAAGATTGGATAGTTAGTAGAGCACCAATAGATCGGAGCATCAGTGCACATGCATATACCCGAGTTATGGTATGCACCCTTGAAGTTAAGATGGTAAGTGTGTATTCATGCTAACTCTAAGAGCGCATGATTAGATAAGATAGTATGATGAAGATACAGACAGTTGAAGTAGTACAAATAGAGAATGCCAGAACATAGCAAAGTATACAGCCAATTGTTAGTAATTTGATTAGCGGTTATAATAATTTTTTGTAAAGGCTATGTGCCTATTGTAATTAGGTTGTAGACATGTAAACATCTTTTTTTGTAAACATGCTTGAGCCAATTCACTTGGAAGCATTGTATATAATTGGTTAAAGGGCCGACCTAGTTAATTGTTTTGTAAGCACATATAAATATGACATGCACCTTGGTAATCAAGAAAGTGATAAGAAAGGAGAGGAAGTAGAGTAGAGAAGAAGTATGCAAAGAGTAGTCAATATGTTGTAAAGCTTCACAAGAGGTTGGAGCATCAACGCATCAAAGGAACTAATCTGACAAGCAGTGTCACAACAATAGTTCACCTTGTAGATATAGTGTGTATTTGATATCAGAAGGTTGTAGCCTTTAGCACTTGAGCAGTGAGTTCTAGGATAGTGTGTCCCCACCCCTAACATGGCTATTGTAAAAGACTCCTAACAGGGTCAGACCTTTGATCAAGTCACTGTACTTATTGCATTGTAAAGATCAACTCCTAATAGGGTTGTAAGATCTTCTAACAAGGATCATAAGACACTAGTGCAGTTCTTAGTGGGTGTTAATTCTCACCAGGGTTTTTACCTATTTGGGTTTCCCTGTAACCATATTGGTGTTATGTGTTGTGATTGTTTATCTTGTTTACATTCAAGTTTATTTCAGTACTTAAGCAATCAAGTTAAGTCTCAAGAGGAAAGTAAAAAGAATAAGATATAATGAACACTAATTCAGCCCCCCCCCCCCCCCGCTCTCAGTGTTCCCATTCCTAACACAATAAAGTCTACAACATTGTGTCCATCCATGATCTTAGGAATATCATCTTTTTTCCACTCTTCATTTGCTAAAATATACCGCTTCTTCAAGCTTGTAGAGTAGTGCGCAATACTATAACCACAAGACCCTAAAACATCAAGAAAAAACAAAATAGCCACCTTCAAATGAGCCAAGGAAATAATATTGAGCATCTCGATGGTGTTCCTATCCTCCAATGGGTGGTCCAAAATACCAGGGATATCAATAACCTTATACCTCAAGGACTTATAATCAGTATGCCCGACAAATAGAGACTTAGTAGTAAAAGCATAAGGTTGCACATCCACATATGCCCTAGTAATCTTATTAATAAAAGAACTCTTTCCAACATTAGGGTACCCATAGATCAAAATAGTCATGGTATTTCAACATATGGAGATTGAACCAAGCTGGGTTATTACATTTCCTTCTCACTTTGTATTGACTAAAGTTAAGTCTGATACATTTTTTAATTGGAAGTTTGTGATATTAAATTGTTATCATGGTTATTTGAGTAAACCTTTATGAATGACCTAAATACAATTCTCTCTTGTTTAAACTAAACCATTCATATAACAAATACAAGACATTACAAATTGACTTCGGAAAACAACTTCAGTCAAAGTGTTTAGAAAATACATTTAGATCAGCCTTAGGATATTACAAGGTATAAATCCAATTGGTTTCTCTTTGGTTGGTTACAATGTTGTCCTATCATTCATGGTGGAAGATGTGAACGAGAATTTTGTAACTTCATGCAATATGCAAGGTACCACAGTCCATGGAGACATTATTGTTAAAAAATTAAACATGATTCTAATTTTCTAAGTTTGACCAATAGTTCTTTGTCATCACATGTGCCTTGTAGTGAGGACATTCAAGAGAGGTTTGATGAGTATTCAAATTTCTCAAAGATTTATTTTTAATCAACAATTGGTGAAGAACATGAAGTTGATATGGATAGGGATTCATTTGACACACCAACTACTCTTCTCAATTGATAAGACTATGAGGAAAATCTAAATTTAGTGGTGTGTGGTGAATCTGAAGATGGAAGGAAAGAAAAGTCCCAATTTTTTAATTTGGACAGTAGAGGCTCCTTTCCTCATTCTCACAAGTCTGTAGATTTGTCACATGGATTAATCAATAAAGAAGAGGCATCTATAATTGGCATTCAAGATATAATGGTTGGGTCTGACCACTACACAAAAAAGGTGTGTGTATCCATTTAAAAATTTTCACCAGTGTATGACCATAATTCTGAGTTCATAACAGTGACATAACTCCACTACCTCAAGATATGGCAGCCTTTGGTCAAGAAGAGAACAATGATTTAAATCCTATATTTGAGGGTACACATGGTGCAATCATGGGACATGATGGGAATGATACAACTCATCATAATTAATAAAATAAATCTTGCCAACATTAGGGTACCCACAGATCAAAATAGTCCTGGTATTTGGGTCAATAGATGGAAAGCTTTCCATATGTTGCCTCACTTGTTTGAGGTAAGCCAAACTTGGTCCAATTCTCTTAATAATGGTACACATCCATCCAAGTCCAGCAACCTTCAAAGATTTTCTTCAGTAAAGAGAATACCCATATTTTATCATCCTAACATAGTCTTTGGCTACTTTGGCAATGAGAGCCTCAAAATAGGGAAAAGAAACTTAGTAAAACCAGTCTATGCCATTGTTTGTGAGGGTAAAGTCATGATAAGTGTCTCTCAAACCTCTCCAAACATGTAAGGTTGTATTTAAATACTTTATTGATCTCTTCTAAACATTAACCAAATAAAACCTATATTTGAATCCACACACAATAACCCAAAATGAAGGGTTTTGTATCCTCTAATGAATCTTAGTCACTGGTAACACATGGACAGTCAAAACACTAGTCTCCAAAGCATTCAATAAGTGAATATGAATGTTTGAAAACTACTCCCAACAATTCTTAAACATACTTTATCTGATATGATGAATTCTTAAACAATTAAGGTTGGAGTAGACATAGTTATCATGTAGTTTTTTGTGTGGTACAAGGAAGATTTGGCTAGGTCAAATCTTCCTTCATGCTAGTAGTCTACAGAAGTAGACCTTTATTAAAAATTCATCATATCAGATAAAGTATGTTTAAGAATTATTGGGACTGGTCCTTTGGCGTGTATTAAACAGAATAGAATTTTCAGCATATTATTATCATTCTATTTCTTTGTTGTAAACATGCTATTGGTTCAGTTTTAATCTATTGGTATCATGCCCTAGCCCATGCTTTATCTAAATTATTTGATGTTATTGGTGCTTGTGCTTAAGGATATCGATTCACTATTTTGAAATGTTGACTATGGTTATCAAATGGAAAAAATAGAAAAAAAAATTTAACATGAATTTTTTTTTACAAAACTGAACCAATGGCATGTTTACAACAAAGAAATAGAATGATAATAATATGCTGAAAATTATATTATGTTTAATATATGCCAAAGGACCAGTTGTATGAGTGGATTGTATTTAATACACGTCAAAGGACTAGTTGTATGAAATTGTCAATCATATAGCATTTCACTATTGTATGAGTGGATTGTGCAGGAACAGTTAACATTAAACAAGGACCAAAATCCTCAAAACATATTGGAAACCATTGAATTTGATAATAAATGAAACCTAACACCAACACTATTCCTTCCATTCACTTCTACCAAGAATAAAGCATTTAATCTGTTCAACATTACATATAATCATTAGATAGTTACATTTCCTGACTGTGTTGAGGAACAATCATGACCAAAATGATCAAAAGTACTTTCACCCTTGCACAAGCTATTCCAAACTTCAAGTAAAATGAGAAATATGCTATATCAAATCATTCATATTAATAGTAACCATTCAAAGGATCATTTTTTCAATGAACCCTTTGACTGTACCCCTGCGGCAGAGAAAGGAAACCTCAAAATAGAGAAAGGAAACTTAGTAAAACTAGTCTATGTCATTGTTTGTGAGGGTAAAATCATGATAAGTGCCTCTCAAACCTCTCCAAACATGTAATAATGTCTTTAAATACTTTATTGATATCTTCTAAACATTAACCAAATCAAACCTAAATTTGAATCCACACACAATAACCCAAAATGAAGGGTTTTGTATCCTTTAATGAATCTCAGTCACTAGTAACGCATGGACAGTCAAACCAGTAGTCTCCAAAGCATTCAATAAGTGAATATGAATATTTGAAAACTTTCCTCTCAACTTCCCCAACCACTCCTAATCGGTTAGAGGGATTAGTTGAGTGTTTAGACACTAAAAATTCTTAAACATACTTTATTTGATATGATGAATTATTAATAAAGGTTTAATATAGAATGGTCGTGCTAGTAATATCAACAAACGTGAATCCAAACATTTCAAAATAGTGAATCGATATCCTTGAGCACAAGCACCAATAACATCAAATAATGGAGATAAAGCACAGGCTAGGGCATGACACCAGTAGAATGTGGTCATTTAAGTGAGCATTCATGATCAAATAAAATGCAATGCATTTGAAATATGATGCCAAAGGCTCAAAAGACCTTTCCCATCAAAGATACCAATCAAAGATGAAGAAATCACACACCTTCTCTCGCACTCAGCTTTCACAAAGGAAGATTTGATAGCCAAATCTTCCTTGTACCACACGAAGAACATGCCATTGGTTCAGTTTAGCATGTTATTATCATATCTAATAAATTATGTTTAAGAATTATTGGTAAGGATAGTAATAGTGGAGATTCTAGAAATATCCTTCTAACCGATTAGGAGTGGTTGGGGTAGTTGAGAGGAAAGTTTTCAAACATTCATATTCACTTATTGAATGCTTTGGAGACTACTGGTTTGACTGTCCATGCGTTACCAGTGACTGAGATTCATTAAAGGATACAAAACCCTTCATTTTGGGTTATTGTGTGTGGATTCATCCTCTTTAGCCAAGAAGATCAAGAAGATGGAGTAGGAGGACATTGTGGTAGAAGAAGTATTTAAAGATATTTACATGTCCCCTATCCATGAAATCGAGACTATAGGTGATGAAGACCATGTTGAGGATGAGGGGGGTCTTAATCAAGGAGGGGCATAAGATGAATTTGTCTTGAGAGATGAGGAAGGAATTTTGGAAAATAGAACAATCAAGAAAAATAAATCTAAGTCCAAAAAGATAAATAGGGGAGGAAAGAGGATGAGAGGGAGAATAGAAAAGACTAGAGAAAGTTAAGATCTAGGAGAGACTTATTCTCTCTTGAAAAGAAATGAAGCTCATAACATCAAATTTTAGGGGTTGCAATGCCCCTAACTAGAGATGTTTAATCAAAAATTATTTTGAGACAAAACCTGATGTAGTATGTTTAATAGAAACTAAACTAGAACAAGAAGCAACAGAAAATTTTTCAAGATTTTGGAACAACATTTCAGAATCCATGAATGGTATGGGTAAGGTGACCTTCATTCTTGTCCATGACTTCAATGAAACATTGGATATGGCTGATAAGAAAGGGAGCAAGGGGACTATGAGCAAGATCCAATTTGATTTTCAGATCTTTGTCACCAAAAATGGATTGTGGGAAGTTAAAACCAAGAATGGGGTGTTTACATGGATGAATAGGAGACATGGATTCTCACACATCGCAGAGAGATTGTACCATTTTTTCTAGAAAGATAATGGGGATCCCTCCCCTTGATCTTTGAGGCAAAAATACTTCCCATGACTGGCTCGAATCACTTTCCAGATGCTTTAGTTTTGTAGAAGGATTTGGTTCCGATTTGATGCTCTTTGAAGATGGAGAAAATGTGGCTAAGAGAAGAATGATTCTAGAAAATGGTGACAAAATATTAGAGGATTGTACTTGTTATTTAAGGAAATATTGGGTTTCAATTGTTCAAAAAATTATAGTATATCAAGAATAAGCGAAAGTGTTGGAACCAAATTCATTTCAAGGATATATTTGTGAAAAAAACATTGGACGAGAAGCTAGAGGTTTTAAAAAATAAGGTGATTCAGGAAGGTATGGATAAAATTGATTTCTTAACTGAAAAGGACTTGTAACAACAATATGAGCAAATTCTAGCCAAAGAAGAAATATATTGACGCCAAAAATCTAGAGAGAATTGGTTGAAAGATGAGGACTGCAATATAATGTTTTTCCATAGTTTGGTTAAGGAAAGACCATTAATTAATAGAATAGCTTCAATAAAGAATGAAGTTGGTCAGCAAGTTATGGAATCAGATGCAATCAACAAGGAAGTGGTAGACTTTTACTCATCACTATGGTCATCACAGGATGGAGTGATAGTAGAGTGCTATATAGGGATGGTTGATAGTGTTCCTTGAGGGAAGGGGGAGTGTGAAAGACTTTTTATCATTGTATTGTGTATTTCCAATATGTTTGGATGCAGGGTAGACCAGGAGAATGAAGGATCACTCACTGATTGCATGATAACCCAATTTTGAAGGGTCACTGGTTGAGGGGACAGTCAAGGTCTGGATGATTGGGCCATTGGAGGACCCTATTTCTTTGTATTAATTGCTATTCAAATTGGATGCATGGATTTATTGGGAATTATCAACTGTTATGTATCCTGCAACTGCATCCGTAAATCTACATATACTTCTCTAGGTTTGTAAGCCCCTTAGGGATCAAAATAGAGAAAATAAATCAAAATCATTCTTTGTCCTATTTCCTTTTAACAAAGTCTCAACTATCAATGATACAATATATTTGATGCCCTAAGCTATCAATACAAATGATGCCTAGCTAGAAGCTCACAAGTTGTCCATTTGATAACCACAGTCAACATTTCAAAAAAATGGATATCCTTGAGCACAAGCACCAATAACATCAAATAATGGAGTTAAAGCACGGGCTAGGATACGACACCAGTAGAATGCAGTCATTTCAGTAAGCATCTCAGCAATATACAATGGTGTCATTAAACGTGCGAGTAATATCAACAAACATGAATCCAAACATTTCAAAATGGTGAATTGATATCCTTGAGCACAAGTGCCAATAACATCAAATAATAGAGACAAAGCACTAGCTTGGGTACGACACCAGTAGAATGCAGTCATTTCAAAGAGCATTCATGATAAAATAAAATAGAATGCATTTGAAATTTGTGGTTGAATATGATGTGAGAGGCTCAAAAGATGAAGAAATCACATACCTTCTCTCATGCTCATCTTTCTCTTGTTTTCTCCCGCTCCTTTTCTATGCAATCGAAATAAAAAAGATTTGGCATTTCACTTTTTTTTCATCTATACCCCAAAATTGTCAGAGTTCCAATGGTCAATTTAAAACCCATCGGAATACCGACACCATCATGGCCTATTACAAAAAAAACACCAAATTCATAAATAAAAAAATTACTCGTTGAAACTTTTTGTCAAAATTTGGCCCCAAATGTAGTAGTCAGAATGTATGTTATGGATAGACAAACTCATTGGGAAGAATACTTATATTTGGTGGAGTTGCGTATAATAATGGATATCATAGTTCCATAGGCATGTCCCATTTTCAAGCTCTATATGGTCATTTGTGCCACACACCTTTGAGTTGGGATCATTTGGAGGACAGGGTACTTCTTGGCCCTAAGATGTTACAGGATATGGAGCAGCAGGTTAAGTGTATCATAGAGCATATTATGATAGCTCAGGATAGGCAAAAGAAGTATGTACATGCTCACAGAACTGATGTTCACTTCACTTTTGGAGATAGAGTTTTTCTTAGCGTGCACCCATGAAAGAGTCCAATCTGTTATGGAAAAGGCTCCAAGTTGGCACCCCAATTTGTTGGCCCTTTTGAAGTCCTAGAGAGGATAGGACCAATAGCTTATCGACTTGCCTTTCTGCCCAGCCTTGCTCATATTTATGATGTATTCTATGTTTAAGTTCTTAGAAGATATATTCCTGATGTGACTCATGTTTTGGATTAGAATGCGTTACAGGTAGCGGACAAGCAGCTAGCTTTGGAGCCCATACACATTTTGGAGCATTAGACACTGATCCTCAAGGTCACACCATAGATCAAGCAAGGGTCCAATGGGACCCCAATGATGATTCCTCAACTGCTTGGGAGGATGTTGTTAGACTTAGAGATGCTTATCCTTATTTATTTGTAGGCTTTCAGGAGTAAGCCTAACTCTTGGGGGGAGGATGTAATACCCTCTCAGATGATTATAATTTTATTCTTAGATTACACATTATGCATTATGATAGTTAGAACTATATATTTATAGTTATGCTTATTTGGATGATGATATGCTTACCAGATATTTAGACATGCTCATTTATGATTATTGTTTATTATTTATGAAATTAAAAATCATCTATCTTATATATGCTTATGGAAAATTATAGAGCTAACCCAAGGATTTAGAATCTAACCATTATTATTTATGATGTCTCATGCTTTATGTATATGTGACTAATGTGTTTTCATGATTCAAGACAAAGTCGTAGTTACTCACTTAGTTGAGGTCCACATGATGTATTGATCTTGGTCATTTGTTTTCAAATGTCTTATTATATATATCTATCCACATGTATTTCTTCTTGGTGATGCAGGCTTGCAGGTACTGGGAATTGACTCAACCTAGTCTCACAAGTCTGAGCATGCCCTCAAAATCCTCGATCATTGTTGTTGTTATGGAGATATCACCAAGGTTCTATGGGAAGGAACCCTACCTCTGACCCTTTCTACTCCTTAGGTTGGGAACTCCCGAGTCAATCCTTGTGTCAGATGGTGAATTATTGTGTTGTCTCAACTTATTAGATTTTGTGGATCTTGTTGCTAGTTTATTTCATTTATTGAGTATGGGATTTTGTGAATGGTAAATCTTTTTTTTTTTATAGAATATTCTATCTTATATTAACAGTAACCTTATATGAACTATTGTATCTTGTAAGAGTTTGATTTAGTGTATGAATAAAATAATATTTTATAATACTAATAATAATATGTTATATAATATTAATAATAATATTAAGAAGGGTATATGTACACATAGGCATATGGATGCACATGTACGAATATGGTTACATATATTTATATAATTGTTTGTGGATAATAAATTATTGCATTAAAATATTTTAATAAGAAATTAAATAAAATTACATTTATGTACGTTAAGTATGTTAGGAATAACAGTCCACAATACAATTGAGAGGGGGGCTGAATCAGTTGTATAATAGATTATTAAACTTTAAACATTAAGCAGTAGCAATATCAGATCTAATGAACACAATGAATGCCAACACAATAACACAATATTTTGGTCTCAGGGAAACCCTGTTAAAGGTAAAAACCCCAGTGGGAATTAGTACCCACAAATGATGTACTGAGAGTATAGTTATCCTTGTTAGAAGATATAGCCCTGTTAGGAGCTTATTGAAACATTACAGTACATAGTCCTTGTTAAAGGACAAACCCTGTTAGGAGTCAAGAACAAAAGGGAGGGCTCACTACCCAAAGAAGGTTAAGTCCACCTTCAGAACTCATTGTTCGCAACACAAGTGTATATGAAGAAATACATAATATTTTGAACTGTTCGATAGCAACCATCTTTGCTTGATCAGTTCCAATGAATTCCACCAACAAACCTCTACTCTACATACAATAGACACGAGCTCATAGCTTTTACAATATCTCTATGTCATCTTCTCATCATCCATATCTTTTCCAAAGAAAAGACCTTTCATTTATACCTTATTACAATTCTTATAAATAGGTAGGCCCATAAGGCTTTCCTAATTACAAACAATTACATAAACCCTTGCTAAGATACAAATGGTATCTAGAACAAGTCTACAATGATTATATTACAAAAATTAAGGACCGACATCCTTAATTCAAGTTCGCCATCCATCATACATGCTACATCTCTGTAGTCAGCTTCCAAATAGATCACCTTCCAGAATACACACCATAGCTAATGTCATCCTACATTCCATACCTTGCACAATTCATAGAGAATTCTTCAATACTCTATCATTCATCTCTTAAGTTCACATGCATTGATTTCACATCGCCTGAAGGCTATACACAAAACTTAGAGACTAACTCTATTATTTCTCACTGTCACAGTCAGTGACCAGTCTTCACCAAAATATCTGTAACTCATCCAATATGAAACATTACATGATGAAATTTTGGCTATAAGATCACAACACACTCCTGAACTCTCATATGTCTTTGCAACATCTGAAACATCCCTACAGTGTTCGTACACTATGATAACTAGTCTGATCTCCTCACATAAACATATGTTGACATCAGTGACAAAGCACAAATGATAACAGTATCAGTGCCCATTCAGTAATGAAGTGATTAAACATATTAAATTTCTCAATCACCTCCCCATGCATTAGCAATATCCAACAATCTCCCCCTTTGACATTGATGTCAACATATAGAAAAATTGATTATCCCAAAGTTATATCAATCCAAAGTTCTGCAACTAGTTCTGTAACTAAACAGTCTCCCCATAAAGTAGGGATTTTATCATAGCAACACTCCCCCTTTGACAACAATGGAAAAGGGTGCCATGAGTCAACAACTACTTTCCAACTCTTTCTACTATGATCACTCCCCCTGAGGAGTAGATCCCTACATCCAGTCCAGATTATGATAAGGCTCTGAAAACCCCTGGACTGATGCATCTTTGCATCATTTAATTCTAACTAGGAGGGGCCTAAAATGCCAGCATACCTCTAAAATATTCAAAGGTATCTTTTGGCAGTGGCTTTGTGAAGATGTCTACAATCTTGTCTTTTGTACTGATATATTCTAATTTGGTTTCCTTTTCTTCCACCTTGTCTCTCAAGAAGTGATACTTGATAGAAATATGTTTAGTTTTGGAGTGCATCACAAGATTCTTTGACATATTCATTGTACTGGTCTTATCACAATGGATAACCACAGGCTCATCAAAATTTATTCCAATGTTTGTCAGTATTTGTTTCATGCAAATAATCTGAGTACAAGTTATGGTAGCAGTAACATACTCTGATTTAGCAGTAGATTGTGCTATGCAATCTTATTTCTTACTTAGCCATGAAACCAACTTTTTCCCAAGGAAAAAATACCACCACTAGTACTTTTTTTGTCATCAATATTTCCTGCCCAATTAGCATCAGTATAAGCATGAAGTTCAAAGCTATCATTTCTGTCATACCATAAGCCATAGTCTATGGCTCCTCTTAGATACCTCAGTATCCTTTTCACAGTAGCTAGATGTGTTTCTTTAGGTTTTGCCTAATATCTAGTCAAAATTCCGATAGCATTAGCAATATCTAGTCTAGTGTGGGTTAGATATTGTAGTCCTCCAACCATTGATCTATACAAGGTCTAAAAAACACACTTTGATTCATCATCAATTTTTAGCTTGTTACCAGTCACCATAGGTGTTCCTACTGGTTTACAATCTTCCATTCTAAACTTCTTAAGCAATTCTTTGAGATACTTGGTTTGAGAAATAAAAATACCATTCTCATTCTGAGTTATTTGCAATCCAAGAAAAAATTTCATTTCACCTATCATGGACATCTCAAATTCACTTTCTATTTCTTTAGCAAATTTCTTACATAGGCCATCATTACCTCCAAAGATAATATCATCCACAAAGACTTCTATTATCAGGATTCCATCTTCGCTAGTTCTTAAATATAAATTACTATCCACATTACCTTTTCTGAATCCAAGCTGAAGTAGGTACTTGTCTAACCTTTCATACCAAGCCCTAGGAGCTTGCTTCAGTCCATACAGAGCTTTCTTCAACTTGCACACCATGTCTCTATCTTCACATAGGGGAAACCCATCAGGCTGTTCTATATACACTTATTCTTCAAGATCTCCATTCTGAAATGCAAATTTCATATCCATCTGATACACCTTGAAGTTCTTATTTGTAGCATAAGCCAAGAACAATCTTACTATCTCTATTCTAGCAACATGAGAAAATGTTTCTTCAAAGTCTATACCTTCTTGTTGTGAGTAACCTTTACATACTAGCCTTGCTTTTTTTCTTACAACAATTCCTTACTTCATTTTGTTTCTAAAAACCCATTTTGTTCCTATTACATTTTTGTTTTTAGGCCTAGGAACCAATTCCCAAGTGTCATTCTTCTTTATCTAATTTAACTCTTCTTTCATAGCATCTAACCAAGATTTATCTTTACATGCTTCATATGTAGTCTTTGGTTCAACTTGAGAAATCAAACAAATTTCTTCTCTAGCCTTTGATCTAGTTAGTACTCCCTGACTGGTATTTCCAATAATTTGATTTTCAAGATGGTTATTCTTTACATACCTCATTGTTTTAGTATTCTTAATAGCCTTACTTGTGCTAGCATCACAAGCCTCTTTTTCACTTTCTACCTCAATAAGTTCTTCTCCTTCTGCAACAAAAGTAGTTTCTCTTATCTCTAAAATCTGATTACTATCATACACTCTTTCTTGTATCTGAAACTTCTCATCTATTCTTAGATTGTTACTTTCAATCATTTTCCTCAATCTCATATTGAAACATTTTTAAGCCTTTCTCTTAACAGAGTAACCAAGGAAAATTTCTTCATCACTTCTAGCGTCAAACTTCCCTATCTCATCATCTCTCTTGATGTAACACTTACTACCAAATATTTTGAAATATTTTACAGTAGGAGTATGATCAAACCATAATTCATAGGGAGTCTTACTTGTACCTTCTCTGATTTGAATTATGTTCAATGTATGCAATGTTGTTCCAACAGCCTCTCTCCAATGTACATGAGATACATTTCCTTCAATCAACATTGTCTTAGCAGCATCAAGTATAGTCTTGTGCCTTTGCTCTTCTATCCCATTATTTTGTGGAGTCCTAGGAGAAGATGTTTGTCTCTTTATTCCATGCTCTTTGTAGTATGAATTGAATAAGTTTGAAGTAAACTCTCCACCTCTGTCTGACCTTAAACACTTAATCTTTAAATGTGATTCATTCTCTACTTTTTCTATAAACAACTTGAATTTTTCAAACGCCTCTGATTTTTCTTTCAAATAAGTGACCCACATCATTCTAGAAAAATCATCAACAAAGAGTATGAAATACCTTTCACCATAGTATGATTTTGTCCTTGTAGGTCCACAAAGGTCTATGTGTACCAGCTCCAACTTCTCTTTTGATGTATATACTTTTATTTTGTAACTATTTCTAGTATATTTTCCCATGACACATTCTCTGTAAACAGTGCTAGATGGTTTCACAATCTTCGACAGATCTCTCACTATATTAGTCATACTTGCCTTTACAATGTTATCAAAATTAACATGAAAAAATCTCCCATGCCATAACCAACTGTCATCAACCTTCACAACAAAACAAGAGGCTCCAAATGTATTTAATTCAAATACATTACCTATAGATTTGGTACCAGTTGCAATCAGCTTAGCTGCCTCACTTCTGATAAAATATTTTCCATTGACAAAACTTAATTGAAACTCTTTATCCATTAACTATCCAACACTTAACAAATTATGTTTCAATCCTTCAACAAGCAATACATTATCTGTATTAGTCTTTCCATCCAAAGTAATGGATCCTACTCCTATGATAGATTTAGGGAGATTGTCCCCAAACCTCACAACTCCTCCATCATACTTTACTAATTTAAAAAACTTGTTCTTATCACCAGTCATATGATGAGAACAACCACTGTCTATTATCCATTCAATTTTCTTGTCAACATGAGATACTAAAGTTTTTTCTTCATGTACTGGTTCATCTCTAATAGCAACAAATCTGATCTCTTCACAATCTAAATCATCATCATCAGGGATTCCTTCACTAGCATAATAGCATTCTTTGTCCCTTTTAATCTTTTCATAATTAGGTTTGTACTTAGGAACTCTTGTAGGACATCTAGATGCAAAATGACCTACCTTATTGCATAAAAAAAATTTCAAGGGTAACTTGCCTTCAAACTTGCCCTTACCTCTTTTTTCTCTTCTAGCAATCAGTACAATAAGTTCATCCATCTTTCTTTCTTCTGCCATTATCTATTCCCATTCCTCAGCATACTCACCAAGCTCTTCTTTTAGGTCTTCTTTGCTGGTGCTTGAAAGTGCAGATAATTTCTTGAATGTAGATGCCTTAAATGCAGATTCAACTTTAGGTATAACCTCTCCTAATTCTATAGCTTCAAAGCTAGTTATCTTTGCAATCAACATCTCTTTATTAAAGTTTGGAGTCAGAGGTATAGTTTCTTGAATAGACATAGCCTTGAATTTGTAAGTAGGTATCAAGGATCTAAGGATCTTCGCAATAACTTCATCTTCATCATAAGTGCCTTCGCAATTTCTGATTCCAACTACAACTTATGTAACCCTTTGAACATAGGCCCTAATGCTTTCATCCTCATTCATTTGCAGCTTCTCCATCTTTGTCTTCCATTTTTGCAACTTCTCTTGTTTGGTATACTTGTCTCCTTCATATAGTGCTTATAATCTATCCCAAATCAGGTATGTCGAATCCAAATCTTTAACTTCAGTAAACTCTCCTTGAGAGAGTGCGTTGATCAATGCTTCTCTTGCAATCATGTTAAGTGAAAATATCTTCTTTTCATCCTCAGTAGCTATTGGTAGCTCATCTTCAGACTTAATATCCACCTTGTTCCTTGTAATCAACCAATAGTTAATCCCCAAACAAAATAGATGAGTTCTCATTTTGTTCTTCCAACAGTCAAAATTCTCAGGATCAAATTTCAGACTATACTTCCTATAGAATGCCATCTCCAAGATCACCTCAAGCTGTTAAGCTAAGGACCACTTGCTCTGATACCAATTGTTAGGAATAACAGTCCACAATACAATTGAGAGGGGGGTTGAATCAGTTGTATAATAGATTATTAAACTTTAAACTTTAAGCAACAACAATATCAGATCTAATGAACACAATGAATGTCAACACAATAAGACAATATTTTGGTCCCGGGGAAACTTTGTTAAAGGTAAAAACCTCAGTGGGAATTAGCACCCACAAATGATGTACTGAGAGTATAGTTATCCTTGTTAGAAGATATAGCCCTGTTAGGAGCTTATTGAAATATTACAGTACATAGTCCTTATTAGAGGACAGACCCTGTTAGGATTCAAGAACAAAAGGGAGGGCTCACTACCCAAAGAAGGTTAAGTCCACCTTCAAAATTCACTATTCGCAACACAAGTGTATATGAAGAAATACATAATCTTTTGAACTTTTCAGCAGCAACTATCTTTGCTTGATCAGTTCCAATGAAGTCCACCAACAAACCTCTGCTCTACATACAGAAAACACAAGCTTGAAGCTTTTACAATCTCTCTATATCATCTTCTCCTCATCCATATCTTTTCCAAAGAAAAGACCTTTCATTTATACCTTATTACAATTATTATACACAGGTCGGCCCATAAGGCTTTCCTAATTAAAAAAAATTACATAAACCCTTGCTAAGATACACATGGTATCTAGAAAAAGTCTACAATGATTATATTACAACAATTAAGAACTGACATCCTTAATTCAAGTTCTCCATTTGTCATACACGCTACATCTCTGTAGTTAGCTTCCAAATAGATCACCTTCAAGAATACATGCCACAACTAACATCATCCTGCATTTCATACCTTGCGTAGTTCATAGAACATTCTTCAATACTCTGGCTTTCATCTCTAAAGTTCGCATGCACTAATTCCACAACACCCGAAGGCTATACACAAAACTCAAAGACTAACTATTTTATTTCTCACTATCACAATCAGTGACCAATCTTCACCAAAACATATGTAACTCATCCAATATGAAACATTACATGATGTGATCTTGGATATAAGATCACAACATACTCCTGAACTCTCATTTGTCTTTACAACTGTAGACACCTAAAAATCCTTAGAAAATAAAAGTATTTTTATTTTCCTAAAAACCCCTGATGACATCATCATTTTTTAATTAATTATTTAATTAATTAATTAATATATTTTTATGCCATTAAATCCCTTTAGTTTAATTAAGCATATTTAATTAAATAATATCTCCCCAAAGCATTTAAATCAAATTTAAATGATTTTTCCTCTCTTTATTAAGTCAATAATCAATAAATGATGTTGCATTCCCTAAATGAATTTTATATTTATTTAAAGCCTCAAAAGCCTAGAATCTTCTAACCTTTCCTAAACCCTTCCAATCTTCCCTAAACCTATTTTGGAGATATTTCCTACATTTCTTATCCTAATCCAAGTCTCCTTGACTTTTTGTCAAACCCTTCCCTCAATGAGCCTTACACACTCATTTAATCCTCTTACACCCTCTTTAAGGCTTCTTATAGCCTCATAAAGAGACCCATGTCTCTTCTTCCATATATTTTCCCCTTGCACACTTCCCTAGTGTTTCTCAGCAACCTTAAACCAAGGTAAACCTTACCTTACCCCTAACCTTACCCCTAACCTTACCTCAAACCTTACCCCTAGCTCTATCCCAAACCCTAACTCTGACCCTAAGTCTTCCTCCTAACCCAAGCCCTTAGGAGATCCTATAAATACTCCTCCTTCCAAGAGAAAATTATTAGCTTAGTTTTTATCTTCAATGCATTGTTATCATGCTCATTTACTTCTAGAGTTAGCATAATCAATCCTAATTGTTAGATTTCTTTGTTTTCTTCAAGCTTTCTAGCACATCATAGCTTAGCAATAATGGATTAACATATTTTATTTCAATGTTTTTCATAGCATATAGCATCATATCACATCTCTATTTTGTTAAAAACAATCTTAGCATAAGCATCATGTAGCCTAATCTGCATCTTAGCTCCATTTTGGCTCCTTGGGCTCTAGGGGAAAATCAAGTCTTCTATACCTAATTTTGTACCATTATAGAGTGTCCATGGTCCTTTAATTATCCAAATCCCCCCTAATCATCATTAGGGACATGCTGCATGTGAATAGAGAGCACACCCACATCCCTAAAGTGAGAGAAAATCAAATGGCCACAGGGTGCTCCTGTTTAAGCTCTATCTGAATGACTTTGCAAATAGTTTTCTCTAGTATGTTAGGAATAAGTTGTTTAACTAATTTTTAACATGTCTAAACCTTTCAAGAAAGATTAGGTTTGCACTGATCACATTTTGGCATGCCCCGTGGGACCCTACATGCCTTCAAAACTACATTTTTAGGATTTTCCAAGCAAAAAACTCACTTTTTCAGCAATCTCATCTTGTTTTGGGTGAATTCTTGTATGAATAAACTCCCTGGGGTTTTTTTCTTATATCATCACTTATGTATGCTCGTATTGGGACCACCCAATACTCATATGCGACTTTTACATGCATTTTAGGCATATTCTAACACCTCTGGCCCTGTTTGCTCATACTACAGAGCATCCTTAATCATACTAGGCATACCAAATACTATTATGAGTAAATACCATCATAATACCCTTCCCCATATACTCATATGGAAAATAAGGAGGTCTTGTAAGGCCTTAGGCCAAGAAAAAGTTGGTTTTTTCAAGTTTCTAGGGGTTTTCACGCCCTTTTGACTACTTGTTTCAAGTTTTTAACACCATCTTCTGTAGGTACCCTTGGAAGGAATCAAAATCACTAAAACACCTAAGGATTTAAGGTTCATCAACTCATTTGATCAATTAGTACTTCAATGATTTTATTTGGTTGCTTAAAACGAACACTAAACACAACTCTTGAGTGCCTAAAATCAAAGAATCTGCAAATCTTTCCTATTTATTCCTAATTAGTCCTAAACAACTTAAAACATTCCTAATTGGTCCTAAAATAAATCAACATCATCCCTAAATTCTTTCAGTTTGCTAAAATGAACTTCAATCATGCAAATCTAGGACTTTAGGATGCATTCATGCAAAGTAGGAACATTTCTTGTTTTGGAAGCATAAAAGGAACCTCAAAATTTGCATTACAAATCTAATGGGTTTCTAATAAACTCTAAGCAATCCTAATTGGTCCTAAATCAAACTTGATGCATTTTTTTAAGCCAAATTGAACTTCATGTGCAATATCCTAAGTGTTTTTCAAGTTTCACTCAATCTAGGAGCAAATCTACAAATGTTTCCTAAAGGGTTCCTAAACAATCCTAATCATTCCTAAAGGTTACTAAACAATCCTAAATTCTTTGTGCTTGGTTCAAAAAAACTTCATTTTTCAAAATCTTGAGTTCTTTTCAAAAGTTTCATGCATCAAACCAAATCTAGGAATCTCTTTTTGGGTATAAAACATACCAACACACAAAGTCTTTAATGAAAAACCAAAGGTCCAAAGAAGTCATTTTTACTTTGAAGGCCAAATCAAAGACACTCTTGAGTGATGTAAAAAGTGAATTAAAATCATCTCTATTGCCTCATCCTTCAAAATTTAGTTCATTTCAAAGTTCTTAAGCAACACGCAAACTCAATCTTGAATGCCCAAGCAAAGAACTTGCAATTGCTTGAAGTTTTACTTTTTGAAGAGAGAAAGAACAAATCAAAATCTTAAACACTTGTGTCTTCAAAATTTTAATTCAAACACACTTAAATCAATTTGGGAAAAGAATATTCATGATGTGCATCTAGGATTTTCCCATTTCTGTAAAATCCTTGTTAATCTAAGTAAGGTAAAACACTTGAACTCGGACAAGTTCACCAATTTTACTTTTAGAGAGGCCTGTGCGATGAGAAAAGTGCTTCCTCTCTGGAGAATGACCTTAAACTGGTACCTTCCCTAACTGGTATAGAAATAAAGCACTAAGAAACTCTCTCTTACATCCCCTCAAGCTCGGGCAATGCATGTTGATGGTAGCCCAGGGTAGGTGAATAATCCCTATGATTTTGACATGGTCAACTAGGATCTTAAGTGAGTCACATGCGTATAAACCGATTGGGAGGACTCCACAAAAAAAATACAAACTTGTTAAAATAGAGGCTACCCTATCTACATCCGAAGGTATCAGAATCCTTGTGCAAGGAGTGATCCAAGGGGTTTACCGAATCACCTTAAGATACTCACCATATGTATCCCCTTTTAGCGGGTATCAAGTTGTGGGCAAGGATTCTGATACTCACCTTCCCTTAGGTAGTTTTGCTTGATGTTTTTTCTAAAGTTTCAGACTCGGTAAAAAATATCTATTGAAACATACACAAATGAAGAGTCCTATACATCGAATCCTTTGCAATATCAATCAAAATCTAGAATTCATCCAAGCTTGTAGAAACTTGTCATCCTAGTCTAATCTTGTCAGTCATCCCAACCTAAGCCTTAGTCTTCCCATCCGTCTTCATCCTTCATTCCTATCCAACTCATCTAAAGTCAGCATGTCTCAAAATTATTATGATGAGTTTGGTTATTATGTCTCTCCTCTTAATCCATCCTATTCTGATCATGATGAAAGCCTTGTATATCATGATGTGTATTTTGAAAATCTTATCAAGTTTTCTCTAAACATTCCCCAGCATCCCATCATTCCTCCAAACTATCCTACCATGCCTTCATGCATATCTCCTAGTTCTTCTTATCCTACCTTTAACAAGGGAAATCCACTATCCTATTCATCCATACCTTCTTCCTATCTTAAAACTACATATCCTCCATATGCATCCTTCATACCTCCATCCCCTTCTATGGTCATATCCCAATCACCATCTTTCCATGGAAACACTCCAAGTTACATCCCTTATTCAAATCCTTCATCCCCTCATCCTCCAAATCATTTTCAAATTCAAAATCTTAGTCTTCCAACCCATTATCTTAATCCACCATCCTATCTAAATCCAACATCTTCTATTCTAAACTACATTTCCACAAATCCCCTCCCACAAAAAGAATGCATCCTTCAATCCGCTTCATATCCCGTACCTCAATCCATCATTCCTACCTCACCAAATAGCCAAATCATTTCTCAAGCTTCCTCTAAACCTACCTATGTGAACTATCTAGTCATGCCATCTTCCAATTCCTCATCTACACCATCATTCCCCCGAGAAAGTTCACAATCTTCTGCTTCACCTCCATGTGTGAACTATCCTAACTCCCCATCTTTTACACATTCTAGTCCATCACCTCCTCCTATCCAAAAGTCTCCAAGGATTTTCACAAGGAAGCCAACAAAAAATCCCATTCCTATAGCTAACAAGACATGCCATTTCAATCCTTCATGTGAAGCCATTATTGATGAGCCCCATCAACCTTCCCCATCGATTGTCCTTCTTCCATATATCCCACTCATTGATCATCTTCCATCTCCTAGCATCATTGATTCATTCCTATGCATTGACTTCACCAAATCTCCATCCACTTCTCCTCTTACTAGCATTATCCAAAGCACATCTAATGAGCCTCAATAGTTCACCCTTCTTCCTACCATCACAATTGCAGAATCTCCCATCCTTTCATCTGTACTATCTAAAGAGTTCTTCCTTCTTCCAAACATCATAGTTGTAGAATCTCCTATGTGTGAGTGTTTACACCTTCATGAAATTAGGACAATTAACAAGAATTATATGCAAATACAATGGAAATGTAAACTAAAGAAATGAAATTAACATCCATATCATCTCATGGTTCTCTATCTAAGCTTGGTAAGTAGAGATCTCAACCTTATTCTCTACTAGTGACAATCTTAGAATGAGAAAGTATGATAAAATGCTTAATCTAGCTCTCAATTCTCAAAATGATACAAAGATTAACTCAAATGCTCATGATAATGCTCAATTGCTCTCAATTTCTCTCAAATTACCTATAATTATGATGCTATGCACTTGAATTTCTAATCTCTTTTATGCTCTCAAAATGACTTATATTTATAGTAAAATCCCAAGGGTAGGGGGCAGAGTTACTTGATCATGATTTAGCCTTGGTTGAGTCAAAAACATTGAAATGTTTTTAAATGGGGGGACACTTTAAATGGTTGTCTCAAAGGTTTGGACAAGTAGACAAATTTGAGTGGTTGAGATTCAAAGTTGAAATGTGTGATTGAGATTCAACTATTTTGGAGTGATCCATGTGCTTTTGTTCTCAATTCTTATTGGTTGCTCAAATTTTGTTGAAAGATATTAGGATTAATTAAATTCCATCAATTAATTAAATTAGCCATGTAAGGGAATAGGTTCAATTTGATTTTTGATTTAAAACTATACAATTAATTGATTAAAATTAATTATATAGTGTTATTGATCCCTTTAAGCTTGTATTTAATTATTTAATGTCCTCATTTGATTTTTCCTTTGATTTTAATGATTTTGTCCAATTTTGATTAATAAATGTCTATTTAAAATTTGATTTGATCCATTTTGATGAGAATTAGAGCATTTGGCTAAGATTTTGCAAATTTGAATGATTCTAAGACACTTGCCTAGTTTTTGATGTCTACAAATGCCCCTCTTTGAATTGATGTGCGTAGTGCATTGATTCAAAGAAAATTACATGTCCTGATCATTGATTTGATTCTTGATTGATTGATACAAAACTGATTTGAAACCTGATTTGAAATTGTTGTAATTGATAAAACCTGATTTGAAAAATGATGTAACATGCCCCACTGATAATAGTTCAAAATTTTAATGCCCCAGATTCAATGATGTTTGATGCAGATTTGATACTCTGATGATGCCCCCTTAGAAATGAAACATATTGATCGCTTGTTAGAAAAATTTGATGAAATTGATTGATAATAGATCCAATATGTTTTCATTTCTAAAAAACATTAATGATAGTCAAGGTCACAACAAATGCCCTAGTTTGATAGATATGTAGATATAGATTGATAGGTCAAAAAATACCTCAAAATTAGGTCAAATAGCATAAATAGGTTAAAAAACCCAAATTTACTATTCATTTGCACTTTTGACTATTGAGATTTTACTCTAATCCTGAGATAGTTGATCATGATGGTTGTTCCTATTCGAGAGCATTAGTTCGAGAGATGTCGACGGTATTAGAGACCATTAGATTACGAACCTCCGATAAGTGACTCTGACCCTCCTAGTGCATTTATTACAAATTTTTCAACATTTATTGCATAAATTTCATGATTTTTAGTTATAATTTTGTAAAATGTCACCTAGGATAGTTTAAATGATGCCTAGTCTCATGACGTATCACATCCATGCATTAAAATGCCACTTAAACTTGTTTAAAACTCGCCTGTGAAAATTTTGAAATCACCTAAAACTAGGGCTTTTTAGTCAAGCTATGTGTAAAATACCGCCTAAAAAATCCCTATGAATTAAATGACACCTAGACATGATGAAATGTCGCCTAGGGTCATAAAATGCCACTTAGGAAATGAAGTACCACATCCACATGGTAAAGTACCGCATGTGAAGATTTATTCACCGCCTAAGGTAAAATGCCGCCTTCGTATAGGCAAATGACTCCTATAGGAATTTTGAAAATTTGGATACTCAAACTTGATTTTTCTGATAAAATTTGATGTCTATGGATGATTGATTGAATGTCCAAGATAGATAGGTCTATTGTAGTTAAGAGAACAAGTGATTAGGATATCAAGATAATTGTACCAATGAATGTGTGATTTGTTAATCTGATAGGATAGAAAAATTGATAGTAGAACACTAATAGGATAGATAACTGATAATTCGCTCTCAAGACATAGAGACACAAACAAATGGTGATAGTACTCACAATGAGCAAAGATTGACTGATTTTTGATTGATTGACTTAAAATAACCCACTGATATAGAATACTGATATGATTCCCTTGATTTGCAAAATAGGCACATTTCCATAAGTTATATATACGAATCGTAGCTTCTTGGATTTTAGACCTAGGTCAGGAGTTGACCCAGCCAGAGTATCATGTTATTGAGATATGTGGTTTGAGTTTTCTTTTAGACATCCCACAGTTCCAGCTGAACTGAGGTCTCTTGATAGCTATGGCAGAGCGTTGGCACTCTGACTACAATACCTTCCATTTACCATTTGGGGAGATGACTATCACTCTCGAGGATGTTTATAGATAACTTTGTATCCCAACTCGGGGTGAGAGAGTATACTATGATTTTGTATATGACAGAACTATTTGCAGATGGGTTTTTGGGGATAATACCACTGATGATGATACTATCACATGGGCTCAATTTGCTTCCTTTTCCACATTGCCAGTGGTTTTAGGTGCATTGATAGGTGGATTATTGCTTCTAGACCGGCAAGGTCAAGGATTCTCTGTTGGATGGGGCTGCATTTTAGAGGATTTTCTTGCACAACCTGGGCATTTTGATTGGGCTTCTTGCGTGCTAGCCTAGTTATATCATGATTTGCACGAGGTGGTTTATAGATCGAGTGCCTCATTATCAGTAGGTGCAGTGATATTGCAATTGTGGGTATGGGAGCATCTTCCCATTACTAGGCCATTGTTAGATCGTATCTGCCATCATGGCTATCCTTATGCATTTTTATATAGTGGCATGGTTGTCCAGCATCATCTAGGCAAGCTTGAGTTTTGGCATCGCATGATCAATGATATAGATCAAGTCATATGGAGACCATATCTGGGCTGCGAGGGTTGGTGGGAGGATGATGATGAGCTCCCTTATATGTTTTCTCCACGTTGGATGATAGGTTGATCACCCTTTGTGATAGAGAGATTTTTCTTCAGTTAGGTTTTTAGACAGTATGACAGGTATCCAGATATGCCACAGGGTATAGCTTTCTTATATATTTTCTCCACGTTGGATGATAGGTCGATCACCCCTTGTGATAGAGAGATTTTTCTTCAGTCAAGTTTTTAGACAATATGACAGGTATCTAGATATGCCGCAGGGTATAGCTTTGTATGCTCGAGTCCAGATAGAGCGATCCATGTGGGGTGTGCAGATTGATTTTTAGTTTTCATGCGACTAGATTTCTAGATTGATGTACATCAAATGGGACATGTTAGATCATGTGGTAGATGCATAGATGTTCGCAAAGTATAGAGAGTGGTGGTCTCATAATAGATTTTTGAGATTTACAAATCCTACAGAGCTAATCTCAGGCAGAGGTGAGCAATTAGATGATGACTGTGGAGATGATGACATGGATGATAGTGGAAGACCTAGATGATGTCGAGCTCCTAGAGGATAGAGAGCTCCCTAGATCATAGCTAGAGGATGAGTTGGGCCATAGGTACGAGGTGGACATTTTAGGGATAGGCCTGTTAGACAGGCTTAGCCAGATCAGGGACCTAGGTTTGTACATCCTAGAGCTATAGCAGTATAGGGACAACAAAGAGTCAGGTAACAGGTTCATATTGATGCTGCTAGATAGCTTCCCAGAGGAAAAGATCCCTTAGTATAGTTACATTAGGCTTCAGTGGATCAACATGGGAAGATTCTGGCACAGCAGGTGCCTCCTCAGATACCTAGGTCTTAGGACATGGGTCAAACGTCACAGGCTTCTCCTAGCATTGACACTCTATCACAGGATGTGAGGACATTGCAGACAAGTTTATTAGTAGTGGTGGGTCGATTAGATCAGGTAGCCACTATGATGTAGTAGTTCATGACTATTATGGCTCAGAGTTCGAGTATTACTAGCACTAGTTAGACTCCTCCTACTCAGGATAGACCAGATGATAGGGGGCCAGATGGATCAGGTGCTGGTGATGGAGCGGGTGGCCCAATAGGATCTTGATGATTGATTATGGATCTGCTTATTGATGACTTTGTATCATGTTTTATTATATGGATTAGGACTTTAATGTATCACTTTGTTGATGACATTGTATCTTGATATACAGATTTGTTGGATCCTTGATGTTATGGACATTTATATGATGATATGGATTTTCCTTGATTCTCATGATGTGTTTATGTGAGATTATCTTTATATGCAGCTCTATATGATGTTTATGATGCATTTACTTTTGATTGTGCTATGGATGCAATGTATCTTATATATGATATAGATAGATGGATGCAAATGATAAAGTAACTTTAATATGTTTTTCTTATCTTCAATGTGTGGATGCAAATGTTTTATTATGGAAATGTGGATAATGAGGAATGCCACTATGTTTTTTATTTTTTTGATGTATGCAACTCTTAATGTGATCCTTAACTGAATGTATGCAAATGATGTATGAGTAATGAATCTTTTCTTTTCTTTTTCTGATATAAGGATAATGAATAATGAGTAATGCTATGAATGAATGCAAAAGATAATCTCACATTTTTTATTTGAACCGAGGATAATGTGTTTGATTGAACCCCCCTTGAATGATTGATCAAGATAATGACTGAACCCCCTTTCCCTTGGAAAAATACCTCCAACCCAATGCACTTAATCTAATATGAAAATGCAATACAATGCAACTAATTGTCACTAGCTTTTAGCAAAGAAATGCCATAGAGAAATATTTTCATCATTGAGCATTGTGGTGTAGATCTCTATAGTTTTGTTGACCATTAGTGCTTCACACTTAGTCATATACCTAGGCAATGATGGTCGGTCATCATTGCGACTGAGTCATTTTGTAAAGGCTAAGTTATGTATTGTATACTTACCGAGCAGTAGTACTACTGAGTAAAGTCATGGTCACTATGTGTTTGTATTATGCTAAGTAGAGTTATTGAAAAGTTACATATATCAATGATTACCAAGTGAGAGAATTTCAACCGATGATGAGTATAGTTAATGTCGAGTGCCAGGAATAGTTTTTGCCGAGTTAGCCAGGAATGTCATACAAGTTTGGAATGGCACAATGATTGAGGTAAACCATTTTTGGTGATAATGATGTTTTGTATTTTGTCTATTGAGGTAATTGTGGAGGTAATTACACATCCATTTTGTTATCATTGATCCCTATGTAATACCTAGAGCCAATCAAAAAATTATATAGTTTAGACGGCAATAGAAATAAATCTGAACCGTAGATCTTGAAATGGTAAAACATTTTTGTTATTATATAAGGGTAAGATCTAAACCAAGAGAAGTGTGTGAATCAAAGAGATAAGATCGAATGAGTATGAGAGAATGATCGGAGAAGTATATTCAGAATAGTGAAGTATTCAGACAGAGTTCAGTGACCGAGCTAAGTAGTGAAAGGACAGAATCAAGAAAGATCAGATAGAAGAGATCAAAATACAGAGTAAAGAGGAGATCTGTAATTTGCATACAAGTGCAAACTGAAAGATCAGGTACTGAGACATTTTGACTAGTGTATCAGGTTAAATCTCTTAACTGAGTAGTCTTAGCAGACTTTATGTAAATCTCTTTACTGAGTGCTTACTTTGTTGTAAGTTTATAAATCCTTTAACAAGGTAGACGATGTAAGTCTTTTTGATTTTGACAGAGTAGACCTTTCACAAGGTAGATCATGATTTGATCACATTTTGTAAGCCTTAACAGGCTAAACTGATTACTGTAGTAGTGAAGATTTGTGGGTGTCATCCCCACCCCAGTTTTACCTTTCAATGGTTTTTGGGTTACCAAAATCATGGTGTTATGAGTGATTTCATTTATGCTACTTTATATATTTAGTTGCTTACAATGATCAAGTTTTGTTTATATCATGCATAAATTTTTATCAGATTAAAATGATAAAATTAGATAATATCTGATTCACCCCCCCCCCCCCCCCTCTCAGTATTACTTTCCCACTTATCATTCCAACAATTGGTATCAGAGCGGCAAGGTTTTTCTTAAGAAGTCTAACCACTTGAGGAAAAAGATCTTACAATGGAAGCTTATAAACTGGGGAAGATCATAGAAAATCAAAAGATTGAAGTACAACTAGCATTACAACAACTAGAAGCAGCCAGAGGAGAATTGAAGAAATTCTTGAGCAAGAGAAGAGAGATTGCAATTCAACAAAATGAGCCACAGTACAAAGAGGAAGACATCTCTGGACTATTTGACAATGGTAACTCTGTCGAGAGTGATAAAGCTATAAAAGAACTACTGGAGAAAAATACCATACTAAATGATGACATCAGAACTCTAAGGAGAGAACAAGAAATTCAATCTGTTAGACTTTGTGAATTAGTGGAATAGAAAAAGAAAGCTGAAGATGATAAGACAATGGCTGAGGAAGACAAAAGACAAATTGCAATCAGGCTAGATGAAAGAACAAGTGACATGCAAAGGTTGACTAATAATCAACTAGACATGGTAAATTGGCTACTGATGGTTAATCAGGAATTGGGCAGGAAAGATATGGAAATCAATCAACTAAGGTTTGAAAATGATCAGTTGAAACATGATTTGAGAACTGAAAAGGAAATCAATGAAAGGATGAACAAACCCAATGAAGCTGCAAAATATTTTGAAGAGCTGTTAAGATCACCTAGAAGATCCGGTGATAGATCTGGACTTGGACTGAATGAACATTCATCTACTGAAGAAGGAGAATCATCAATGAATGGAGAATAGAATATTACTAAACCAAAGAACACCAAGCCCACTTGTCATCACTGTGGAAAGCCAGGACATACAGCCAACATATGCAGAAGCAAACATGGTAAGTCTAATTCTAAACCTAATTTTAATGGACATTGTTTTAACTATAAGAAGCATGGACATCAAGCACATGAATGTAGATCTAAGGCTAGCAATTCATCCACCTCACCCAAGTTTCAAGGAAGTTGTTTCAATTGTCAAAAGTATGGGCACAAAGCATTTGAATGCAGATCTAGACCAAGGTGGTCATCCAATGAACAAACCAAGCTAGTTACAAAGCACAACTGTTACAATTGGGATTACAACACTTGGTATAATTGCCATTATTGTGGTAAATATGGACACATCGGAGTAATTTGCATGAAGACTCATTTTAGAGGCAAATCTAAAAGTTGGATGAATGGAAGCATGGTTTGTTACAAATGTAATAAGGTCAGTCACTTAAAGAAAGATTGTAGTTCACCTATGCCAAGCAATGATAATCAAATGAAGGTATCTGTGAGAAACTGAAGAATCAGATGGAAAAGACATGGAGGAAGAAAGAAGAAGAAAACTCAAGCAGAGCTAGTACATCTAAGATCACCCAATCCAATGGATCAGGTGATCACACTTCTTCTAATTAAGCTTGAAAGGTATGTTCAGAACTGAGTCTTGCAAAGTCTTATCTTTCATCAATTCCTAACATAGAAGTAAGAAAAATTCCACATCAGCATAGATAAAGATGCATTAGGACATATTTGAGCAAAATAGAAAATTTCATTTTTGATGCCGAGCATCAGTGTCTTGACCGAGCTATCAATGTATGCCGAGCACCTACTATGGTCGAAATGCTATGTATGTCACGCTATATCACAACGGTTATATTGACCGAGCTTGTGAGTTTTCCAAGACAACTATAATCTACCAAAACTTGTACGGAGCATTTATGAGGCCCTGATTCTATTTTTCAGATTCTATAAAGCAGAAAATTGCCATTAATTTCATTTCACTAGGCTATTTGAGATTTCAGAGAGTGATTCAGAGTTTGTGAAACTAGATTAAGCAAAGTGATTCTGAATTCTCTCAACATGCCGTCGGCAAAATTCATCTATAGGGTTATTGACAAAAAGGTACTTTACTAAGAAAATATTTTCTTTTCAAAAATTACAATTTAAAATGGTGTCATCTTCATTTGCACCAATCAAGAAACAAGAGATGGAAGTTTTCAATGTGCAACTTGTAAGGAATGAAGTTTGCAAACCTAAGATATTCAAGGAAATATCAAAAAGTGCTATTAAAGGAGATTTAAACAGAGCCCTATCTTCTATTCCGAAGAATGTGTTATTGATGAACGACATTAGGTCTTGCTATATGTGCAAAATTGGAGAAATCGGTGACTACGAGATCAGGGAAGCATATGATAAACTATGTGTCAACGGAGTGCTAAAACTAGAACCTAAGGTTGTTGTCGATCAAGGGTTAGTACATGCCCTAAATTTCCCACAAAATTTCAAAGTGGAATGGATAAAGATCATTTTGGGTTGATTACATGACATGCAGTTATGGCTAGAAGATAGACCGGTGAAGATCACAAAGGAAATGATACACAAAGTCACTGGTTACCCTACAATTGAGGGAAAGAGAATGATGAAATGTGGAGGAAAAGAGGATATTCAAGCTAACACCCAAGCGGTATGGAACAAATGCGGAATGATAATTTCCACCATAACTGATCTGAAAATTGACTTCATTGTTAGAGTCATCGCACACAAGTTCTATCAATCCAGCCGGTTGGACAGTGTCCCCTGTATGGTAGTGGACCAGGCATGGAAGATAATTAAGAAAGGACACACATATGACCTTGCTGAGCTCCAGCTGACCCAACTTGCTGAGAACTTGAACTCCATCCAGACGGTGAAGAATTCTATGTGTAAGTTCGGTTCCCTATTGATCTATCTATTCTTTTATGTCAAGAAGTGTTTTCCTACACATGGAGATGTAACATGGGATAAGAAGAAACCTATCACTGTGCAAATAAATGATTTTATAAACTGATTGGTGATGATTTTGAAGGGATAATGGATAATTATTTCATTGAGTTCAAGAAGAAGATGAGAAATAGAACTAGACTCCCTATGTCTTTGATTGAGAAATACAGCAAGGATATATGTTTTCTGGTAGCACTAATAAATTTGGCATCGATTTGCGATGGCTATGTGTCACAATTGTGACAGCCATGTGTTGCAATTACGATAGTCATAGACGTCATTGTTTTTTAGTCACAAAATATGATGTCTTTCCTCTGCCATCGCAATTATGACTTCAACTGCGACGGCTTGTCGCATGGTCGCATGCGCTTGGGAAGCCACATGTGATCATGCGACAACCGTCACAATTGTGACGAACACCAGTGCAACTGCGATAGCTTGTCACATGGTCGCATGCGCTTGGGAAGCCGCATGCGATCATGCGACAACCATCTCAATTGCGACGGGAGTGGGCATCGCCTATACAACACCCCTGTCGCAATTTGCTGTGTGTGTGTGTGTCACAATTGCGACGAATACAAAATAAAATTAAAAAAAAAATTCTGGGACAAATTACCCTGTTCTGGGTACAAATTACCCCCGTCACAGTTACCCTATTCTTCTTTAAAGATACATAAATCATCACATGGTAGTGTATGCTTATAGCAACATGCACATTGAAACTAAAACTTATATGAATTTCAAATGAGACTCTTGCAGCTTCCACATGAGAGAGAGAGAGAGCAGAACACTTCAAACATACTATAAGTATATTATCTAAAATGTTTATATGCCTTATATGAACCTCAGTTGACCAAAAGCAGGAGGCATTAAGACTAAAACATATTCAATTTTCAATTTTTTGGAAACAATTTAATATCAAACTGCCCTAGTCTTAACACAAAAACATAATTTTGTATGTTAAGAAAGGGTTAGTTATTAACAAATAAGATTTACAGAAAATTCTTACCTGTAATAATTCTGTACATGATTTTCTTTGTTAAGAAATAATTGATTACTAAGTAATAGGATCCAAAAAAAATTACCTGCCATAATAATGTTAGAAGATCCCCCCCCAACACAGTACTCAAGCACAAGCCACAGATGTGCAAAAGTCTCGTACCTAAAAAGGTAAACCTATCAGATGCAAATATAGAGTATATTTGTGCACCATGTTACACTTATGCTCAAATTAAGTTTCAAAATCTTTCCTTTTCTATATGAACAATCTGTATTTCCTTCACTTTAATTAATGTGGAAAAGAACATCTCAATCCATTACAAAACTCACTAATGACTTACAACATGGCAGATCCATCACATATGAAACAGTATAGGAATGAAAAGCAGGAGAAATTACTAGACTACAAAAGGACTAGAAATAAGAAACACAACCTATCATCACTAACTCACCATGCATAAAACTTCAGAACATTAGGATGGTCCAAGGAATGAAGAGTCTACACCTGCAAATAGGCTAAAGCTTTTAGAAATAGATTTTAAAATCAAGATGGTATACATCTGCACAAACTGGTGCAACATAACTTCAACTTCAAGTCCATATAAATTAAAGGAATATAATCATCCACTAAGTAAAAAATAATTGATCATTCCCAATTTTCATGAACAATTCTCTCCTTGAAAAAAAGGCATGTTTATGCATCTGTAATTAGCGTTATGTAAAAAATATAGTTATTCAGAACATTCATCTTCATTTCATTAATCGCTATAGCCTATTTGTCTTGTTCTGCAGAAAAGCCTAGATACTTTTTCAATAGTTGACTTTAAAGCCAAGTTGCTAGTTCTGGTTTAGATCCTGGTTTGGTTTGGTTCAGGGGTGGATTTGAGGATCCAGCAAAACCAAGTTGAGTTCAGGTTTGTCTGTACTAAAAAACTATGAAAATCTAAGAAAATAAATATCAACCTAAAAATAGGAATTAGATATAGAAAATTATATATAAATTTAATTATAACATAAATAATTGTGTTACATTGTAAATATATTATAGTTAAAGTAAGCTTTTCGTATCATTGGTACCATTATTACTAACATAGAGTTAACAGACTATAACAAAAATAGGAGGGTACATTGCTAATATTACCCTTCCCACCTATGAACTGTAGAAGTCCATGCCATCACCTTTGCATATTGGCAAAAGGGGTTTATCCAACCCGAATGGTTGCTAGCTGAATGGTAATACAGTAATCAATGGGCTTTTGACAACCCTAGAAGGATTCTCAAAGCAAAGATATCACCATAGCAAGGAGCTTTGCAACAACATGAAGCTTCCTGTGCTCTCCAATAGAAGCCTCCACAACCTTATGTTACTCAATAACCATTTTATGTTACTCAATAACAATGATAAGATTATCAATATAGATGTAAATACACTACAGAAGTTTTACTTTTCTAAAGTTGGGGACATTTTTTGTGTTTCTGCAACAACATTCCAATCATCTAGTGAAACTTACAGTCATCTATGGGATAGGGGGTATCTAGATCAACATACTCAAATAGAAAGAAATATTTGTGACAATCAAGAGGCACCAGCAATAACTCAATTCCTCATAGGCTTTCAATACATCAAATAGAATAGTATACTTTGACAGTGAGTAACAATTGGAGTTTATAAACCTTCACCTCCGGTGTATACTTTGCAACAGGGGATTCATAAAGAGAATGTCAACACTCAAACAAAAGCTGGCAACCATCCTACGTGGATACAAAAGATAGAGGGAATATATAGAAGCACTGCATATAACTGAGGATTTGAGAAACATCAAAATTCAGGGGAGATACAAGAATAAAAAGTAGGAATCACCGAAAACATTAGATACACGGCAGTCAAAATATATATATCAGTGTTAAGAAATAAAGTAGATATCCCAACTCTTACCACTTTCTGGCATAAGCCTAGAGTCCCAAGAAAAAAAGTAGATATCCCCATCAAGATCACTGCCAAAAGCTTCATCAGGATGAGGCCTATGGCCCTTCTATGGGAAGATTAAGCAATCAACCAAGTGATGCAATCCTGGAGCATCAACTGCTTCTAAGATTCGTACATCACTAGGATATGCAATCTTGTACCTTTCCATATGATTTTATAGTCATGCATATGCAAATGCAGTGTCATTTTTTTAGAAGCTTTTTGAACAAGAGGTAGCAGTTGTGTAAAATGGGGGTTTTGGAATAGAGTTTGACAGTCCATCAAAACATAACGGAGAGGTAATCTGCGAGATGTTGTAGTCACACTGCTTTGGTATACATTTCTGGATTATGATCAGATTATCAGCAAGACCTGTAGAGAAATTGGGTTTATTTCAGACAATGTGGATCTTGATGCAGACAAATGCACTATGTGTAGTGTAGTGACAATGACATTTTTGCTTGGTATCGTGAATTTTACTTGCATTGTTTCATTGAAAAAAAATTCCTTGCAATATATAAAAAATTTGATACAATTTTTCATTTACTAATACTTACAACTCGTGCTTGAAGTTTCAAAAAATCACCAAAGCCGAGCTTGTGTGTCCCATGCTTTTCTAGTACCTACAGTACCCTCATCATGGGAATGAATTTCAAAATTACACAAATAACTCTGTAAAGACAATGCATCCATATTTTAATTAATGCCATAAAAGAGCATAACATAAAAACCATTATTGAACTCTTGTTATAATTAAAAATTTCATTAATACTTACTTTTAAGTTTTCAGAAGTGGGCAACAAGTTAGCTCCCCTCTCTTTTATTTCCTGACTCTGAGGCTGTATGGATGGCAAATGTAAAAGTTCTTTTCCAATTTTCTTTAGCAGCTTTTTAATGGAACTGATCGGGTCATCAGTCTCTACTAAATCAATTAAAAAAGGGTCCTCCTCAAGGGGGGACTCCTGAGGGACTGCAGGTTGCTTTCCCTCTCTCTGACCATTGGCCCTCTGTGACAACAATAGTATTAGTATTATCAAAATTATTCCAAAACAATGAAGAAAACAACATTAAAAAAATAACATTTTGCTTCTATCTAGTTTGCACAATTACAATGAGTTTTACCTGCTCATGTGTAGATAAATTGGGAATATCATCACCATCCCCTCCAGGCAGTTGCTCCATATTGTGCCCCTGTGTCAAAGATCAAGTATAAAAATGTTAGCCAAAAATTTAATAACTAAATGGTATGTTGGAGTCATTGATTAGAAGTTGGTTTAATAGTATGTACCACCCCCATGATAGTAGCCTTGTTTGTATCTATGTGGTTCAAATTGTAATCAATAAGCAGCTCTTCCCCTGCATGTATTGATTTTATTGCACAGATGAATACACGATTTCCCTCGCGTGCCTCAAATATGCAATCGGGTTGCTTTATAGTTGACCCAGGTTGTGTACTATTTATAAAACCTGCAATATTCCCTGTTGCTTTTGGCCTTCCATTAATGTATATAGCCACACTTTTACTTTGATTATTGTCTTGCTGTTGTATATAATTTGCCGAGAGTGCATACCTACACATACTTTTTTTATATTGAACAATACACATCCAACTTTTGTAATCGTAACATGGTCCAACATACTCCATCAATTCAGAAACTTTGTTGTAAGACACCTTTATGCCGTCCATAGAAATGAAATGGTCATATAGATTTCATATAGGATTTTGAAGATGATAGTGTTCTAAGGCAAAGAATCCATTCATATAACCATAATGACATTAAATGTTTAAGCATGGACAATCATCAAATACCAAAATAGAGCAGCAATAAATCATTAGCAATAGTATTTTCTTGAAAGTTTCTAAAGCCTTTTCAAAAAATCCATTTTGTACATATCATGCAATCATGGCATTCCATGATACCACATTTCTTAGATGAATTTGTTCAAAGAGTTCATGTGCCTCGTCTATATTTCCACATTTTGCATACATGTCGCAATTGGTTTTGGTTCTATGATGACTACTAAGGGGGATGTTGGTCTTAACACAAGAACTAGAGGTACCATAAAGAAAAATGATAAGTGTGGTGATAAACAATGTCAAGACCATTAGGAACTTTAACAAAACTTCTTCCAAGTTGAATTGGAAGCTAGTAGTACCCTTAATAGAGTAAATATTTGCTTAGTTTAAAGCTTTTATTTCTATCTATGCTCTATGTTTTTTGTCTTTTTTGTGTGTCCTTGCTGATGTTTTATCTACCGAAAAGAGTTTTTTAAGTATTATCGAAATATTTTATTTACTACTTTAATAAAAAACTATAATGTTACTATGAAAAATATTGTTTAATATTAAAATTTTAATTGTCAAGACTTATTGTAACCATTTTCTCGTATTTGCAAGTAATTAACCATAGTGATAAATTATGATACATTTTTTTTAATATATCCATCAAAATCTCTTGAATTATTGTTTCTATGACATTGTTATAATGTACTAAAAACACCTAGAGGTTCTATTGGATAGCCAATAGACACGGATATAAATAGTCTTATTGACTAAGCACTATAGAATATATCTTTGATGAATAAAACTATTGACAAACATGACTATTTATACATGTTTATAGACCATCCAATAACACGTGTACATATTTTTACTAATTTTATATTTTTACTAATTTGAATGGGGAATAATTTGGAAATAAAAAGTGCATTTCTGAGATAAATAAGAAGTGCAGATCTGATTGTGAAAGGTTGTGTCCCTTTCAAAGGGCATAAATAATGAAGAGTTGCATTCTTTCAAGGGTGCTAATAGTGAAATGGTGTGTCTCTTGCCAAAGGGCATACATGATGAAGAGGTGTGACCTCTTTCTCACATTGAGAGATATAAAGGGAAGGAATCAAAAGCATCTAGTAACATCACCATGAGTGAGATCAGATCAGAATTGTTATTTATGAAGTCTGATAATATTCTTAAGCAGAATTTAATAGTAATATTAATATAGACTGCAATATGTATGAAAGTCACACTTAATTTCATATATATTCATAATACATGAGAAGTTAGTATACTTATAGTCCAAATCATGTTATCATTGTCAGTCACCATCTATGAAAAGTCACAGTGGCTTTTTTAAAGATTGCCATAAATAGATTAACTTAATACACAATCTAATCAAAAATCTAGAAACATATTAACTATGAGTTGTAGAAATATGATATCATCTACTTCTTTAGGTATCATCTGCGAGACCAATGATCACGGGCTACCAGAATTCTAGGTTGATATCCCTAGCTCGCGGGCCTTGAAGGTAGAGATACATAATCAGCAAGCATAAGGCCACATGAAAGTGTTATAGGATAGATGCTATCTCAGTATGCCCGAATATAGAGAAAATGGGAAGAAATCCATTAAGCAGTGAAATCAGAGATGATGCCCTAGCTCAAAATATCAACACATATTCATCAAAACATCTATTCAACAAGGATGCTCTCGGGCTCTCATAAATTCAATAGTGGAGAAATGAATGAATGAAGTGTAGATAGAGGAATATATAACAGTGAAATAATATCAAGTTTAAACCATCAAACATAGTGGACCCCTCATAAAATATGAAACAATGAAAGGATCGCAAGCTCCAAGACATGAATGTAAAAGTTACCACAGTATACCAAGTTTCCAGCGCTCGGGCCCTCAATTTCAATAGAAGCCAAGATGATGCCTATGCTATTGATATTTGTCATTGATGTCATTGTTTGGTCTGACAATCTTATCTCCAACCTATCCTCTAGTTTGACAGTGTTGTTACAGGTACAAGTTTTGGTCTATATAATGGTGTAATAAAGTTTTTGGTCTAGTCCTATTTGGTATAGCGTGAGATATCCTTTTTAAGATTGTTGACATCTCTAACTTTTGGGGTAATGTGCTCACATGATTCCATCTCCGTTTCAAGTTGACTTGTGGAATGTAGGTCTGGTGTATATATAAAAAGTGGCATCAACACATAATAGATGACAATGATATTGATGTGATTTATGATATATGATATATGATAGTGATATATTGATGTGTATAGTGAACTGATATATGTCTACAATTTAGTAATTTTATAGAATAAATTTGTACTTTAGCATGAACTATATTTCATGCATATGCAGATGCAATTGTAACTCGTTCAAATTTGTATTTTACACTCCAATAGTAAGCTGCCTCTCAGATATAATAGCTGGCTTTTGCATTTTGGGCAGTGAGCCCCTTCGACAATGAGCCACCTAACAATGAGTCATCCCAACAGTGAGCCACCTATGCATTCTTGTTGCCTAGATTTTTGAAATGTCAAAATTTAAAAATTCTAAGGCATTTCCATTTTATTCGCAAAAATATATTGGAAACATTAACTTTTTGCAAAAAAAATTCTCAAACCTTAACTTTTTGCGAGTCTCAACTCCCAATCATGAACTTTTGGCGAGAATAATTCCCAAATCCCAACTTTTTGCGAGAATCTTTCCAAAATCTTAACTTTTCCCATTTCTTAACCCCGAACTTTTCGCATCCACTTAACTATTTTGGTTTTGAAAGTTCAATTTCAAGAAATCAACAAGGACGCAAATTTGAATGCTGAGTTTTAACATGGCAATGATTTATCCCTAGCTCATGGGCTATGTAGTCAAAACACACAGCTCACTAACCTTGGTGCTTGGCCATGAGTTGGCTTAGTTCATCACTTCATGCAAACATGAGCTAGGGCATGACATAATAAATGGACTCAATAGCACCTCTGCACATATGGAATAGTTTCAACAGCAACATGAATGCCGCAAGCCACAGTCTATAGCAGTAGATTCAAATTGGCTCCCAACTAAGCACGGACCACATGCATTATGGAGGTAATCAAAGCAGAGAATGAAGCATAAGTAAATAAAGATAAAGATGTCATTCTCGGGTTGCACAATACAGAAGTGACGCTCGAAGTACCTGAGTGCATGATAAAGGGAAGAGAGGGCGACACAAAATGAGGAGGAAGTGAAGTTTAAAATCATACCTTTCTCAGCCTTTTGGATTCTGAATGTACAATCCAGTAGATCCCTTTCACCACAGAGATGCCTAGCCACAGAGATCTCCTCGTCCAACAGCTACAAAAAACCCTCTCGCCACAGAGATGCCTAGCCGCAGAGATCTCCTCATCCAACGGCTACAAAAAACCCTCTCGGCGCTATTATAGAAATGACCAACATTTTCTTTTCTTTTTTTTTCTTATATCCCGTTAACGTCGCAATTGTGACGCTGTCGGGGTATAATTGAAAAAAAAAAGCCAAAAAGACATAACATTTGCCCGCCGTTGCAAATTGCCATCACAATTTCACCCCAAATGTATTAGTGTAGACACAGATTTTACTTATCCATAGGCAGTCACACCTAGGGTTTCATGGTTAATGCCATTACCCTATGAACTCAACATAGATGAAGCTACTGTTCCAATCACGACCCTCTTAGCTGAAGAAATTGATACCAAAGCACCTTACTTTGGAACATTTGAAGAGGCCAAATCTAAGATTTCTTTGGGATTATTGGCTGCCACCACAGAGAGGAAAAGAAAGAAGATAGTGAAAAATCTAGAAGAGTATGTTAAAGAATCTAAGAAGAATGCACCACTAGAGTTGACCCAAGGATTGGGAGAAGATGAACTGAGTGCAACCAGTGGTAGTGAAAAAGAAGAAGAAGAAGAGAATAAACTAGTAATTGTCGAGTCCCCGCCAAAGAGAAGAGTGTTGAAACGTAAAGTGTTAGTGACACCATCACTAAGGCCTCAAACTAGAAGAACTACAGCTGAGACTCCTAAGATGCCTCCTGCATATGCTAAGTGAAAACCTGCTCAACCCAAGGCAGTGCCGACTGAAGTTGTGAAGAAGCTGAGAAGGACACTTTTTTTAACAAAAGATGATGATGAAGAAATCGAAAGTGATGAAGGAATAAAGGGGAAGGTCGCACAACAGGGTGCACATCAACTCATTGTTGATGAATTATGTCTTAAGATTACTAGGATTGCAACAGTGGATGAGGTGAAAAGATTTAAGTTTGGAAAAATGAGCATTGGAGATAAAGAGAAAGTTGAGGATGCTATTCTTGAAATGTTATGCATTTTCAAGATGCTGCCAATTGAAATTGAAAATAGAATTCTAGAAGAATTATGCAACAGGATTGCACAGAAATGGGAGTATGCTCTACTAACAAAGAAGGAAATAAGGGAGAATACATTAGCACAAGTTGAATCCTCTCTCACCCTGGCCAACATCAAATAGATAATTGAGCAATACAGAGGCAAGTTTGATCCTAAACTTGGAGCCTATCTAATTCTTCAACACAAGATTGAGGTTGTTGTACAAGAAAGTTTAAAAATTTTGAAGGTATTGTTTGGATTGTTACCCGCCCAGGATGAAGAAAAGGATGAAGGAAAGAATGAAGGAAAAGATGCTACCACTTCAACAGTTGTTGAACTTGACACCAAGCAAAACAAAATGGAGACTGATACTCCTAAGGAAGTGAAAACATAGGATACACCTGAGGTTCACATCATTGACATACCAAAGGAGAGCTCCATTAAGAATTCATTCTTAACTGAGGATGATTTAAAGAATACTAAAGCAACTAATACACCCTTGCCAGGTAGTAACATTGTACTATTACAAGTCATGGATTATCCCACCACTACTAATACACAATCTGCTGATGAGAATCCTACTCTATCTAGAGTTACTACTGTTGACAAGTTAGTTGGTACAAGCCTTACTGAGGACCCCATCAAGTTGGTACCACTAACTCAATCTATTGAGGAAGAAGACAAAGCAGAAGACAAAATTCAAAGTCCTCATCATAGCAAAGAAGAACAAGGAATCAAATTAGCTGAACAAGTTGTTAGTCCTCATGCCGAGGATAAGGGGAAAGGAGAAGAAAATATCAAGGGAAAATTCATTGAAGAACAAGAGCCAAAGGAGCAAGAGGCAATAAAAGCTCTTGTGCAGATGTCGAGTGGAAGCACCCCACCAAGAGTACAAATGGAGAAAGATGAGGTAACAATTGATGAAGTCATTTTTATTCCTAAATGGGATACAGATAACCTTTCTTATGAGCAACTGTAGATAATGAAAGATTTGTTGACAAGAAAAAGTAGGAAAGCAGAACTCCAAAGAGAGCATCAGCAAAAATAGGTTCTTCATGAAATAAAAGATATATTTAATGAAGTATATGACTAATCAAATGTAAATAGTTTCATTCCCATATTGGAACAACTTGTACACATTGTTCAGAAAGTCAATAATGAAGTTAGTTGTGCAAGTGATAAGTTATTTGAATGGTCTGAATGGAGGTTTGAGACAAAAATGCTATAGAAGATATCTGTCGAGATAGCAGTGAAACAGGTTGAGCTGTCCAATTTGGTAAAGAAGACCGAAGGATTAGTTGTGAATGGATAGTCTCTATTGGCCAAAATTTGTAATGTTGAATTGTTCACTGATGAGAATCAATGATTGCTTGATACTCTCAAGAAAGAGATTAAAGCTACAAGTTAGTCCCTCACCTTAGATGTCAACACCAGTGCTGCACATTTTGTCAAAATCATGTAGACCCAAGGTAAGTTAGCCGAGCTGATGGCTAATGATGGCAAGATTCATTCTCGCCTACTCTCGATACAAACTATTTTGACACTGCATCTAGAAGCTATACAAAGAAAATTAGCTAAGGCTAAAGAATTGATCTAGAGTGATCCACATTTGTCCATAGCCGAGAGCCTCATTGGTTTAGCTGCCGACTTAGAAGTGCAGATAGAAGTTTTGAACATTGCTTCAACTGCTTGGATGGATGCACTTTATATGATCATGGTGCTGCATAAACCTTTTTTGGAGAAAATTTGTGAGCTACCTACTGATGAAGAAATCCATTGTGTCAAAAATAAGGGGGAATCATCATGACATGAGGACGGACAAGGACTATATAGGGACAAGTAACAAAATTTTTGAATGTATATATATCTCAGGGGGAGTATTAGGCTAGTACAAACATATTTCTATAATTGTAATTACATATGTCATGACAAAGTGTTTTTGCCACTAATGTCAAAGGGGGAGATTATAGATCTCTATAGTTTTGTTGACCATTAGTGCTTCACACTTAGTCATATACCTAGGCAATGATGGTCGGTCATCACTGTGACCGAGTCATTTTGTAAAGGCAAAGTTATGTATTGTATACTTACTGAGTAGTAGTATTGCCGAGTAAATTCATGGTCACTATGTGTTTGTATTATGCCAAGTATAGTTATTGCCAAGTTACATATATCAATGATTACCAAGTGATAGAGAAGTTCAACCGATGCCGAGTACAGTTAATGCCAAGTGCCAGGAATAGATTTTGCCAAGTTAGCCAGGAATGTCATACAAGTTTGGAATGGCACAATGATCGAGGTAAACTATTTTTGGTGATAATGATGTTTTGTATTTTTTCTATTGAGGTAATTATATAGTTTAGGCGGCAATAGAAATAAATCTGAACCATAGATCTTGAAATGGTAAAACATTTTTGTTATTATATAAGGGAAAGATCTAAACCAAGAGAAGTGTGTGAATCAGAGATATAAGATCGAATGAGTATGAGAGAATTATCAAAGAAGTATATTCAGAATAGTGAAGTATTCAGACAGAGTTCATTGACCGAGCTAAGTAGTGAAAGGACAAAATCAAGAAAGATCATATAGAAGAGATCAAAATACAGAGTAAAGAGGAGATCTGTAATCTGCATACAAGTGCAAACTGAAAGATCAAGTACTGAGACATTTTGACCAATGTATCAGGGTAAATCTCTTAACCAAGTAGTCTTAGCAGACTTTATGTAAATCTCTTTACCGAGTGCTTACTTTGTTGTAAGTTTATAAATCCTTTAACAAGGTAGACTATGTAAGTCTTTTTGCTTTTGACAGAGTAGACCTTTCACAGGGTAGATCATGATTTGATCACATTTTGTAAGCCTTAACAGGCTAAACTTATTACTGCAGTAGTGAAGATTTGTGGGTGTCATCCCCACCCCAGTTTTACCTTTCAAGGGTTTCTAGGTTACCAAAATCATGGTGTTATGAGTGATTTCATTTATGCTACTTTATATGTTTAGTTGCTTACAATGATCAAGTTTTGTTTATATCATGCATAAAGTTTTATCAGATTAAAAGGATAAAAGTAGGTAATATCTAATTCACCCCCCCCTCTTAGTATTACTTTCCCACTTATAATTCCAACATGTGGGACCGAAAAGTAGTACAACCATCACTGACCACATCATGATGATATGAATACTTCTTTATATCACATTTGGTAACCCTTTAGGAAACTAGTATAACCCTCACTAGTTGAATGACCAACTATGGGAGTATGAATACCAGTTTCAATGGATTCAATGTTGCAATTGGATTTTGGTATTGAGATATGGAAGATCTAAATAGCCAAGGTATCCATTTGCGTAAACAAACAAAGGTCAACCCTCCATCCTATATGAAAGTCCTCGACGGTTCTTTGATGACCATGTCGTTGGATGAATTCACATAAGTTGTTGGATCTCCCTCAAGACAGTCACTTAGAGAGAATAAAAATATCATGTCTCCATCATCACCAATCTAGTCGAAACATCATTGATTAGCTAAAAAGACACGATAAAAATCCAATAAAGATTCATCAAAAAGCTTCAAGTGTTTTGCAATGTATCAAGATTTTCAAAAAGAATTTCCAAACACTCTAATCATTTAAGTGATGTCAATTTTTAATCCCGAATAATAAAGTCAATGAAGGCTCAAGGATCAAGTTGTAGGATCAAAATAATTGGTTGTGATCAATGATATCCATCAAAGGTTCAACAAAAATCTCTCTTCTAAAGCTCTGATAAGTCCCTCTGATGTGTGACCGAAAGTAGCACTATTGAATCCATTTGTACCAAAAAATCCAATCATTTCCTACCCCCAAGTGATAAATGTGATCGTGTGACAAACTTAGGGCAATAGGAAATGCAACAATGCAACTCAAAGGTTTTATTATGACTACGCACAAATGACGGATGCAATGAAGATTTACAAGTGAGATGATGGCAATGCAATATGTACACATGCAACTAGGAAAGACTTAAGGGAATAAAAGGCACTTGATTACCAAGTTTTCACCTTTTGGGTTAATTTTATTTTTTTTTCAATTTCACTTTTTTTTGCTACCAAGGCGCCTAATTGCTAGGTTTTCACCAAGGCACTTTTTTATCTTTTTTCATTTTTTTTTTTCAATTTTTTTGATCTTTTTGATTTTCTCATGTACAAAAGTGATGCTTGATTCATCGAATACACACTCGTATGATACTCTTTCTTCTAATACTCTCTCATCTGATTAGGTATGAAACCTCTTTAAATGGATTCTATTAATGGGCTCTTGTAATTCTTCCCCATCACATTTGGCTAATTTATAAGTTCTCGTTCCAAGTGAAGAAAAAATAACAAAAGGACCAAGCCAATTTGCTTCCCACTTACCCTTCTTTTCCCTTTCTGCTTGATTTTTAGGGTTCTCCCTTAGCACTAAATCACCCACTTGAAAGACTCTTGGTTTAATGTGCTTGTTATAGTTCCTTGAAATCCTATTTTGATAAACTTTCAAATGTTTGTAGGCTTGTGCTTGATGTTCTTCTAACAATTCCAATTGTTGAAGTCGAGAAACTCTATAATCCTCATCCGTTATTAATCCTTGCAATGATACTCTTCGGGATGGGATTTCAACCTCCAAAGGTAAAATAGCTTCGGCTCCATAAACCAATGAATATGGTGTAGCTCCTGTAGGTGTTTGAATACTAGTTCTATAATCCCATAAAGCCAGGTTGATTTGTACGTGCCAATCTCTTCCTAATTTGTTCACCGATCTCTTCAAGATTTTAAGGATATTCTTATTAGTAGCTTCATCTTTTCCATTTCCTTGTGGATAATAAATGGAAGAAGAGTGATGGGTACTATGAAAAGTATCACAAAGTTCATCTACATCTTTGTTCTTGAAATGTTTTCCATTGTCGGTAATTATGGCATGAGGAATACCATATCTACAAATGATGTGATTAAGGATGAACATAGAGATTTGTTTGCCTATAGCAGTGATCAAAGGAATGGCCTCTACCCATTTAGTGAAGTATTTCATAGTCATGATGATGTATTTGTGCCCATTAGAAGAAGGTGGATAAATTACACCAATCAAGTCAAACCCCCATTGATAAAATAGCCAAGGTGTAACAAAAGGATGTAGTTCTTGTGCTGGTACATGTATCATATCACCATGATATTGACATTTTGCACATATCTTAACAAAGTGGCAAGCGTCATTTTCTAAGGTTTTCCAAAAATACCCCATGCAAAGGATCTTCTTAGCTAAGTTTAACCCGCTTGAGTGTGACCCGCAAATGCCCTCGTGAACCTCATGTAAAGCTACCTTAGACTCTTCTTCCTCTAGACATCTAAGTAAATTTTTGTCAAGATCCTTACGATACAATGTGTCGAAAAGGATAATATAATGAGCCGATTGTCTTATGAAGTGTCATTTTTGGGCTTAGGATTATTTTTCAGGTGATACTTGGTCTTTAAGGTATGTGTAAATAGGGTCGTACCAAGGTGAGTCATTTGCATTAAGTAAAGAAATCATTTGGGTATCAGGAAGGTCAAATGTCAGTTTTTCCAACTCTTCCACCAAGAATTTGTACCTTTCATTTTGATCAGGATTTAGGAGTAATGAAGCCAAGGTAGCCATTGCATCGGCAGCTCTATTCTTCTCTCTTAGAATTTTCTCAAAAGTTATCAACACAAAGTATTTTTTCCAAGCATAAACCATTGTCTTGTAAGGTAGTATCTTTTCATCTTTTGTGTTGTACTCATCATTGACTTGATTGATCAATAATTGAGAATCACCATACACTTGTAATTCAGTAATATTCCATTCTAAAGCCATCTTGATACCAATGACTAAAGCTTCATACTCAACTATGTTATTGGTGCATGGGAATAAGAGCTTATATGATTTAGGAATAGTATACCCTTGAGGGGTAATCAACAATATGGTGTCTTCGAAACCTCCTTGTGTGTATGATCCATCAAAGTATAATTTCCATGTCTTAGCTTCTATATTAACAATTGCTGCATCAAGAAACTCCACTTGAATGGGATGTGTAGAAACCAATGGATTTTCAACTAAGTGATTTGCTATCACTTGTCCTTTAATGGCCTTTCTATCCACATATTCAATATCAAACTCACTTAACACCATGACCCATTTTTCTATTCTTCCTATTAGGGCAATTTTGCTAAGCAAGTATTTCAAAGGGTCAATCTTTGCAATGAGCTTCACTTTGTGCATCAACATGTAGTGTCTCAATTTTTTGGAAGCAAAGACAATAGCTAGGCATGCTCTTTCCATGAAAGTTTAGTTTAATTCATACTTGATCAATGTTCAGCTCAAATAGTAAATAGCTCTCCCCTTTCCTTGATCATCTTCTTGCTCCAAAAGAACTCCTAAAGACCTCTCGATTGCTGATATGTACAAGAGAAATGGTTTTCCTTTGATAGGTGGCATTAGAATTGGTGGATTGATTAAGTAGGTCTTCAACAAAGTAAAGGCCTTGTCACATTCTTCATCCCATATAAAAATGGTTTCTTGTGTAGCAATTTAGTGAATGAGTGACACTTTTCAGGTAGTTCAGAAATGAACCTCCTTATTGATTGAAGTTTTCCTTGAAGAGACCTCATTTGGCTAATTTTTCTAGGAATTTCCATTTCCATGATGGCTTGAACCTTTTTGGGATCCACTTCAATGCCTTTTTCTGAAACTATGTATCCTAATAGTTTTCCGGATTGAACACCAAAGACACATTTTTTTGGATTGAGCCTTACTTTGAATTGTTCCAAGCGTGTAAATATATTTTCTAGAATTTGTAAATGGTCCTCTCTTTGATGTGACTTAGCCAATACATCATCCACATAATCTTCTAAGAAGGTGTGCATCATATCATGAAAAATAGTATTCATTTCCCTTTGGTAAGTAGCTCCGACATTTTTGAGGCCAAATGCCATTACATTCCAACAAAAAGTTCCCCAAGGGCATGTGAAGGCTATCTTTTCATGATCTTCGGGTGCAATCTTAATTTGGTTGTATCCACTAAAACTATCCATCAATGAAAACATGGAGTGACCAGTTGTTAAGTCCACAATTGCATCTATGCTTGGAAGTAGGAAGTCATCTTTGGGACATGCAAGATTGAGATCTCTAAAGTCTGTACATACACAAATGGATTTGTTGTTCTTGGTAACTGGTACAATATTTGATATCCATTCTGAATAAGCAATTGCTCTTATGAACCCCACCTTTAATAATTTCTCCAATTCTACTTTAACTAGAAGAGCTATATGTGGATGCATTTTCCTCAATTTCTTCTTGACTGGTTTAACCCCTGGTTTGACATTCAAGTGATGCATGATGAAGTTTGGATCTAATCCCAGCATGTCAGCATAGGACCATGAAAAATTCACTTGCTTTTCTTGGAAAAATTTGATGAAATCCTTTCTCTCTAAAGGTGTAAGTGAAGCTGCTAGATGTATGAATTTGGGCTCCAATTCGGTTCCAATGTTGACTTTCTCTGTAAGCTCTATAAGAATTGGTGATCTTTCTTCTTCATGTGTTGGTAAGGTATCCAACCTCTCTTCCTTAGGTGCCACAGTTGGGTTTTCACCCTCGGAAACATCCTTTATTTTTACTTTTTTTGGTTCTACTAGTGCCACATGGTGGTTTTCACTACTAGAACTCTTCATTTTTTTACTTTTTTTCATTTTTTCTTTTGGATTAAGAGGGTGGACCCCTACCTTTCTTATCATGTTGGGATTAAAATCTTCAGTGAAAGAGGGCTCAACCGCATTTAGGTATTGTGTCATTGCTTGGTCATTGGGAAAGTATAGTAAGTCACTTGGTTCAGTTAGGTCCCAATCAATAAGCTTGGGATGTATTAAGGGTAAAGATTCAATTGGTAAATTTTCATTGGTTGAGTTTAAGGACATGACCTCATTAGATGGTTCATACATTGTATCGTTAAGGTTAATAACATGAGCTTTCTCAAGATGATCCATGGAAGAAGGATTGAAGTCTTCTTCACTTGAGTCCTCTAAGACTTCTACGGGAAAGAATACATGTGGGTTAAACCTAACATTCAAATCACCCTCCCATGAAGGTACCCAAGGCTCACCTATCCATGGCTAATTAATGTGTGCTTGCCCTATAGGAAGTATCTCTGGATCTTCACTATCTTGAGTATGTTCTTGAGGAACATTGGTATAAGAATGTATTACAACAATCTCTTTTTCATGACAAGAGTCTTCAAATAAAGAATCCCACTCATATTCTCTAGAATCATCACCATCAATATCGGACTCTACCATGTGTACTTGTTCATAAAAATCATGCATAGGGCTAGAACTTTCTCCTTTGTGTTGGTAACCTACCCCTGATTTTCTTCCTTTGATCTCCAAGAAGGTTCAATAGGTTCAAGAAAACCTCTATTTCTCCTACCTAAGGGTCCTCTTCCCTTATATCCCATTTTTTGCATAATTTCAAAACCTTTTCCATATTGGTCAGTTTGGATATTGATGTGTTGAACTCTTTCCACGGGATTATTTGAAGTATCACTTTCATCTTTGTAGAGCCATTGTAAAACCTCATTATCTTCTTTCTCAAGTGTTGTCTGGTCACTCTCTCTTACAAAATGAGAGTTGTATATGTGAGGAGGATGTGCCTTAGAAGGTTTTCCATGTGTTTTTGGGGACGTAGGTAAATCAAATAGAGAAATAGAGTATTCCCCTACTCCTTTAGAATCGATTCTACATTGTTTTTCAAATGTGTGCATCATCTCACTCATTTGTTTATATTGGGCTTCTTTGGCTTTATCTCTCTCTCCTCTTTAGTAGGTTTAGCAAGTTCCACCTCTGGTGTGGATAATCTATCTAAATTCTCATTTAAACTTGGATCCTTATAACTCACTTTTTCCTTTCCCTTAGCCGATGTAGTTGAGTTAGTTTGAATAGGGTTTGATGCAGAGGTAACATTTGATGTTAACTTGGGATCATCACCTTTAGTTTCTTCAATGGTAGTATTGGGAACAATCCCTTCGCTATTGTGAGGAATAAATAACTCATGAAGATGCTTCAATGTGCTACAATATTGAAAAGGATTTGAATCCCCTCCAATTGTGATTTCTTCTCCCATGTACGGAAAATTGATACATTGATGGTATGTAGAAGGAACTGCTTGCATCTTGTGTATCCATGGCCTCCCCAGTAAGATGTTATAAGTTAACTTCATGTCTAGGACTTGACATATGGTGTCCTTTTTGATGGGTTCAACTTGAATAGGTAAGACAATCATGCCTTTTGAAGATCTCTCCTCCTCATCATAAGCTTTAATGGTAATTTGCTTCTTAGGATCAATAGAAGATTCAGATAAACCTAAAGACTTGACAAGGTTTAAAGTGCAAATATTAAGACCAGCTCCGCTATCTATGAGAACTCTCTAAACCCTATGTCTTTGAATGATGACTTCTATATGCAATGACAAATTTTGAGGATGAGTGATGGACATATCATCTTGATCTGAAAATGAGAGACAATGTGATGCAATGAGGTGTCCCACCATGTTTTGAAACTTTTATTCCTCCAAGTTAATAGGAACATTAGTCCCCAATAGGGCTTGTTCTAAGATCTCCCTATGATTTGGAGATAATTTTAACAACTCCAAAATACAAATTTGAGCTAGAGTCTTTTGTAATTGGTCCACCAAGTTATATGAATTTATTGTTGTAGATGGTTGTTTAACCACAATATTTGATTGTGTAGGACCAATAGGTTTAGGATCAGCCCCTTGTAGGGTAATCCTTGAAGTTTTCCCCCTAGTAATGGTGTAAGATGTTTCTTCTTTGGGTTGTTCCTTGATTACAACATTGACACCATGCTCACGTCTGGATAATGTATTGATAGTGTTATCATAATGATGAGAAAAATTGACATTATTGCTACCTTTTTTATTCGAATTAGAAGATTCACCCTTCTCATGGTTATAGAAAGGTTGTTTAAAGGCCGTGCGATCTTTATTGTTTGGAGGCCCTTCTATCGTGATCACACCATTGTCAATCAAATCCTATACCACATTTTTCAACTGCAAGCAATCATTTGTTGTATGTCTTCTATTTATGTGGTATTCACAATGACTAAACTCACTCCACCAGTTGGGCTTGTTTTGCAGTTCATACGGTTGAGCTCTGGGTAAATCAATAATCTTATTAGCAATGAGCGTTCTCAATGCATTCTCAAGAGGTTCACCCAAAGGTGTGAATGTCCTCTTGGGAGATGGTGCAAAGAATTTCTTAGACTTGTTAACCCCTTGAGTGTTCCCAAAGTTGTTATTATTGGTATTGTTGTTAAAAGGCACTTTGGAAACTTGATTTGCATTATTCACTTGAGTAGGTGTTCTCATGAGAGTAAAGGGAGTGACTTTCAAATTATTAGAGTCAACAACCCCATCATTGATCACACCTTTATTGTTGTTCCTCAACCCAAATCAGCTATAGGTGTTAGGAAAATTCTTATTTTGATTGTTATTGTTGTTAGAGGTATTGTTGTTGTTGTAATTCTTATTATCATTATACAACTTTAGTTCTCCACTTTTAACCAATACCTCCTCCATAGTCACTCCATTTTCAATAAGATCTTGAAAAGTCTTAGGACATTGCATCCTTAACTGATAGTTCATTTCATTACTCAAGCTATTTATAAAGATGTCCATCTTTTCCTTTTCTGGTACACTTCAAGGGTATCTAGCAAATACTGCCCTCCATCTTTGTAAGAAAAGTAGGAATGCTTCTCCTTCTCTTTGCTTGGTGTTGCATAAGGTAATCATTATAACTTCATGTTTGATATTATATGAATAGTGTGTTACAAATTTAGAAGCCAACTCTTCAAAAGTTCGAATGTCGAAAGGTAATTTTGAAAACCATTCCATGGCCATGCCTCCCAAACTTCTAGGAAACAACCTCATTAAATAAGTAGTGTCATTCATGAACTCCAAGCTTAATGCACAAAATTCCCTTAAATGATCTTGGGGATTAGATGCTCCTTTGTATTTATCAAACTTAGGGAAGACAACATTACTAGGGAATGGTATCATGATTAGACTCTTGTCAAATGAAAAGGGGCACAATGCCTCTATTGAAAAGGGTTTTGGAGCCCCACTTTGCTTTATTGTGTCCAATTGTGTTTGGAATAATTTGAATTGCTTGTTCATGATATCAATTGGATTATCATCAACTTTCTCTTTCTTAAGTTGATTGACATCATAGTCATGAGGGATTTTAAGACCTTTTTGGGCTAGGTCTAGAAAATACTTATCCTTATCTCTTTCTAACACTTTTTCCATGAGCTTCATGAAGTATGGGCTTTGTATGGCTTCATTAACCTTTTCATCAGTTGCATCTTCAGTAGTTGGTTCACCATTGCCCCCATTGTTAGTGTTGTATAACCCTTGATTGTTAGGGTCTATTCCTCCATTGTTGTTGTTATTTGACCCTAGATTGTTTGGGTCAATACCTCCTCCATTGTTATTATTACCATGGTTACCTTTGTTGGTTTGATCTGAACCCGAGTTACCAGAATAAATCATGTTGGTTTCTACCTCTTGGATGGGTTCTTGTGGTATTTTTGAGGAGGTAAATGTATCACTTGGAAAAGGAAGTTCTTGCTTAGATAAGTTTTGTCTACTTGCAAGGTTTTCTTTACATAATACGATCAAGTGAAAGCTGGCATGAGCATAAAAGCTCTTGGAAATAGGCTTTTATCTTACTTTCTTGTGGCCAAATCCTTACAAAATTTTCAAAAATATTCAAAACTAGGATTTCTAACCAGGTGACATATTGGAACAGATAAAACATCCAAAAGGGTACTCAAATATGAAATCAAAATTTTTTGAAACCCCTAAGAAATGCTCACTATTTTCCCTTCTTTGTTTTTGGGCGTCACTTTCTTGGGTGTAGGCGTGACTTGACACTTAGTACGTGGTTACTAGAATTTTCCTAGGTGGCACTCTACAAGTCAGCAGATGGCTTTTCTTTGTTGATAGGCATTTCTTAACTTTTTCCAAGCGTTTCTTGAAATGTCACAAGCGTGACTTCCTTATTGACAGGCATTTCTTGAATAGTCATATGCGTGACTTTACTATGTATAAGCGGTTTTTCTCTGTGTGCAGGCGGCACTTTGTAGACTAGGTTGTAAATTTCAATTTTAAAAAGTTGTAAGATCAGGTCTGCAGAATATTCTTGCTTGAAAATGAAGTACAAACACAACACACACATCAAATTTGTACCATGTCCCTAAAACCACACTAAAAGTGTATGTTCTCAATCATTTTTTCACAAGTATAAACAAGAATATCTTCCAAGCAATCTACCTAGAGTCAGATTTGGCTTTTAAACACGTTTGGCTCTAAAAGGAAGATTACTACTTAACATGATTTTAATGAACACCTCTATTCTAGATCATGTCAATCTCTTTTACCCACTTGTGGGGCTTCCCACATGCACAAAAGCATAATTTGGCGCAATCCCAAAAGGACTACTAGAGGAAGTGAAGAATACTTGCACACAACCTAGTCATTCTCCTATTAAGGAAGAATGTATTTGTTTATAGTGGGTCAAATAGTATCATGGCTAAAGTGATTGTCTCCCACTTGGGTCATTCCCTCTCACCCTCCTCGTAAGGAAAATCTTGAGAGGCAGGCCCTTTAAAGATCTAGTTTATCTAGCATGTATAGAAAAATAAGAAATCGAACTTAGTTCAACAAGTTTGGGAATTTGGTTCACTTAGAAAGTGACGAGCATATCCCTATTGTTGTTCCTTGTTCCAAACACTTCAAGAAAAATTTGTTCTTTTTCAATCTCGTGACAAGGAGATTCTTATAAGTGAAATGTTTGGTTAATTCTTCATCCCTTTCTTTCTACCAATTTGAACTCACACTTTTGTCTTTTTGATCCACTTCATAAAATGGAGAGCATATGCCTAATGTTTTTTCAATTTGGACAAATAGTAAGGTTTTTCCTATTAAGCTAGATCCAAAGAAAAGCCACAATTTAAGAAATACAAGCTTGATATGAAAAACACCTCTTTTGTAGCTAGCAAAGGCTAGGCACTTTTTTGAGGTTTTTGATGTCTATTTGCTTACTTACCTAGTGGCTATCGTTCCCACTCCAGCTCCTCCAACAAATTAGTCAACATAGCCATACCAAGTGAAGGAAACCAAAAGGAACAAAATTAAAATGCAATTAAGTGTTCTTGACAAGATTTTGCAAAGAAAATTTCAATAACTTAATACAAGCAAATTAGTTAAAAGTAGGAAATTTCCCTTTATAAGCATCCAACACCTTAATGTAATGAGCATAGAGCTTTTCTTCTAATCCCAAACTATCTAGAATTGAAGCACTATGAATTTCTTTTTGACGTTTGATTTGGATTCTTACCTCTTTGCTCTCTTGAGTAACTCTGCTCTCAGGTTTCCTGACTTTCCCATTTTTGCTCATCTACAGGAAAAACACAAACAAAGAGTAAGAAAATAGAATTTAATAATATGACAACAAATTTAAGCAGAAAACTCTAGGCGTCATTTATCAGCTAAAGAGCATCAGTTAACAATTAGTAGGCATGATTTTAAAACTCACAAGCGTCACTTTCTAGTTATTCAAGCGACTTTTAAAAATTACTAAGCGTTAAATGTAGTGTAAATTGCATAAGATAAAATATCCAAAGTGGCAAAGAACAACTAGTAAGCGTCAGTTAAAAGATACTAGGCATGAAAAATCACTGTAAATTGCATAAGATAAAGTATCACAGGCGGCAAAGAATAGCTAATAGGCATTATTTCTCAGATCGTAGGTGTCACTTTATGCTCTCAGGCATAATACTTTATCTCACTGGCGTCAGAAGAGGAAAAGATAGAATAGAAAGAATCTCTTAGGCATCAGTTAACTCCTTCTAGGCATCAGTTAACTCCTTCTAGGCATCGTTAGAATGCTCTTGAGCATCATTGAATCCTTCGTAGGTGGCACGTCTCCTATTTTCTGCAAAATTTACATAAAAGTGAAGCCAAAAATACACAAAATTTGATAAAAATGATAGAAATGAGGCTCAAGGCCCCACGGTGGGTGCCATTTGTGTGTGAGTGTTTACACCTTCATGAAATTAGGATAATTAACAACAATTCTATGCAAATACAATGGAAATTTAAACTAAAGAATTGAAATTAACATCCATATCATCTCACGGTTCTCTATCTAAGCTTGGTAAGTAGAGCTCTCAGCCTTATTCTCTACTAGTGACAATCCTAGAATGAGAAAGTATGATAAAACGCTTAATCTATCTCTTAATTCTCAAAATGATACAAAGATTAACTCAAATGCTCAATTGCTCTCAATTGCTCTCAAATTGCCTATAATGATGATGCTATGCACTTGAATTTCTAAGCTCTTCTATGCTCTCAAAATGACTTCTATTTATAGTAAAATCCCAAGGGTAGGGGATAGAGTTACTTGATCATGATTTAGCCTTGGTTGAGTCAAAAACTTTGAAATGTTTTTAAATGGGGGGACAATTTAAATGGTTGTCTCAAAGGTTTGGACAAGTAGACAAATTTGAGTGGTTGAGATTCAAAGTTGAAATGTGTGATTGAGATTCAACTATTTTGGAGTGATCTATGTGCTTTTGTTCTCAATTATTATTGGTTGCTCAAATTTTGTTGAAAGATATTAGGACTAATTAAATTCCATCAATTAATTAAATTAGCCATGTAAGGGAATAGGTTCAATTTGATTTTTGATTTAAAACTATACAATTAATTGATTAAAATCAATTATATAGTGTTATTGATCCCTTTAAGCTTGTATCTAATTATTTAATGTCCTCATTTAATTTTTCCTTTGATTTTAATGATTTTTTCCAATTTTAATTAATAAATGTCCATTTAAAATTTGATTTGATCCAATTTGATGAGAATTAGAGCGTTTGGCTAAGATTTTGCAAACTTGAATGATTCTAAGACACTTGCCTAGTTTTTGATGTCTACATCTCCCATCCTTCCATCTGAAGAGTCCATCTGTGCATCCCCTAACACTCTATCCACACAAATCCCATCATGTCCAGATCTTGTCAAAAAGCAAGTTGAAGTACCTGTGTGTGAGTGATTTACACCTTCATGAAATAACAAGATTTAAAGAGAATTTACACTATTCAAAGCAAACTAATCTAAATAATGCACAATTAATCTAAATATCTCATGGTTCTCTAAATTGAAGTGGTAAATGAGGCTCTCAGCTGCAAATCCTCACTAGTGACACTCTAATTATGAGAATTGAACTAAGAATGATATGCAAAATAGATCTAATTATCAAATTCTAGCTCTATTTGATAAGAAAATCTCTAAAATGATCAACAATTTAAGCTAAATATCAATGAAAATGCTAAGTGAGGGGTGTGGATGCAAATTGCAAGAGCTTTGCTGCAATTCAAAGATATGGAGTGGATGATTAATGCCTCAAAATGCCTTCTATTTATAAGATTTTCCCAAGGGTAGGGGGTAGAGTGAGATAACCATGGTTAGGCTTGGGTAAGGTCAATTGGCTTTGCTTTGTCCCTAAATGGGGGGACAAACATTTAAATGGTTTCAAAAGGCTGGACCATTTCAACAAAAGTGAGTGATTTGTTTCCATTTTGTCTCCTTTTTCCTTTGTTGAGAGAATTTCATATTTATTAATTAATTAAAGTAATTAAATTTAGCCATGAAGGGTAAGAGCTTCATTTTGATTTTTCATTTCAACAACTATGTCATCAATTGAATTTAATCAATTTCTTAGTGTTTTTCCCCTTTTCAAGCTTTATTTAATCATTTAATCATTTAATTGAATTTTTCTTTGATTTGAATTGCCTCTGTTCCATTTATCAATTTTTAGTGCTATTTTGATGATTTGATGCACCTTTTGATTGATTTAAGCCTTTGCCAATTTTCCATGTCTACAAATGCCCCTCTTTGAGTCGATGTGCGAAGAACACCGATTCAAAGATTCCCTTGGTATGATGATCTGATTCAGGTCCTGGTTCTAATATGCCTCTGATCGTTCTGATTGATGTACTTCCTGATGATGATGATGTGCCTCTGATGATGGTGCTGATATGATTCTGATGCCTCTGATATGATATGGGTCCTGATATGATGATAGGTCCTGGGTTCACTGATAAAGGTCCTGGGTTGATTGATAAAGGTCCTGGGTTGATTGATTGCTGATATGTTGATAGGTTTGATATGATGACTGATTTGATATAAAACTGATATGCAATTGATTTGCCTCCTGATATGATAACGATATGATACGATATGATATGATATGATATGATATGCCCCACTGATAAATGTTTTTGATGTGATGCCGATTTGATACTCTGATGCCCCCTCAGAAATAAAACATATTGAGTCCTTGATTTAAAAGATTGTTAAGTAGTTGGAATATGTTTTGATTTCTGATACCGTTTGAAAGAAATAATCAAGTTTGATTTATGCCCCGATTAATGAAAATGTCCTATGATAGGTTCAAAGTGTATTTTTTAAGTGTTTATGAGGACCAATTTCACCTTAAATAGGGTAAAACCCCTCATTTTACTATTCATTTGCACCGTTCCTTCTTGAGATTTGAGCTCTAATTTTAGCCTTTTGGAGACGATGGTGGTCCCACATCGCGAGCATCGGTTTGAGAGAGCGCGCCGGTTCAGTCGGAGAGCGACCGATGATCCTCCGGTATGTCATTCAAATTTTCCTCATGTCTTTAAAGTCGCATTTATGACCTTATTTAATGCTTTTAAAAATTTTAATTCTGCGTGCGTGAAAAGAAATGTCGCCTCCGTGCATTTTAGTATCGCCTGAAAATTTTAAATGTCGCCTGTGGTAAATTTTATGTCGCGTCCCTTAGGTATTTTCACGCATTTAGAAAATCTAGTGTCGCCTAAGGAAAATTTAATGTCGCGTAGGTTTTAAACATTTTTAATCAGGTGTCGCGTGATAATAAGATGTCGCCTTCGGTAAATCTTATACCGCCTCCGTGAAATTAAGTCACGCGGTTGAATAAAATCACGCGCCTCTTACCCTTCATGGCTAAATTTAATTACTTTAATTAATTAATAAATATGAAATTCTCTCAACAAAGGAAAAAGGAGACATAATGGACACAAATCACTCACTTTTGTTGAAATGGTCCAGCCTTTTGAAACCATTTAAATGTTTGTCCCCCCATTTAGGGACAAAGCAAAGCCAATTGACCTTACCCAAGCCTAACCATGGTTATCTCACTCTACCCCCTACCCTTGGGAAAATCTTATAAATAGAAGGCATTTTGAGGCATTAATCATCCACTCCATATCTTTGAATTGCAGCAAAGCTCTTGCAATTTGCATCCACACCCCTCACTTAGCATTTTCATTGATATTTAGCTTAAATTGTTGATCATTTTAGAGATTTTCTTATCAAATAGAGCTAGAATTTGATAATTAGATCTATTTTGCATATCATTCTTAGTTCAATTCTCATAATTAGAGTGTCACTAGTGAGGATTTGCAGCTGAGAGCCTCATTTACCACTTCAATTTAGAGAACCATGAGATATTTAGATTAATTGTGCATTATTTAGATTAGTTTGCTTTGAATAGTGTAAATTCTCTTTAAATCTTGTTATTTCATGAAGGTGTAAATCACTCACACACAGTACCCATCAAAGAAAATCAAGATCCAATCCCTTCACTTCTTCTATTGCATATTCTATTGCTTCCATCACCCCCAATCCTAGATCCTATCAACTCAATTCCTCCAATCCAAGATTCCACAATCCCAATTCTTCCAATCCAAGATCCTATCATCCCAATTCCTCCATATGAAGATCCATTACCATCCCCCAATCCCAGTCAAGATCCCATTATCGTATCCTCTACACTTGAGGATCGTCCAATCAAAACTATATAACTACCATCACTCTATTCAAAGGTAGCCCACTTGAAGTAGAAGCAATAAGTTCCATATCTTCCATCAAGGAACCAAAAATTGGATGTTTATCATATTCCCCAAGTTAGAAGTATCCTTGCTTGGATAAAATGCTCAAGAAATGGAATTATCAAGGAAAAGGCCTAGGCTCTCATGAACAAGGAAATCTAGAGCCCATTAAGGATAAGAAACATCCAAAATCGTGTGGAATTGGTCACATGTCAGAAGAAGGCACTTCCTCCAAAAATGTTGGTACATCTAAAGAAAGACTCAAGAATCCTTCCAAACCCACCATCACATCTTCTAAAGCATACAATGCCATTCCTCCTCCTCCATCATTATAGCCTAGGACAACCTATCACATTCCTCCTTCATCCTCTAAATCCATTTTGGGTCCCTATTTCCCAAAATCTACTAGCGCATACCCTCTACATACCAAATCCATTTTGGGACCTTACATCCCAAAATATCATCCTCCATCTTATCCTACTCAATCCTTCATCCAAAATCCAAGCATCCCTAGTCGGGATCAACAAAGGCACATTCCCACATATCCTATCTACCAATCTCCTTCCATCTCTCCATCCATGTTTCCTACATCCCACGCAGCTCCTCATATTCCTTCCAATGTTTCTCGCAAATTGGATGCCATATCAAATATGCATAAAGGGAAATATCCACAAAGATCTAAGGATTGTCATGTCCAATCTAAACAACATGCTCAACCAAAACAAAATCCCATCAAGCAATCCAAAGCATCCAAATGGCCACAAAGGCCCAGCAAAGAAAAAGCAAAATCTGATGCATACCAATGGCCACAAAGGCCCACCAAAGCTAAAGAAAAAATGATGTGGATCTCAAAGAAAAAATATATAATCCATCTAATAGAAATCTCCATAATGGCATCCAAATTTTTTCATCCACTAGCTACTCAGTTTCCTCCATCTCCTAAATCCATCTTGGATCCCTATGTTCCAAGATCTCCTAGCACAAATCCTTGGTGCTATCCACATCTATCCGCCAAAACCCATCCACTTCATCCATCTTCCTTGAAACATGTCCCAATGTTGGTCCTGACAGCATCCCCCTATCATGATCAATTCCCATCATTCCATCAAAACACTTTCTACCACCATATCTCCCATCTACCCCATCTCATCCATGCCTTTGCATAATCTCTCCAACCTAAAAAAGTTGTACCAACATCAAAGCACATCAGAAAGATCAATGAAGAAAGTCAACAATAAATCAGAATATCAGCAACAAGTCAACAATAAATCAAAAGATCAGCAAAATGACAACAAAATCAAAAGATCAAGACAAAGTCAATAGAAAATAAGAAAAATCCATAAAATTTGGAAAAATTAAGAGAAAAATATCCAAAAAACAAAAGAAAAAGAGAAAAAAATTCATCCTATGGTGAAAACTTGGCAATTCAAGTGCCTTGGACAAGTACCATGGTGAAAAATTGGCAAACAAGCATCATGTGTAGGTCCCCCCAATTCCTCTCTACAATTTGTGGCCATTCCCTTCTATCACATCTTATCTAGCATCTCCTCCATCCCATTTGTCTCTCACCTCCTTCATCCTCCTTTAGATCTTGATAATAAAACAAAGACCATTAGGTATACATTCTTTTGGGCATCTTTCAGCATCCATCCTTCCTATCTTCCATCTACCTTCCTCATCCTCTTGTCGACATATCTTCTATCCAATCGTACCCCATCCTAATGCCTCTGAATACATGAACTATCCTAAGCAGGGGGCATCTTATTCCTTGGTGACATATTACTTGGAGACTACCTTTCATCCAAAACCTTCCATCTCCCAAATCTCTTAGCATTTCCTCCTTCCAAATCTCCCCAAGCATTCCATCTTCCAATCCTCAGGAAAATCTGCCATCCAAATCCCCAAGCATTCTTATATCTAGATCCCTCAGTGGTTCCTCCAACATCCATCTTCCAATCCTCAAGCAAATCTGCCATCTAATCTCCCAGCAATTCTTCCATCCAAACCTGAATATATCTCTAGCCAAATCTCCCAGTAGTTCTTCCATCCAAATCCAAATCTTTCTCTATCCAAATCTCCCAGCAGTTCTTCCATCCTAATCCAAATTTCCCTCTAGCATTAATCCCCAAGCATTTCCTCCATCTTTCCATCACTTAGTATCTTCCCTTGTCATTGGTATCTAGCTCTAGGCTGCCCCCATGCAATCCAATACCATTCATCCTAATGAAGGGTGCTCCCCTTAATACCACAAACACATAACAGAAATAGAGAAACAACAACAATATGCAAGAACAGAAAATTGGCTTCTTATTATCTCCACAAATGTGGAATTACAAACTTTCAGAATTACAATATGCAAAGCCACATGGGCATTCCCTTACAATATTCTGTAGGACAAAGCCTCGAATCAATACCCAGATCTACTACCCAGAACTATTCTGAACTGCCTAAGACAATAATACAGCCTTCCTTATATAGGCAATTTTCCACCACCTGGGAAGGTTCCAGAATTTTAGCCAATAAGGCCGACCAAACTTAGAATTATTTTTATTTTACATTTCATTACATCATAGTCGGCTCGAAATAAATTTTGAAACCCGAACAAAAATTTTGAAGAAAAATCATTTTCCGCCATTTCAGGTGACCCAACTTCCGAAGACCATAAGTCATCACCAGTTGACCCGATTGACTATTGTAACCCCATTTCGGAAAGGGCGCGAGGAGCTCTACAATGCTTGAATTAAACAAGCTTCATTCAGCCCAAAATTCGACCTCATCCGGGGCCTCTAAAGCCTTCAAAACTGAGTTCAAAGTTTCTGTCCCCTGCTGCCAATACTGAAAATCTTCAATATCTTCCAATATACACTTGATCTGGCAATGAAACTTTACTGGCAGACTTATATGACCAAAATGAACCTCCAAGAAAGAAATCAGATCATTCTGAGCACATACGAAAATTACCAAAAATAGTAACTTTCCATAAATAGCAGCTCTGCACAAGATAGCCCTTATTGAATTCAAAAAATAGAAATGTTTTTGGGGTGATGCAAGATTGCTCTTACACCCAGGATGCTCCTGCATCAGACACCCGGGGTAATTTGAGAAGTGACCCTGTCACGACTCAGGTGTGCAGAGGAAAACCAAGACAGCTAACCTCCTCCTTTGTCAGCCATGATGAATCTTCAATAGGTCGTCCTTTCCACTTGACCAGATATTCTTCATATATCCTGTTCCTTGTGCTTCTGCCAATACGACTGTCCAGTATATCTTCGATCTCCTTAGTGTCTGAACTAGTTGCTGGAATACTCCACTGTGCTGCTGTGATCTCATCTTCAACACCTCCTTCATGATACTCTGTCAGATCTGAAATGTTAAACACTGGTGAAATATTTAGCTCAGTAGGCAATTCTACTTCATATGCGTTTCCTGAATCATGTTTCTTCAGTATCCTACACGGTCCAAACTTCTTCATTTTCAGCTTGTTATATGTACCAACTGGAAACCGCTCCTTCCGCAAATGAACCATGACTTCATCACCAACCTGAAATTCCTTATACCTCCTTTTCTCATCTGCCTTAGCCTTATACTGTGCGTTCATCTTGGTAATATGCTTCCTCACCTCCTCATGGATGTTCTTCAAGTGTTCTGCAAAATCCTCAGCTTCAGCACTACTTATTTCTCCTTTATCTATCTTCCTCAATTCAGATGCATTTCTTGGACTACTTCCATATACAATCTGGAATGGTGATTTACCAGTGCTCCTATTGACAGAATTATTGTATGCAAATTCTGCCTGTGGTAAAATCAAATCCCATCCTGTTGGCTTATCTCCAACCAAACATCTCAGCAAATTTCCCAAACTCCTATTCACCACCTCTGTCTGTCCATCAGTCTGTGGATGATGTGATGAACTAAACTTCAAATCTGTCTTCAACTTCTTCCACAATGTACGCCAGAAATATCCAACAAACTTAGTGTCCCGATCTGAAACTATGGTCTTTGGCAAACCATGAAGTCTCACTACTTCTCTGAAAAACAATTCTGCTACATGAACAGCATCATTAGTCTTCTTGCAGGGAATGAAATGTGCCATCTTTGAAAATCTGTCAACTACCACAAAAATTGAATCGTGTCCCCGCTGTGTCCTCGGTAAACCAAGAACAAAGTCCATACTGATATCCTCCCAAGGCTTCTCTGGTATAGGTAATGGCTGATACAACCCTGTATTCTGCTTCACTCCTTTCGCCATCTGACATACTCTGCAACTCTGTACAAACTTCTTCACATCTTGCTGCAATTATGGCCAATAATAATTCTCACCAACCAAACTAAGGGTTTTATCACGACCAAAATGTTCAGCCAATCCTCCACTATGCTTCTCCTTGATGAGATTCTCCCTCATAGAACTTCGTGGAATGCACAACTGACTCCCTCTGAATAGCATATCATCTTGGATGATGAAATCCAACCATTTTGTCCTGTCTAGAGTAACAGGTTCTGTACAAGCTTTCCAAGCTTCACCAAAATCAGGATCCTCTGGATACAAATTCTTGAGTTCCTTGAACCCAACCACTTCAATCTGCATTTTTGTCAGCAATAGTTGCCTTCTGATAAGAGCATCTGCAACCCTATTAGACTTTCCACTCCTGTGTTTCAAAACAAATGTATAACTCTGCAAAAACTCAACCCATTTCAAATGCCTTTGATTCAATTTTCCTTGACTATTCAAATATTGCAAAGCTTGATGATCAGTATACAAAACAAACTCCTTAGGAAGCAGATAATGTCTCCACTTCTTTAATGCCTGAACTATAGCATAAAATTCTTGATCATAAACAGAATATTTCCTCTTGGCATCATTTAACTTCTCACTGAAATAAGCAACAGGTTTACCTTCTTGGCTCATAACAGCTCCTATTGCAGTACCACTAGCATCACAATCTACTTGAAACACCTTATTAAAATCTGGAAGTGCTAAAACAGGTTGTTCTGTAACTTTTTGTTTCAACAATTGAAAACTCTTTTCTGCCCCATTAGTCCACTTAAAATCTTTTCTATCCCCTCTCATTGTTTCAGTCAAGGGTCCACAAATACTGCTAAAATTTTTGATAAACTTTCTGTAAAAGCTAGCTAGACCATGAAAAGATCTTACCTCAGTAGCATTCCTTGGGGTAGGCCATTCAAGGATAGCCTGTACCTTCTCTGGGTCCATTTTTAGACCTTCTCCTGAAACTACAAACCCCAAATACACCAACTCTTTCTTCACAAAACTGCACTTCTTCAAATTAATCAACAATTTCTCTTCTCTCAGCTTCTCAAATACCATACGAATATGCATCATATGCTCCTCCAATGTCTTACTAAAGATCAGAATATCATCTAGGTAAACAATGACAAACTTACCTAGAAATTCTTTCAGAACCTCGTTCATGAGCCGCATGAAAGTGCTCGGTGCATTGGTTAGCCCAAAAGGCATGACTAACCACTCATACAGTCCTTCCTTTGTCTTGAAGGCAGTCTTCCATTCATCTCCTTCTCTGATCCGAATCTGATGATATCCACTTTTCAGATCTATCTTTGAAAAATACACAGCTCCATTCAAACAGTCCATAATATCATCCATTCGTGGCAATGGAAACCTGTACTTGATTGTGATCTTGTTTATTGCCCTAGAATCTGTACACATCCTCCACTCTCCATTCTTCTTTGGTGCTAATACCGTTGGTACAGCACAGGGACTCAGACTCTCACGGATCAATCCTTTCTGTAACAGTTCATGTACTTGTCTGTTCAACTCCTCACTTTCTGCAGGTGTCATTCTGTGTGCTGCCTTATTCGGCAAACTCGCTCCTGGGATCAAGTCCATCTGATGACTGATCTTCCTGACTGGTGGTAATCCATCAGGCACGTTATCGGACACAATATCCTGAAACTCATTCAACAAATCTGCAACTTCTACAGGAACATCTTCTACTTCCTCTTTACCAGCTTTTGGAATTAAAGCAAAACATACATGCTCATGCCTCATACCATCTAGGAAATTTCTTCCATCAACAAAAGTTATCCTTGCAGTACCACATACCTTTTTTTCAGTCTCCTTCAATGGTTTTAGCTTATGTCGCACTCCATCCTTTGTCAGGGAATAGGTATTCGCACGACCATCATGTACAGCACATCTGTCAAACTGCCATGGTCTACCCAACAACATATGACATGCATCCATAGATATGATATCACACAATACCTCATCTTGGTATCCGCCGATCTTGAACTTTACCGGGCACTGTTCACTGACCATGACCTTGTGGTCGTCCTGCACCCAGGCAATCCGATATGGATGTGGGTGTTTCTGTCTCTTGAGCTTCAACTTTGTCACCATCTCTTCTGACACCAAATTGTCAGTGCTTCCACCATCAATAATCACATCACAACATTTACCTTCACACTTGCACCTGGTGCGAAATAGGCTCCTTCTTTGCTCAGGTTCATTCTCACCACTCAACAGGACTCTTCTGTTAATCAACGTTTCTCCTCTTTCAGCATCTTCAGAATTTGATGATCTGGCATCTTCATCTACATGTGCAACTCTGGCCTGGCCTTCATTTCTCCTGTCTGTTCTGCCTTGGCGCTGAGGACATTCAAATGCCCTATGACCTTCTTCTCCACAGTGAAAACATGTTCCACGGAAGCCACCTCTTCCAGATCCTTGTCCTCTTCCTCTTCCTCTTTGATCTCTATTATTCTGATCCTGGAAGCGATTGGAATTATTTCCTCGCTGATTCTGACTGCTACTGGCCTCATCCTTCTTTTTCGGATCTTCATTTCGGCCACCATATGACCGTCCACCAGATCGTCCACCGCGACCTCTTCCGTTTTGTCTGCTCTCAAACTTCTTGTTCAGCTTTTCCTCTACTTTTAGGGCAAACTGGTATGCCTCTTCAATACTGTTCATTCGAACCAGATTCAGCTCCTCCTGAATGCTTGGCCTTAACCCATTAAGGTATCGGGCAACTTTCTCCTTATCAGCTTCTGCATGGCCTGTTCTGATGAGAAGTCGATAGAACTCCTCTGTATACTCCTGAACAGATCTTCCTGCTTGTTTCAAACTTTGCATTTTCTTTAGTAGATCAAGCTCATAATCAACAGGAATGAACTGTCGCTTCAATTTATCCACCATTCGATCCCATCTCGTGATTTTCTCCTTTCCCCTTCTATTTCGCTCCAACTGAATCTCTTGCCACCATATCTTCGCATGACCTTTCAGTCTGGCCTTCGCAAATTTGACCCTATCAGGATCCTCAACATCTTCATACTCAAAATATTCTTCACACTCATTGATCCAGTCGATCAATTTCTCTGGGTTAAGATTTCCAGAAAATGTAGGAACCTCAATCTTAGGTCTTTTCCCAATCTTTGAAATCGCCCGAAAAAGTCTTTCTTCCTCCTGGTTCACAATTTCAACTTCTCCTTCTTGATATTCTTCTTCGGCTTCATCCTCGCTTTCATCTCTGACATTAAGATTCATTCCTCTACGAATCTCTTCTTGTAATGCTCGCACTTGTCTCTGCAGCTCTCTAACCTCGGGTGTTACAACACCAGGTCTTCCGCCACGTTCTCTTCGTGGAGGCATTTTCGCGATGCGCGCTGAAACCCTAACCACGGTCCTGGTGCAAACTGCCTCACAGTCGGCGATCTGTTTACACACTCAAGAAAACCTGCTCTGATACCACTTGATGAAGGGTGCTCCCCTTAATACCACAAACACATAACAGAAATAGAGAAACAACAACAATATGCAAGAACAGAAAATTGGCTTCTTATTATCTCCACAAATGTGGAATTACAAACTTTCAGAATTACAATATGCAAAGCCACATGGGCATTCCCTTACAATATTCTGTAGGACAAAGCCTCGAATCAATACCCAGATCTACTACCCAGAACTATTCTGAACTGCCTAAGACAATAATATAGCCTTCCTTATATAGGCAATTTTCCACCGCCTGGGAAGGTTCCAGAATTTTAGCCAATAAGGCCGACCAAACTTAGAATTATTTTTATTTTACATTTCATTACATCATAGTCGGCTCGAAATAAATTTTGAAACCCAAACAGAAATTTTGAAGAAAAATCATTTTCCGCCATTTCAGGTGACCCAACTTCCGAAGACCATAAGTCATCACCAGTTGACCCGATTGACTATTGTAACCCCATTTCAGAAAGGGCGCGAGGAGCTCTACAATGCTTGAATTAAGCAAGCTTCATTCAGCCCAAAATTCGACCTCATCCGGGGCCTCTAAAGCCTTCAAAACTGAGTTCAAAGTTTCTGTCCCCTGCTGCCAATACTGAAAATCTTCAATATCTTCCAATATACACTTGATCTGGCAATGAAACTTTACTGGCAGACTTATATGACCAAAATGAACCTCCAAGAAAGAAATCAGATCATTCTGAGCACATACGAAAATTACCAAAAATAGTAACTTTCCATAAATAGCAGCTCTGCACAAGATAGCCCTTATTGAATTCAAAAAATAGAAATGTTTTTGGGGTGATGCAAGATTGCTCTTACACCCAGGATGCTCCTGCATCACATCCATATCCAACATTGCTATCAGTCTTCTGACATCTTCCAATCCTATCCATATCCTCTAGCTATTTCAACATCCAAGATCAAGCCAATCCATCCCATCACATCCTTAATCTTATTCCTAGTCTTGTAGCAAGCCTTGATCTCAATCCAATTGTCATCATTGGGATGCGTCCTTCCCAAATCCATGTCATTTCAGGACACATCATCCATCACGAGTCCATCTTGGCTTTCCAGCCCAACTGGGGCATCATCTTGCATATCTTTGGAGCTTCAACTTTATCCCCAGGTTCTTTGTACATCCTATCCTAAGTCTTGTACCCTAGCATCATTCGTGTCTCCACCTAAGCTCATTTGTACATATGTGTCTTTAGGTCCCATCCTTTGTGTCTATCAGCCTTTGAGTCATCGTGACCTAATCCAGCTAAGTGCTTCAGCTTCATCCCTAGATCCTTGTACATATCATCGTGTCCTATTGTACATATCCTTGTCAGTCCTGTAGTAGCATTTGATCAAAAATCTTATCCTACCCAACCTTGTACTTTAGCAATATCAATTGTCGACTATCCTTGATCATCATGATTATATTTGAACCACATCATTTTCCAATCAGTAAAACAACATTCTCCCCATTAGCATCGAGTCCACATAGATGTATGCTTCTGTATTGTCTGGCCTAAGCCTAATCACGGGTCCACTCAGATGTACCCTTCTTGTTAGACCTAATCTTCCACCAATCACACCAGGTCTGTGTTGATGTATCCTTCCACATGTTCAGACCAATCCTTCCACTATCAATCAAATCAAATCTCTCTTCTTGGCAAAGGTTATCTTTTGGAGTTGTCATTTTGACCTTGGATTTTGTCCTTTGGGTCATGTTAATCTTTTATAGCTTCTCATTGTCCTCTACTCAAAGTCGCCACAATCCTTTATATCATGGTATGCTACAAATGAGGGAAATTTGGGGCAAGGTTTTTTGATCTTTTACTTCTACCTATGAGTCAGTCGTGTGTTTGTGGTTTCTCCAGCATTGTTTCCACCATGCCTCCTCCAAGTTTCATGTGTGATGTTGGGGCAACCTTGCATGTCTTTTTCGCGTTAGTCCTATGCAATGCTGGTGACAAGGCCTTGTGTTCTTTCATAACCTTGGTAGGTCTCTAGCATTGCTATATCAAACTAGGTTGTGCTCTCTAAAAGATCCAACACATGGAGCTCCCTAAATACCCCATCCAACATCATATAGATTAATCTTGCATTTTTCATATAGCTGCATCTTGCATCTCACCATCATATTGCACTCCTGCATCTTTGCTCTTGGAAGGTTGTCTATTTATTTCCCCTTCTTCCTTCATTCTTTCCCTTTCCTTCTGTTTCCTTTCCAGAAAATTCCCCAAAGTTTCCTCTTTGCATTCTTTTTTCGAGGGGGCACAACACCTTATTCCTCCAAATTCTAGCCCGGGGCATCTTATTTTATTGTCTTTGACACCACGCCACTTGCAGCATCATATCAAAGAGGGAAAAAATGTAGACACCTAAAAATCCTTACAAAATAAAAGTATTTTTATTTTTCTAAAAACCCCTGATGACATCATCATTTGTTAATTAATTAATTAATATATTTTTATGCCATTAAATCCTTTTATTTTAATTAAGCATCTTTAATTAACGAATCTCTCCCCAAAGCATTTAAATCAAATTTAAATGATTTTTCCTCTCTTTCTTGAGTCAATATTCAATAAATGATGTCACATTCCCTAAATAAATTTTATATTTATTTAAAGCCTCAAAAGCCTAGAATCTTCTAACCTTTCCTAAACCCTTCCAATCTTCCCTAAACCTATTTAGGAGATTTTTCCTAGATTTCTTAGCCTAATCCAAGTCTCCTTGACTTTTGGTCAAACCTTTTCCTCAATGAGCCTTACACACTCATTTAAGCCTCTTACATCCTCTTTAAGGCTTCTTACAGCCTCATAAAGAGACCCATGTCTCTTCTTCCACACATGTTCCCCTTGCACACTTCCCTAATGTTGCTCACACATGTGTGAGCAACCTTAACCCAAGGTAAACCTTACCTTACCCCTAACCTTACCTCAAACCTTACCCCTAGCTATACCCCAAACCCTAACTCTGACCCTGAGTCTTCTTCCTAACCCAAGTCCTTAGGAAATCCTATAAATACTCCTCCTTCCAAGACCAAAGTATTAGCTTAGTTTTTATCTTCAATGCAGTGTTATCATGCTCATTTACTTCTAGACTTAGCATAATCAATCCTAGTTGTTAGATTTCTTTATTTTCTTCAAGCTTTCTAGCACATCATAGCTTAGCAATAATGGATTAACATAGTTTCTTTCATTTTTTTCATAGCATATAGCATCATATCACATCTCTATTTGGTTAAAAACAATCTTAGCATAAGCATCATGTAGCCTAATCTGCATCTTAGCTCCATTTTGGCTCCTTGGGCTCTAGGGGCAAATCAAGTCTTCTATACCTGATTCTGTGCCATTATAGAGTGTCCATGGTCCTTGAATGATCTAAATCCCCCTAATCCTCATTAGGGACATACTCCATGTGAATAGAGAGCACACCCACATCCCTAAGCGAGAGCAAATCAAATGGCCACATGGTACTCCTGTTTAAGCTCTATCTGAATGACTTTGCAAATAGTTTTCTTGAATATGTTAAGAATAAGCTATTTAACTAATGTTTTACATGTCTATGCCTTTCAAGACATATTAGGTTTGCATTAATCACAATAGCATCTGAAACATCCGTATAGTATCCGTACACTGTGATAACCAGTTTGATCTCCTCATAGAAACATATGTTGACATCAGTGACAAACCACAAATGACAACAGTATGAGTTCCCATTCAGTAATGTAGTGATTAAACATATTAAATGTCTCAATCACCTCCCCATGCATTAGCAATATCCAACAAAGTAAATATTAAGTAAATCTCCTTTACCATAGCCTAGGTAACTAGGTAATCTAGATTAGTAAAAATGTTTTTTTTAAAATTACTATTGGCCTTTCTTAAATAAAGGAAATGTGTAGGAGATTATTATATTAAATGTCTCTCTCTTCCCAGGAATGGTTTTCATTAGGATAAATCTAAGCCTAACTATTAACCAACCATTACTTTTGAATGGTTGCATCAGTTGGATTTTTCCTGTGCAACTACTTCCTCAATCTATTTACGAGAAGAGGCTCTGTGAGAATGGGAGTTGGCTGGAAAATAATCTCTCAAGGAAGCTTTATTATTGTTTTGATAGGATATCATAGTTTTGGGAACCATAGTAATTCTAGAGGAGGTTGGTGTTTGCACTTGGAAGGAATCCGGAAGAGTGCTTGGAGTAGGCTAAGAGATTCAAAGTTTCCTTCTCCAGCGGTTTCTTCGTAGGACTCTAGGTAGGATCTATCCTGGAAGATGATCCTCCTTATGTGCTTATTTTTTGATTGTATTGATATCCATCTACTTGTTGTTTGTATGTTATTGCAACTCAAAAGATGCATATGCTATTGTATTTTATCTACATTGATGAATGAGATAATGTTAGTAGAAAGGATAATTATGTGTATATTGGAAATATACTGTTTGTGTAAATTATTTTATCTTTCTATATGAGTTGATTTGTCTTCATTCCTGCATTGGATAGATTCTGGAGACTCTCTAGGATCTTTAATATACTTCCATTTGTGTTTAGGAAGTCTATAATCACTCTCAGACTTTAGGAAGATATATTTCTCCTTCCTTGTTGGCATTCTGGACTATGCACCTTTCTGTTATTCCCAGATTTAGAGTAGGGTTATCTTATAGGAAGAATGGGTTTGAGGGACATTTTGGAAGGGAAAAAGGGAGATCTCAACTGGGTATTTCCCTAATTCTGCATCCAATACCTCCATCATGCCCAGTTCTTCCCGCAAACCCATCATGCAAGTCCCATTTTCCAAAAACCATAGTCCCTGACCAACTACACAGTTCTAGTGACCAAATGCGTAGTTCACACTACCAACTACATAGCTTGAGGCCCCAACTACATAGCTTCATGGCCCAACTACACAACTTCTTGAACCAATGGCACATCTCTCTGCTAGGTCATGGTTTTGACCTTTTTTGAGGTTTTAGGGTTCCTGGTTGATTTGGGGATAACCCTAAGTGATGTTGGGGCATTTTGTATCACTTTTTGCTTCAATTATATGTTGTATGGTGTGTTTAGATGCATGTTTAAGCTTCTTGATGTGTTTAGGAATTTGGAATAGAGTTTAGGGTTGTTAGGTGTACAAGGACAACTATATGAGTCCCTAAACCATTCCTATTCTTGGTTGCAATACTTGTATGATTCTATGACTTTTCTTTATGCATATCTTGTATATCTTGTATGTTTATGATGCTTTGGAAGGGTAAAAAACCTAAGAACACTAGGTGAGTGGCTCTCAGTGGGGGCCGGGGCCCTAAGTGGCTAGTACCAGGGAAACCCATAGATGAATTGTTTAATCAAGTGATAACTTTAATTAAATGAATGGGGATGGTATCAAACATTAAAAAGATAAATGTATGCCTCGCCCATGCCATTAGTGCTAGTAAAGACTATGGATGATAGTGGGAGAAGGTACCCATGTGTAGGTACGATTGAATGACCTTGTCCTTACGAAAGGCATTCAATTTTGCATGTGTCTATTTGGGGTTTGGGGCCAAGAGTGTCTAGTACTAGGACAACCCAAGGGGTGAGGGCTATGTGATGACACTCGCCTAGCTTATCGCTTAGAGTTTCTACCTAGTCTTGTGAACCTTTGGGAAGGGATTTTAATTTCATTCCTTGTTTCAGTTGTTGTTTGGGAAAGGTTACCTCAACCCTAGGAATGACCTAGTTATATCTTATTGCGTGGATCTTGGTGTTTATCTCCTAGCATGGGGGAGTGGCCCTTTTGGTATCCACGTGGTTGGGTGGTAAATCTTTATTTATCAAGGTATCAGTTGCAGTTCAGTGCTGAAAGGACTCTTGCTTGTACATTATTCCAAATTTGAAGAAAGAAGACTCTATTCATATCTTTCATCATTTTCTATCAATGTAAAGTTATGTCATTATTGTAAACTCACAAGAGGAGATGAATGTAAATTGATTCTTATTGTATTTCAAATTGATGTAACTTGGAATGGGTAGATCTAGGGAAAGGAAAAGGGAGTAATCTTTATGTAGAGTATGTTTGTTTTACAAGAAAAGGATTTAGTAAGTTTCAAAGTGAGAGGGAATTTTTGAATATTATTGTTGATTAAGAAAAGCTAGTAATTCAAATGGGATGGTTTCATATATGTAGATATTCAAGTTCCTAAATGATTCTTTTATATGGAATTAATACTTCAAATGCTATGTTGTTCATAAAGGATTACTTAGGGCATATAGATGGATCTAAATGTTAGGTTAAATATTTGAATGAAAGCATTTATATTTTCTTTTAAGTTCTTCAAATGTTATAATATAATTGATTTAAAGTTATCCAAGTTATTAATATCTTTAATGAAACTAAAATGAAATGTTAGAGTTTTAGTCAAGAACCATGGGAGGAACTTAGGTTAAAACTTTGCTTATGTTTTTTAACATGTAAATCTTTTAAAGTTTGAAAAAATTTCATATTCCATTACATAGGTTTTCTTTCCTAAAAGAATATGTTGTTCTCTTCCCCAGTTCCCTAGCAAGGCATGAAAGATGGCATAGGAGACCAGATCATGCAAATGGATAGTCCGATGGCATATGTTTTGATACCTTGTACCATTGTGACCTTTTGGGTCGTGTACTCTATTGTATTTTTATTTTTACTTTTGATGTATGATGTGTGATAGTATGGTCGACATATTTTATGTATTTATCACCTCATGTTGTATTATTGGATGATTCATGTACTCTCGATAGTATGATCAATTTCTTATTATTTTACTTTGAGGATATTTGACATTTTTTTTTTCAGATTATTGTAAATTCTTATATGGAGAAATGAAATTATTTATGTGGAAAAGTCTTTTTGTTTTAGTTGACTTGTTTATGTGTTTGACTTTTCAAGTTTTTCGTTGATGAGCTTATGTGTCTCTTGTGAGATAGTATCGGTCTTTACAAAGAGAATGATATGTTAAATTATGAAAATGTAACAATGAATATAGAAAAATGAAGAATCATATGAAAATAATTTATCAAATGTTATTTTTTAATTTGGTATACAAGAATATTAATATCTTAATAATTTTATTAATAATTGAATCTTGATTCATTGATTAAGGGATATCTTTCATTGTGACAAGAATGTGGCCCTAGGTTTGTTTGAAAAGTCTTAAGAGAAGATAACTTGGAGCTAACATAAACAAAAATGGCTCTTGGTGGTGACTTTGACACAATTTTGGCTATCCTTTTTCTTGACATGAAGATTATAGTCTATTTATTATATTTCTTTTGTAAACCAATTTGAAAATATGGAGGTGGCTAAGCTCACAAAGAATCATAGGGGAGAGCAATAGAAGGAGGATTTTGGTCTAATAAAAGTGAAGGAAATGAGCTTATTTGAAATTGTTGTTAGGAATGAAGATGCAAAGGGTCTTTGTCTGTCATAAAGTAAATATTCTAAGGGTACATTGCTATAACTATTCTATGTGTCACCTACTATAACGGTTATGTAAAATTTGACAATGATCTTTTTTTCTTCATTTTGATTTTCTATCTTAATTTATCCATCAAGCTTGTCATAAAAAAGACATATATTTTGGTCTATGTATTTTACAACTTTTAGTTGAAATTCAAAAGAATGTTGTGGTGCTTTGAAAGAGTTGACATAAAGAGATTAATATCTGATCTACAATGAAAATGTAACAACAAATATAAAAAAGAAAGAATCATATGAAAATAATTCGTTCAATATTATTTTATAATTTATCATACAAAAATAGTAATAAATTTATACTGTTATTATATAAATTCTTTCAAAATAATACGTTAATATTAATAATTCTACATATAAACCTTAATATTAATATAAAATAATTTAAAACTTTTCATCATAATATTATATAAACTTGTATATGAAACCCTAATAAAAATCCCAACTAATCTCACTTACAAGGGAGGGGACCCTGGAAACAACCCAAATTTTTTGCACGAAAAATTGCAACTAAAACCAGACTTGGAAAATAAATTTGAAAATAAAAAAATTCTGAAAATATGTACCGCACTGCAAATTGGACTGCTCAAGTCCGATTTTCAAAAAAAAATTTGCCTCAGATTTGACTTTTACCCAAGGTAGGCAAATTTATAGTCAAAATTTATAGAAATGGCCACCCGGACGCAGTGGCAAAGTCAGATCTTTCTCTAGATGCTCCCACAAGCTGCTGCACCTCTGATCTGAATCGTGGCCCTCTAAAAGTTAAAGCAAAGAGCTCTCCAATGGCTATGTAATGAAATCTTCTATGGCTCTGATACCATGTAAGAATTTGCTTAAAGCAAAGAATAAAATGCCAAGATCTAGAAGCTCAAGAGATAGCACAAATAAGATAGACAAAATGATATGATCTTCAAATGACTAGATTTAATGATGATTAATAATCAAATAAAATGAATAATTACAAAGTAGGAGTGCCTGAATATATAGGCAATCCGATAAGACTACATGATAAGGAGATGATAAGATATCAACCTCACTAGGTGGAATCACATGTCCACCAAAGGTGGATCATCCTCCATTGTACATGAAAGTATGTGCAACAATGAGAGGATTATAATGTGATAAGAGCACTAAAGGTGGATCTCAGACACAAAGAGGTATGAGATGATAATTATCACCACCTAAAGTAGAAATTATCCTAACCATGTGCTAAAATGAAATGCAAACTCCTAGGTGTCTCAATGACAACTAATATGCAAATGCATTATCTTAAGTAAACTTAAGTAAAGTGTAATTAGTAAATACTTAATTACACCAACATTTTTGATACCTTGTATCATTTTGACCTTTTGGGTCTTGTGTTCTATTGTATTTGTATTTGTACTTTTGATGTATGATGTGTGATAGTATGGTGGACATCTTTTATGTATTTATCACCTCATGTTGTATTATTGGATGATTCATGTACTCTCGAGAGTATGGTCATTTTCTTATTATTTTACTTTGAGGATATTCGACATTTTTTTTTCAGATTATTGTAAATTCTTATATGGAGAAATAGAATAATTTATGTGGAAAGTCTTTTTATTTTAGTTGACTTGTTTATGTGTTTGACTTTTCGAGTTTTTTGTTGATGATCTTACATGTCTCTTGTGAGAAAGTATCAGTCTTTACAAAGAGAATGATATGTTAAATTATGAAAATTTGTAACAATGAATATAGAAAAATGAAGAATCATATGAAAATAATTTATCAAATGTTATTTTGTAATTTGGTATACAAGAATATTAATATCTTAATAGTTTTATTAATAGTTGGATCTTGATTCATTGATTAAGGGATATCTTTCATCGTGACAATAATGTGGCCCTAGGTTTGTTTGAAAAGTCTTAAGAGAAGATAACTTGGAGTTAACATAAACAAAAATGACTCTTGATGGTGATTTTGACACAATTTTGGCTATCCTTTTTCTTGACATGAAGATTACAGTCTATTTATTATATTTCTTTTGTAAACCAATTTGAAAATATGGAGGTGGCTAAGCTCACAAAGAATCACAAGGGAGAGCAATAGAAGGATGATTTTGGTCTAATAAAAGTGAAGGAAATGAGCTTATTTGCAAATTGTTGTTAGGAATGAAGATGTAAAGGGTCTTTATTCATCATAAAGTAAAAATTCTATGGGTACATTGCTATGATACTAGTAAAGTTTTAACTATTCTACGTGTCACCTACTATAACGGTTATATAAAATTTGACAATGACTTTTTTTTTTCTTCATTTTGATTTTTTATCTTCATTTATTCATCAAGCTTGTCATAAATAAGACATATATTTTAGTCTATGTTATTTACAACTTTTAGTTGAAATTCAAAAGAATGTTGTGGTACTTTGAAAGAGTTGACATAAAGAGAATAATATATGATCTACACTGAAAATATAACGACAAATATAAAAAAGAAAGAATCATATGAAAATAATTCGTCTAATATTATTTTAGAATTTATCATACAATAATAATAATAAATTTATACTTTTATTATATAAATTCTTTCAAAATAATACATTTATATTAATAATTCTACATATAAACCTCAATATCAGTATAAAATAATTTAAAACTTTTCATTATAATATTATATAAACTTGTATATGAAACCCTAATAAAAATCTCAACTAATCCCACTTAAAAAAGCAAACTCAAAATTAAATAGATTATAAATATACACAAGTCAATAGAACAAATATGAACAAACCTTTCACCAACATACTCAAATAGAAATTATTCTTCAATTAGGTATCTTTTTTCTTCTCATTATTGGGGCATCTTGTTCCATTCTTAATGTTTCTGCTCACCTATCCAAGCTTTGTTGCAATCACTACCTGATACCTTCTTCAATTAAAAATGGAGAATATTATATATGTATATAAAGGTCGTGGAGAGGGGGCCTCAAAAGGGCTTGAGGAGACATTCAACGTTTACATAAAGTCTTATGATTAAGAATAATTAAGTGATAAGATTTTGGTTGAAAACAATGAATATTATATTATATTATATTTTATTGACAAATGAAAGTGATAATAGTTTACCAAACATGCTTTTTCTAGAAGAGAAAGTAGTCCCTTGTTTGGTTTTGGGTCAAATCTAAACTTCTTTTTGAGTGCATTCAATTTTAACAAGCTTGTGTCGATGGCTTTCAATAAATTCCATTCCTATTCCAACGTTAGCTAAAGTTAATGACATTGGAAAAAAAGGAGGGAAAGTCTTAGGAAGAATCAATCAATTCATAATTTATTTTGCGTGGGCTTCAAGCAAATACCAAAAACCTAACCATCCAAAAGTAATCCCGTGATAAATAATTCACATTCATAAATTTTTGGAAGTTTGCACATATAATTTCCATTGGGAAAATAGCCTGTGACTTGATAAGACAAGTGGATAAAGACAAGCAAAGTAATTTTTTTATTTTTTATTTTGTTATGGGTAATTGTTTAGGGAAGTTTTGTGGTTTTATTTTTTAAGTATTATTTAAATATTAGAAGCGTTAAGCCAAATTTTGTATGTTTTAGAAGGTTGGGTTTTTGAATGAGTCTTTATTAGCGGCTTAACAAGTACTATTGTAATGATTTTTGGATTTCTTAGTTTAACTGGTGATTAAAATAATGTGTATGGACGAATTGGAAATTAGGATATTTGACATTCTATTAAATATTTCATATTTTGTATAGTGAAATTGAAATATTTTTAAGTTTGTAATATGTAAAAATTATTTATTGATACACGAAATTTCCAGAATTCTATTTCTCTTCCACATTAATTTATTTTAGGCAAAATTTGTGCATTAAAAAATGTGTGATGAAAAATATCTTTATTCTGAACGAATGAGATTGATCTAAATAAAATTTTTATTCTATTAAAAATAGAATTATTATTAAAAATATTTATTTTAATTTTTTTTTATTATAGATTATAAAATTATATTTTAAATATATAATTATATTTTAAATTCTAATATGATTTTTTATTAAATTTAATATACAACAAATAAATTATAATTATTATATTTTTTTTCAAATATATATTTACTATTTCATAATCCAATACATCTATTAAGATGCTTAAAAAAATATGTTACTTTATTTCAACAAAGACAGTTTTTACTATTATTCAAATAATAACTATTATTAATACAACCTAAGCTTTTGACTCTAAATATCATAAATTTAAGACAATTTGTTATATTTTGTATTTTATTCTATTTTATAAATATTATTTTAAATATTAATTATAATTATGAAGTTGGATTTTTGGCAAAATAGTATATAATTTGATATATTGCATAAAATACTATTTATTTAATAAAGGATAAAGTTAATGAAAAAGAATGTCATTAGTTAATAATTTTATTCTAATTTTTAAATTGATAATTAAATGGAGCAATAATACATAGTCAATGCATATGAATGATGTTTGCATATTGAATTTACAAAGAGCTTGCCATAGTCAATCCATATGAATGCTCTTTTGAATATTGAATTTAAGAGCTTGTCATTATATTTTTATGAAATTATTTTATTTCTAATAAAAAATTTATTAAATTTTTTTTTATTCAAGTTTTAGGTGAAATTGAAAGAATAATCTATTATCTTTAAGTTGTATACTTGATTGATACTAGTAAGTTATAAAATTAAGAATAATTTCCCCTTAAACACATAAATGATTTTAAGTGTTTATTTAGTTAATGAAGGGTAGAAAAATTCAATTTACAATATTTGGATAAAGATTTAACTTACTAACCTATATTTTGTGAACAATGGTTCATATGAATTGATCCTTAATGAGAATGAATGACCCACTTAATACATTGTATCTAGGTGATGCTCACAATAGTATGACATCAAGACTTTAAGGATCACCCATCTTAGTTGTCTTATAATTCAAGTGCACTTAACCATATAACATTCCCCACTATTCATCAACCACATTCTACTTGCTACCTCATTTGCAAAACTCTCAACAAACTAAAATACTTTGAAAAATTTCGATCTTATCCCTTAACTTCATTTGCAAAACATTCAACAAACTGAAATACTCTAAAAAATGCTTCCACTTATTTAAAGCTGACTTATTATTTAAGAACTCGAGAAATCTGTGAAAATAGTCTTGACTACTTGATCTTATCCCTTACCCTCATTAGTGTTAAACTTTCAACAAACTGAAATCTTTAAAAAATACTTACACTCGTCAAAATTCAACTTATTATTTAAGAACTCGAGAATAGTATAAAATTAATCCTTATATCTTATTTTTTTTACATTTAAGTAATACCAATCTAATATAACATATCTGAAACTTAGTTCTTAGTTCAACTATTAGATCTTTTCCCTTACCCTCATTTACAAACTTTCAACAAACTAAAATAGCAACAAACAAACAAACAAACTTCTACTTGTTAAAATCCCACTAATTATTGAAGAACTTTGAGAAATGTGAAATTAGTCCACTCCTCGATCTTATCCCTTACCTCTGCACTCTCCTTCGTTCTAATCTAAAATAGTAGTATATACAATGTTTATCCGCCTAATAAAAAAATAAAAATAATAAAAATACCATTTCCATCAGCATATACATCACAGAGCACCGTTGTCCCGGGAAATTCTGAACCTGTCCAATAGAAATATTTGTAAGCCGAAAAGACTTCGAGTAGAAGGAGGGGTGTGTTTTGTCAATATAAAACGAAATCCTCCAAATTAGATACGCCACTACTTGTTGTGGCAGCTTAGCCAAGTCAACACATACCCTCAAACAAGGATAGAACGGCGGGCCTTCTGGATTAGGTGGAAATAATCTTTATATTTCCATTATGCCGCTAGCATTAATGTATTATAGTTGTTGTGGATGAATATGGTGATGGTGGATGTTGGATTTTGCTTACAGGATCAATGATATATCTTTAGATAGGAGGAAAAGGCGTGGATTCTGCAAAGCAATCTTTAGGGGCAACTCCTGAGCTGTGTCTCAAGTTTCTTCACATACCAGAGAAGGGCAGAAATTTGAAAGGGAGGAGCAATCGAAGAAGGAAATGGGTCTGTGGCAGCAGCAAGAGAATCAGAGGCAAACCAATTCTTATAAGGAATCCATTAAAGCTCTGGAAGCAGATATTCAACATGCAAATACATTGTAAGTTTCATCAGCAGCCTCAATTGTGACACACAATTACAGCTTTATCAATTTGCAGACTTTTAAAGAATAATTAGGGCAAAATTTGTACTCTGTGGTTTTGCATATTTAAGGGATGAGGTTATGGTTTTCCATACTGATCATAACAGGCCTGGGAAATATGGGGAATTTGCTTTTTACAGAAAGAATTTGCAGCTGCTGTCTGCAAGTAAGATGAACCTATGGAAGATAAGATAATACCCATTTAAGGAATACAATTAGGCGAAAATTTTCGCCATGTTGAATAACAGATGTTTTTCTGAAATTTCCTGTATTTGCACATTAGTAAGGTTATGGTGCCTATCTAACCGGATGATCGGCATACCCACAAAATTTTCTTGTGCAAAATTTTCTAGTTTTTATCATTTATTTATCTATTATATTGCCTTTCATAATAAATTTTCTAGCTGCCAAAATTCACGTTTTCTCACTTTTCGGAGCCCTTGTAATGGGTGGCAGAGAGCTTGTGGTAAGCTTTGCATTTTCGAAGTGTTTAAGAGTAATACGCAGTGAGCAGTATGTATCCCTCCACCTCTGATGGAGCATATTTCCAGTTGCAGCCCGGCTTTGAATTTATGCGTCCTGATAAGCCTGGTTTAACTTTTGAATATCAACAAATCATATTCAAATAAGCCTTATAATGCATACATTAGGGTATGAAAGGAAGCAAAGGTATTTGCAGTCTTTCTGATAAACAAGTCAGTCTATCTGCATTGAAACCCTGAAGGCGCCTTGGTCCTATGATTACCAAATGCCGAAAGCCTGGATGGTGGATAAAAATATAGATTTTAGAAGCAAAATATTGCAGTGAATGTATTAACATGTGCATTTCATTCAGGATTTTAGGTACTTCCAGAGGTTCTTGGTTCTGTTCATGTGAAGAAAGTATTTAAAGCTTCTTTACTCGTGAAGATTTCGAAGCTTCCTTTGAAGTGTACTTATATTTCACAATAAAAATCTTCACAGGTCTTTAGTAATTCATCTTTGCACTCCTGATAGTCACCTTTGATAGGGAAAATGTCTGTAGCGCTTGGCAAGATGCTTATTGACTGCGGAGATCTCAAGCCTCCCAGCCGCTTGAATATACTCGAATTACCATCGATGTGTGGGATGTTTGGGCAATAAAATGCTGTTCAAGAGGCAAAATATTCTAGTCCTTTTTGTAAGTTGAAATCCTATAAAATTATAAATTACTAGTTTGTGAATGATTTGAAGCCCTTCTATTCAAAATATGCAATTAATTAATTTGCCACTTATGGGAAACATGAAACCTTTATTTAATGAGGCATTGTTCTAGCAAAGAGTACCGATAAACGGGTGCTGTTGAATTCTAAATACCATCCTTTAGCTGCTTGACATGATAAAAAAATCTAAAGAACACATGGAAATGGAAGTGGCATCTCAATTAATTCTGCTTTTGCTGAAATATATTTGGTAATGAATAAGTCATATCAATTTTTCTAAAGAATTAGAATACAGTGGGTCTTGCATTAGTTGCCTGCTTATTTTGTTTTCTTCTTGGATTCCTGTCACACCCTAGCAAAAGTTTGATGATATTGACTAAAATTTAAATTGGTCCAGGGCATCGGCATTTCCAAGGGAGTATGATGGTGCCTGTCTTCAAATGAGATTGGCTTACAGTCCTGTGGCACCTTTGTTCCTTTTCCTTGTACAGTGGACTGATTGCAGCCTAGCAAGCACATTAGGTCTTCTGCACATTTTAATATATAAGGTGTGGTGTGTTGGTTCTTTTCTCTATCAAATGTTCATGTGTTGAAATTGAAATTGACAGAATGATAGTAAAGCCTTCTCTGGCTGTCAAGGCCCATGTTACTATGTTGATATTTTTTTTTACTTTAAAGTTTGAAGCAAATGTGCTGCTTTCGTAGAGTTTCTTGTTTTAAAGAAATTAGAGCATTGACTTCGCATATATTCCTTAGGGTGTGTCGTTTTGATGGTTCCTTTCAACTACTACTTTGTATATTACAACATACTCTTTTCCATTGTGCTATCTAATATGATTAAGTTTGCATTGAGCAGGTCTTTTCAGATGGATCGACATCAATGTCAATTCATGAAAGGAAAGCTAGCCTTCGGGAATTCTACAGTAAGTAATTTTGTGTTTGTTTTTTGTTTGAATAAAGGAGAACAAGGAGGTTTGAAGACCAGGACATAATAGATATGGTTTGTATCTGCAGCTGTCATATATCCTTCCTTAGTGCAACTTGAAGGAGGCCTAACAGAAAAGGAGGATAAGAAACAGAGAGCAATTTGCATGGAAAGATATAAGAAAAGTGTTGATGAAGAAAGAAACAAACTCTCAGAACTTGATTTGGAACGTGAAGAAGAATGTGGAATATGCATGGAGACCAAAGGAAAAGTTGTGCTACCCACTTGCAACCATTCAATGTGTATTAGGTGCTATCGGGACTGGTATGAACTATTAAACCTATGCGTATGAGGATGCTAGATTAAAAGTTCAATTTCTGTATAACGCTTTTTGACATAGCTGGTGATATCAAACAAAGTAAGGTATATCAAAATACTCAGATCTCAAGCTTTGAGTGGTGCTTATGGCTATCTGCAGGAATATGCGATCTGGATCATGTCCATTCTGCAGGGATAGCTTGAGAAGAGTGAACTCAACTGACTTGTGGATGTTTACAAGCAGTGGTGAAATAGTGGACATGGAAACGTTGAAGAAGGAGAACTTAAGAAGGCTTTTCAATTATATTGAAAATTTGCCACTAGTAGTCCCAGAGAGCTTGTTTTATGTTTATGATGCTCATTATGATTCCTATATGAAATGAATTTACTGGAATCATTGACATCTAGCCTGAATTGCTCTTCCTATCTCATAGGTTGGTATTGCTTCTGATACTGGCCTTGCAAGGTCTTGTTGGATGAAGAAAGCATCATCTACATTGCTCACTTTTTGATGGTTACATCTCCCCATTGTTAGCAGAAAAAAGGCAGACATAGCGGAGGAGTTCTGGCTGCCCAATTGGAAAGCCATTAAATGTATTTAACAGCGTGTCTAGGTTGACTTGTACAGCAGGGAGCACACAAACATGAAATGTTCTGGATTTATTATATGGCGCTGCTCTTATACATTTGGATGGCCATTTGTACATACTAGCTTACTTGAGGATTACCTGTAAAGCTGGGCAAGCTTATAGCTTGCTTCTTGTAAACATGATCTGAAGATGCCCGCTATTTGTCTGGGATGCATTTGGAATAGAAGAGTTGTAGACATGCTTTCTTCCTGAAATTCAGTCCTGGAGATTAATAAAGGAAGCCAATTGGCTGTTCAAGCAGGACCTTACTATGTGTTAAAAGGTTTTATCTTTTAATTGCACAGGAATCAAATTCTCTAATATCTTGTACCATGCTTTGAGCATGTTTTTCTTAAAGTAATGTCTTAATTTCCTATGTTTAATGGGTTACTGTCAATGTATATTTGCTCCTCTGTTCAGTAGGAGAATTATTGCTAGCATCTTTTGTCAAAAGGGTATTATGGTCTCTGTTGAATGCTTTTAGATGGGCCTATTGTTGTTTTATTTGCATTCATTACACTTGGTGTGGATGGTAAGAACCCTTTGATGTTCATATGTGATCCAGCCTCTGTTTTATTTGTAATTTTTCACGTACATAAATATATTCTATGCCTCTTACATGTGTTCCATCGACTCTGTTTCTATATTTGAGATATATAAATATAAACATTTTACTATTTCATTTTGATTACAATTTGGCTACAGTTAATATATCTACTATGAAATGGAATTCTTTATTTATTTGGTGATGAATTGTGGCCAATCAAAATTTAAACGGCTGCAGAGGGTACCCCTACTGTTTGCTTATAGAGGATTGTGAGGCACAAGCAGGGCATTGGATGGTTGCTAAATGATATGCATGCGTAGAAGAGCAGGCTGACAACCATTAAAAAATTGTTTTATCATTACCATTACCATCATAATAAGTTGGAATTGTAATAGACATTACCATTCCAATAAAAGTACAATTCATTAAAACACATCCAATAGATAGAAAGAAAAGGTCTTCGGTAAAGGGGCTTAATTAACTTGACAATGTAAGGTGTAGATTTATTCCAGGGGCGAAGAGTGCATGTAACACCCTCCCAGACACTGGTATTTTGAGTTTCTTTATGGAATTCTGAAAGGAAAAAAAGTCATGTCAGCTGGCATTCAATGATTGCCTCTAAACTATCCGTGTTAAACTACTTGTAAATCTAGTGTAGTCATAGTTGGAACAGTTAAAAAGTGTAGAATTTGAGGTTCCATTTTAATATTATCATCCAATTCTGAAGAGATGGAATTGTTATTGGCATTACCTTCTTAATAAAGTACAAGTTGTAAACCATCAAATCATCAGATTATTTTTGGGGAGGGTTTGGAGTGCTTTCACACCATCTTAGATAGCAATTATTTGAGCTCTGGGAATTTGGGAATTTAAAGAGTTATGTTATCTGTTATTCACATAAATATCACCATATGTGAATATATGTATATATAAATGTGTAGTCATAATTTGACCACTTTAACGTGTTGTATTTGAGACCTCTCAGATTTATAAATGATCTTTAGCATTGCTGTTTCGTATATAGCTTATGCGAACACATGTTACATATAAATGTGTAGTCATAAAATTTGACCACTTTAATGTGTTGTATTTGGGATTTCTTTAGCGATTCTGTTTCATATAATATACAGCTTATGTGAATATATGTTGCATATTAATGTGTAGTTACAATTTGAAAAAGAAAAGTTAATGTTATCTGTCATTCAAATAAATATTACATAGTTTGTGTCAATAATTGTACGCTCAAAAGTGCAATGTTTGATGTACCCACTTTACAAATGACATTTAATATTATCCCTGTATTCTAAAAAACTTGGAATTGTAGTTGACATTTCCTTTTCAAAAAGAACACTGCATTTGTACGATGGAGATTCATTTCAGATGGTGTGCAATGCATGTAATAAATAGTTTACGTTAATAAAAATTACTTATAAATGTACTATAGTCATTGTTTGGATTTCAAGTGTTGTGTTTTAGTTCCTCCAAAATGTTACTGGCCTATTCTAATAGCATAAGACTTGTTTCTGGCTGAGCGCATTCACACCATTTTGGGTAGAGCTTTTTTTTGGAACTTTAAAAGAAAGAGTAATTTGTTATTCAAATAAATGTCAATATGTAGCTCATGTCAAATGAATACTACATATAAATGCGCATTCATTATTCGAACACTTAAAATGTGTTGTATTTGAAACCCTTTAGAGTTATGAATGACCTCTAGCATTACCATTTCCTTTCAGAAACCTGAAATTGTTATGGCATTAGTAGTTCAATAAAAGCAGTCATTAAAGGGCTATTTTCCCCAAGTCTTAAAGAGGTTAAAATAAAATAACTTCATTAAAGCTGGCTTAAATAATTGGACAATGCAAAGCGTGACATGTATGTACTTTGTCTTGGACAACAGTTATTTGAACCTTTTTAAGGAATTTCCGAAATAAAAGTCAGTAGTATCTGTCATTCAAATTAATACTACTACATACTTCTTGTCAAAATCATTACACATAATTTGTATATTGTGATGGTTGAGGTCTCCACTTTACAAATGATGTTCAGTATTACCATTCTCTTCCAAAAAAACTTAGAATTATAATTGGTCCACCACCTGTTCAATATAAGGACAAGAACCAAAGACCCACTTTCCATTCCAAAACTTTTTAAAGAGATAATGCAAGAACTCGTATCTTATCTTTTCAAAATATTGTAAATATAAAAGTCATCTACCATTCAAATAAATGTCTTTATATAATTTCTACATTAGAATCCTAATATGAAAACTTTAAGATGATATATTTAACATATCTACTTTTAACATTACCACCCCATTTCAAAAAGACTCAACTTTTAACATTACCATTCCATTTCAGTAAAATCTTAGTAACCTTATTATTTCAATAAAAATTACAAAAGACATTGAAAGACCCACTTGCCAAATCAAATCTTCATTTGAAAAAATGAAAAGAAAAGTGACATGATATACCATTTAGATGAATACCATTTATTCGTATCAGATCCACTATATATACATGGTCCCCCAAATATAATCTGAATGCTGCAATCACTTTAAAAAAGTGACCTTGTTTGAAAAAAGTTGTGAAGCACAGAAGAACAGGAGGAACAAACAAAAACTTCTTTATCCTGCAACAGTTGTAGGGAGGTGACGTATGGGATGGGCAGGTGGGTATAATGTGGCAGAATCAGATAGTACTTAGAGCTAAGTTCGTGGTTAGAAGTGGAGTACATTGAATGACACGAAAGGGCGGTGGTAAGTTATCAAGAATAACAGTGACGTTTGTGAGTAGAGAGTTGACCAAACGGCCTTTCGGATTTAGCGGATGTGCCCTACTCTACTTTAGAGGGATCGGCGGGCCGCCCTCCAACTTCGCTTTTAACGCATGGAAAGAGATGAGATTTACATGTCATCATTCTTCAAACAGTTTGTAATTTGATTAGCCGCACTGGTTGTTGTTAGTAAATTATGCTTATTTGGACAAAGGGGATAAGTTTAACGGTCACCTTGTCTAGGAAGTGGCTATCCGCTAAAATGTATAAGTAGTAGTTAAGTAATGGTGTATTTAAGGGGTTGATAACTATTTAGGTAGCTGTTTAGTTTATTTTGTTTAGGAGTCATTAAATCATTTTTTAAAAGTAATTTGTAGAGTTGGTGGTCTTATATAGCTGCTAATTAAGAAAAAACTTAGTGGCAAATATAAGAGGAAAATAAATTTAAGAAAACAGTTTGAGTTTTTTCAATAACTCCATGTTCTCATGTTAAGTCTATTTTCCGCTATGCAAGTGTCCTTATGTAATATTTTTCCCTCCATTTTTTTCATTTACTTTCATTATGTATGTTAAAATGTATAATAATTAATTAGAAATTAAATATAAGGAGAAAAATAGTATTCATAGGGCCACCGCTCCACAAAATGCTCCTTAAATATTTAAGAAAACAGCTTGACTAATTGCATGAACCAATCACATTTTAACATATTTTATATTATATTATAAATTTTATGGTTTTCATAGTACAAATGCAATATTTATCATTTCTTGTCCATTTAGTTTGAGTCTTATTGCACGAATTTCTCTTAAAAATATTGTTTTTTTAAAAATTATTTTGTTAGGTTTTTATGAAATTTTTATTTCATATTTATTGTATATCAATAAATTTAAATTAAAAACTCGGAAAATAAATTGTCTCGTAGAAACATTATTTAAAAAAAAATTTATTTTGTTAGGTTTTTATGAAATTTGCATTTCATATATATTATATATCAATAAATTTAAAGTAAAAATTATATTTTATAAATATATTTTAGTTTAGCCTATTTATTTTTACAAAATATTACAATTTAAATAAAAGCTTATGATATTATAATAAATATTGATTTTTATTTAAATTAACATATATCAAATTAGTATTTAATTTTATTATCATACTTTTCTTTCTAAAAATTGATTTAAAAAATTATTGTAAAATTAATAGTAGAAATTAAAATATTAATTTTTTTAAGTATGTGAAGTATAATATTTATATTAAAGTATTTTGAATATATGTTAAGTATCAATTTTTGATTAAAATTAATGATTACAATATATACTAATTTAATATTAAATAAAAGTATACTTTATAAAATATAATGAATTTATTAAAATTCTAATTATATCTGTCACATTATAATTACACTTATTACTTAATTAAAAGACAATTACTAGCCACTAAGTGGCACTTGTTTTTAATTTTTAAGTAATCGTTGTTCCATTAAAATAGGACAATATTCCAATCTATCATTTCCCCTAATAAAACACCATCAAGGTTGTGGTGCATTCTAGGTATTGATAGTTGCTTCTTCATGTCTCTAAGCGTATAGAATGTTTTTAAAGCACCATCAATGTCATGGTGCATTCTAGGTATTGATAACCACTTCTCCCTGCCTCTAAGTATATAGAGTGCCTCTAAGTATAGATTTTTTTTTATGGGGATAAGTACCATTAATGTCATCGTACATCTAGGTGCTGATAGCTACTGCCCTTATCTCTAACACCAAGTCCCCATGGGGATGCATTAAGTGCTTTTTTTTTGCTTAAATTTATGTTGTTTAACAATTAAAAATAAGCTTTGAAAAAAATGGGGGGCAACAACTGCTTATTGACAAAAATGACAGATGGTTTCATAAATTATTCTCCCTTTTTTTATTTGCCTCCTTTTTTTCTCTAAATTTTATCTACACAATTTATATTTAATGATTTTATTTAACAATATTATTTATGATAGTTGTTGGAATATTTGACAACTTGTTGCTCAAAAAATTGAGCAATCGCTCCTAGCCAAAATGAACTAAGGAGTCGCATGGGGCTTGCTATATATATATATATATATATATATATATATATATATATATATATATATATATATATATATATATATATAGATATATATATATATATATATATATATATATATATATATATATATATATATATATATATATATCTATATATATAGATATAGATATATATATATATATATATATATATATATATATATATATATATATATATATATATATATATATATATATATATATATATATATATATAATATAATATAATATTTATTTTTTTATAGTCATAAGCACCAATGATGCTATGATGCATCCTAGGTGATGATAGAGCTTCCCCTAATAATTTTTTTAATGTAAAAATATATCTTATCTTCAAAGTTATGTTTTAATTGAATACATATTTTATTATGATCTTATATAACTTTTTATATTCTAGGTTAAATACATATATAGTTTTATGATAATTTCAATTACAAAAATTATTAAATATGATTATACAATCATTGATTTTAGACTTTTGTGTCAAGAATTATTGTGATTGTCCATATTAATGGGTTAAAATAATAGTACGAATCAAATGAATAAATATGGGCCCATGTAATTGTCATTAAATATTATTATATTGATCTTTCTTTTAAGAATACTCATTTTGAATTGACATTTCATTAGAATAATTATATATTTGGAATGTAAAAGGTAAACATTTCATTTTTTTGTATGCATTTTTGTCTTGTTGATAAAGATGTTTTATTATTTAGTTAGAGAGTTACAACACACAAGTTGTTCAAATCAAGAAAAAAATATATATTACAAATCAAATGAATAAATATGAGGCTATCAAATTGTCATTAAGTAATTATTAATATTATACTGAGAATATTCATTTTAAATTGACATTTCTTTAAGAACATTCTCATCACCCTAAAAAGCCAAGCAGTTTAACTCCACCTACTAAGTCATCGATGGGGTCCTAGGGACTAAGCCGAGCTTATATAAATTTAGAAATTAAAAGACAAATATTTCATATGTTTATTTTCTTGTTTTGTATACATTTTAGTCTTGTTGATAAACATGTTATTTTATTATTTAGTTGTGAGTTATAACACATGAATTGATCGAATTTAACTTTAACTTTGTTATTATTCTTTCTATTGTGAGTAGTTTCAATCCATATCTGATCAAATCCTTTTTCCTATTTTGGATACCATCACTATTGTAAATTTGCCCATTGGACACAATTACTAATGTGATTTTGTTTGCTTAATTATCACAAATTTTTTTTGTAATTCCTTAGTAGACCCTAGTCCAAAATATAACTATTGCTATTTAGCTTAAGCATAATTTTTTTTAATATAGTACTTGACATTGCTTATTGAAAGATAGACCCAAAGGTGTCATTAGAGCATCTCCAATGCTAAAAACTCACTCACATAATTATCTAGCAATACATAACAATTAAGGATCATCATTAGATTAGGTAAATGTCTACAGACAACTCCTTCCATTTTGACGTCCTCTTGTATTATTATGAAGATAAGAACAAGGAATTTGACCAAGGTTTGAGGGAGAAGTTGGTACACTTCAACACCTAACATAATAGGTCCCTTAGAGATATTAATAAACACACCTTGACATTGATGTAGGCTTAGGAGTTGAAGTGATAAAATTCAAGAAAAAAATGTTACAAGCATGATCACAAGGAAATGATACGACCATTATTGTTGGAAAACAAAATCACTATTAAAATTCTCTCTATTTGATCTACAAAGTTTAGAGAAGTTTCAATTTGATATAATAAGATGACTACATGCATAATTCGATCTTGGAACCATAATTATAGATGCACATTATGGACAAATAAATCTATTTGCTTCAAAGAGCTAAGTGTTTTAAAACTAAGGTTTCAATTATGTTTCGTATTACTTCTCTTGTATATGTTAAAATTATTTATACTAGTTGAGGTAAGGCTTTATTTTTATTTGTTTATTTGGATTAACAAAAAACTAGAAGAGAAGCACTTACCTTTTAAGTTTCATTTAATTCCTCTTCACATGTATTTTCAATGTAAAGATGTGCATACTCACACTTTTCAAGTTCTACACCATCTCGCATACATTGATGTTCTTAAGGGTGTTCTAGAACTAACTTTTTTTTACTGATGTTTATGATCTTAATTGGTGTAGTTTGTCTCTAGATCATGTATTTAAAGGAATCATTCTTGGTTAATTTTATAAAAATCAACATATGAACAAAGATCTCATCATTTAATTATCCAAAGAATCTCATTACAAGCTTCATCATTATCAAAGAACATTTTCAAATCAAGAAAATCTATACATCTAATGTCTTACATGTAACATCCTATTGTCTTGTTATTATTTATTGTAAAAAATAATTCTAAAGGGGGTTAATAAATCCATGATGAATTGAAGTACTTCTAGCTCAATAAGTTCCTAAAAGTGTTCATTATAAATACATTGATTTAGAGCAGGTATTTGACACAAGAGAGGGGAGGATGAGGGGCTAAAGGCACAAACAAACTTTGAAACACAACAATATCTCTTTTTTTTTGGATTTTTTTGAGTTTTAAATGAAAACAAGATCAATCTATTTAGTTTACTATAACTGATTTCGCAAAAGAAAGTAAAGAGCAAGGTAACAAGAATTTGAAAGAAATTTGCTGAAAAGGAAACTAAATGGACATAAACTGATATTACGTTGCTTTACAAATTAAAATACCAAGAAGATAGAGAAAACCCACAAAACAGAGATCTGAATGAATCACAATCACGATTTTGTAGATGCAATCATCAACGTAAGCAAATGCAGATGTAAGATATATCAAAATTCATCAAATCACGAAGCCGCTGCGAATGTGCACACACATGAGACAAATTTATCTTTAAGCACCAAAAGAGAGATCTTCCCAATAATTCATCTAGCAAAGCAATGTACCAAAGGTAAACACTAGACTAAGGAATCACATATTAGAATCACCACACAATCAATTGGCTCTTTGAAATGAACAAATGAGCAATCACACATTCATAAATTTTGCAAAGATAGCAGAATAATCACACCATGATTGAAGCACCAATTATATGTATTGTAATGCAATAGTAATCAACCTTAGTTACATGAATTTCATACAATTTATAGAACTGTGCTCTCCAATTCGCAGCTAGGGTTTTGACTACATAAAAAACTTAAAAATAAATTTAAACTAAAGATTGCATGAAGGAAACTAACCCTAAAACAAGTTAAAACTACTCTAGTATGGAATTAAACCTTGTACATTACAAATCTAGAGTTGATCATGCATAAAATAACTCAAAAACAAAGTTTGTAACTCGTGCATGTTCTTCACTAAACTCATGATTATGCCCTTTATCCTCCGCTATAGCTCTCCTTCGTAAACTCAACTGGAAGAAACCCTTAAATCATGTAGAAACAACCCTCTGGAAGTGATCTTTTTGACTGAAAAAAATAAGTTGGAGAAGACTGAAGTTAACGACGGTCATGCCCCAGAAATTTCAGACCCTGACCATTACCCTGAAAAAATGAAGTTCCAAAATTGACTAAGTGTAAAAAAAACTTCTCCTCAACTTTCAAACTTTCGGAGGCCAAAAATCTTATAGGGCTGAAATGCCGCAAATCCAGGTCTTCAAAAATGGCTAAGTGTGGGAAAATATTTTTTCTCTATACAAAATTTGGTTAAGTCAAAACTGGGTGCTTGTTGGCTTGGAAGGACTTCTAGATGATCTTTGTGGAATCTATCCACAATCTCTTTCACCTCTTCAAAATCATCCATCTTAACACCTTCAAGGAGTTGTTTTTTTCTTCTTTCGAAAGGTGAGTAACTCATCTGCAAGCCCCTTTATTTCCTCTTCTCGAGATAGCATCTTCTGGATTTCTTCCTTCTAATAGAACATCTGCTGAAGGTCTTCTTTAGTGCCAACTCTACTGAAGATATCTAGATATTGGCCTATGATAGTATTTACAAGAAGCATTGTTTATGTAGGATAATTTTGGGTTCCTGAAGATCTTTCTTAGTCTTGGAGGAATTCCCTGTCTGAGGGATACAATACTTTATTTTGGTCAGCTTTCTGAGTTTCTATGTTGCGATGATTTGTGGAGATCTTTGGCATGTGCGATGAAAGGGGTTTGTTCCTTTATGTTTTTGGAGGCTATGTCTAAGAATGCATCTCTTGAGGTGGCATGGTTTGGATGGACCATTTCAAAGTTAGAGTTGTTTTCCTTGCTGTCAGAGCTGTATTTTCCTGCTTTCTACGTGCTAATTGTGCGTTGTGTAGCCGTTGATCCTGAATGAATCAGCCTTTTCTCTATAGGGGCCTTTAAGAGGACCTAAAATAATATCTTTTCCCAAGACCGCAAATCCTAATTCATTATGAGTTGGGAGATATGACCATTTTTCTTGGGTATCGATTTTCAGCCAGTTTACACGCGGAACGTGGAGTTTTTCATCTTGCACGGTTCTGTATGATGAGATGGGATCTTGCTAAGTTAGGGACATGTTCTTGGGTCATGTGTGGACCTAAATGTATCTTCACATCATGTTTTGTTATTTCTATCTTTAGTTTTGGTATCTCTCCTTAGGCTAGACCTATAATGTAATTAATGCCTGACTAGTCGACTTGTGGCTTTGCTTGCTATATATTGACAGCTTAGGTTGATGTAGAGTATTAGAGGAAAGATGTAGAGTGATATGATGGAGTAGTAGTAGAAGAGGAGCATTAGATGAGTAGTATGGGATTAGAGTAGAAGTAGATTTGTGAATCTGGGAGTTTGTAGTAGAACTAGTGGCTTGAGGGCTTAGGACAACAAGAGGTTGCTTGGTGGCTTGCGAGCATAAGTTTAGACACTGTCTTGGTTGTTCCTATCAGAGGCTTCTTGTTGCAGATCTAAAATAGTTGGTGGTTCCCTGGATCTTGTGAGATCTTGCTCATACTTTATAATTTCATTATAATAGGGCCGAAACTCAGAAGGCCTCACAACCGGGCATGTTGAATGAAATTCTATTTTGAAGCATATTATTGTTGTATTCCGTTGTACATGTTGTTGTTGTAATTGGTAGTGTAGGTTTGGACCATCCATCATTGGATCCTCCATCCCTGCCTTACATCAAGTGGTATCAGAGCTTGAAGATCCTGAGTGTGTGGACAAATCACCGAAGGTGAGGTAGTTTGCACCAAGACCTTGGATTGAAGATGCCTTCGAGGAGAGAAGATTTGATGTGAGAGATCAAGATTTTCTTGAGTGAACAGATTGCTGAATTGAGGCAGGTTGTGAAGATGGATAGTAGATCACTGAGTGTGTGGAGGCAATTGAAATCTTGCAATCAGATCACCGAGAAAAGGCAGTTGCACTTTGAAAGGAACTTGATGGATAAGTTGGGTTAGTTTTGGCCTAAATTCAATCTGAGGATTGAAGAGATGATGAAGTCTTGTTGGAAGGAAGTTGTTTGGATGATTAAGAAGATTATTCAGAGAAGAAGACACTTTGATGTTAAGGAAGAGGTGAAGGATGAATTCACTGAAGATGATAAGGTATGTGTTGGTTTTCATGAGCAGATGGATGGATCTGGCATGAGAGTTGTAGAGCATCTAGTTGGGCTTGATCAAATTGTTGTTTGTGAAGAGTTACTTGTTGCTGAACACCTTTGTGATGGTGGTATTTCCAACTTGATTTTGTTCAATGTTATGGTGAAGATCTTAGTTGCTGGTTGTGGACTTGAATTGCTGGTTTATAGTAATGAGTATTGTGATGAGTTGTAGAGATGGGATGCTGATGATGAGGGATTTCATATTGATGTGGATTTGACTTTAGATCTACTTGTTGGGGAGTTGGATACTCTTGTTTTTTAGATGAGTTGTGGTGATTCGTGGTATGCTGATTGGATTGTTGAGATTCATAAGATCCTGATGTTTGAATGGATGAAGCATAGACGACTAATTTTCTGATTTGTTCTCGTCCTTGATGGATTGGAAGCCTTTGGTGAATATGAAGTTGATTGCAGATAATTATCTTGAGATTAAAGTAGGGGATATACTTTATATTTACCTCGGTAGTCTGATGCAAGAGCATTTTGGGTTCCTGAAGATCTTTCTTAGTCTTGGAAGAATTCCTTGTCAGAGGGATACAATACTTTGTTTTGGGCATCTTTTTTGAGTTTCTATGTTGCGATGATATATGGAGATCTTTGGCATGTGCAATGAAATGGGTTTGTTCCTTTATGTTTATGGAGGCTATGTCTAAGAGAACATCTCTTAAGGTGGCATGGTTTGGATGGACCATTTCCTTGCCATCGGAGCTGTATTTTCCTGCTTTCTGTGTGTTGATTGCACAACGTGTAGCTATTGATCCTTAATGAATCAGCCTTTGTGCTCTTGAAGCCTTTAAGAGGACCTAAAATACTATCTTTTCCCAAGACTGAAAATCCTAATTCATTATGAGCTGGGAGATATGACCATTTTTCTCGAGTATCGATTCTCAACTAGTTTACACGCGAAACATGGAGTTTTTCATCTTGCGCAATTTCGTATGATGATATGGGATCTTGCTAAGTTAGGGACATGTTCTTGGGTCATGTGTGGACCTAAATGTATCTTCACATCATGTTTTTTTATTTCTATCTTTAGTTTTTGTATCTCTCCTTAGGCTAGACCTATAATGTAATTAATGCCTGACTGGCCAACTTGCGGCTTTGCTGGCTATATATTGATAGCTTGGGTTGATGTAGAGTATTAGAGGAAAGATGTAGAGTGATATTATGGAGTAGTAGTAGAAGAGGATCATTAGATGAGTAGTATGGGATTAGAGTAGAAGAAGATTTGCAAATCTAGGAGTTTGTAGCAGAACTAGTGGCTTGAGGGCGTAGGACAACAAGAGGTTTCTTGGTGGCTTGTGAGCACAAGTTTAGACCCTGTCTTGGTTGTTCCTATCAAAGGCTGCCTGTTGCAGATCTGAACTAGTTGGTGGTTCCCTGGATCTTGTGAGATCTTGCTGATACTTTGTAATTTCATTGTAATAGGGTCGAAACCCAGAAGGCCTCACATCTGGGCATGTTGAATGAAATTATGTTTCGAAGCATATTATTGTTGTATTCCACTATGCATGTTGTTGTTGTAATTGGTAGTGTAGGTTTGGACCATCCATCATTGGATCCTCCATTCCTAGCCTACGTCAATTGTTTTCTCATCATCCTCATCATATAAGTCCATGTCTAACCCTTCAAAAAAATTATGCATTCCCTCCACAAAAAGTAAACCTTTATCTCTCTTTTTATTCATTTTCTTCAACACCTTCTCAAAAATGTTCAAAGCGCCAATAATATCTTGGATCCACTCCTCAAAATTATTCAATTTTAACCCTTCATATAATTTGACCAAAACTTGGAAGTGTTGCTTCCTCATTACTGTGAGATCTTATAGTGCCTTTTGCCACTTCAAGCTTTTCTCCTCTAGCCCATCCTCCTCATTCATAATCTCAACCAAACATGTTATTCCCTGAAGGACATCTCTGAAGGGCCTCAAAATCTTCCTAAGAGCCACCTTAGAAAACTCTTAAAAATCTGCCTTCCAATCTGTACATGCTTGAATAAAAGAATGCGGGACATCTACCGGTATACTTACATCATCCCTTTTCTCCAAAATTCCCTGTAATGAGGCCTCAGGGTTACTAGGGTCAATAGGACCTGCTATTTTAAGAATAAATTTATTCATCACCTTATTTTGCTCCATCAATGCTTTTATCTTTTCTTTATCCTTATCCATGAAGCCTAGAGCATGCTTTAACCCTAGCGTAGCCAAAGTTTTACTCCCCTCTCTAGTTGGCTCTCCTAGGTCTACCTCTTCTAGCACGTAATCGTCTAGGGTAACTTCTTCCATGCTAACATTCATTGTAGGGACCACCACCTGAGCCTTCCACCTACCCGCATGATCTTGTGTTACATACGAGAGGGTCCTTGCCCGGGCACTAGGTCCTACTTGGTGGAATGCTCATCCCAATGCCACCATATTGGTATCATCATCCATGTATACCCTTACCCTTGGTTGAATTTCCTTGGTGAACCAAGTGGGCTTTGAAAATGCATTAATGGGATTATAGGGCACTACTAGACTTGAGGTAGCAGCTTGGCATTTTGTCTCCATTTCCTCGTGACTCTCCTCCTCTCCTCCTTTTGTTTCTTATTCTTCCCCTATTTTTTGTTCCTCTTCCATATTTATCTTTTCCTCCTCTCTAACCTATTTCTCCGACCCATCTTGTCCTTCCGATAGAATCTCATCGATCATTTCTATTTCCTTCTCTGGATCTTGAGGCTCTTGTGTTATTGTTTCAATCTGAGCAAGTGGTGGAGTAGGAGCTTGAGCTGGAGGGTTTTGCACATGAGGAGTAGGAACAAGAGGGGGAGTGGGTGAAGGCATTGGCAGAGGAGGTGGAGTTAGCATGGGAATATGAACATGTGGAGGTTGTGGTGGTAATGGATTGGTTTAAACTAGAGGCAGAAGAGGAGTGGTAGATGGTGTTAGACGCGGAGGTGGAGGTGGAGTTTGGTACACAGGTGGAGGTGGAGGTGGAATTGATTGTGAAGATGAGGGGATTTGTGCTGCAATATATTCCTCTAAGGTGACACCTACAGAAGAATCTCTTCCCAAATTTGTAGTCTCCTTTTGTATTTCAGTTGTGACCTCCTCAACTGACTCCTGAGAGTCTCATCTAACTTCCTCTCCCACATTTCCAAGAGGACTAGTAAATTGTGTAGGGAGGGAGTCAAAGGAAAAGGACTATCCTACAGCCTGAGCTTGTTGCTCGATCTCTTTAAAACCATGAAGTCCTTCAAAATCAGAGATGTCAAATTCATCATCTTCCAGAGCATCCATATTTATTGGCTCTCCTTGGGCTCCTCCTTTGATGTCTTCTTGTGAATCTTCCTCTTGTAATCTCCTTTTCTTTAAGAATCCTGTAGACCAGGCTCTTCTGCTAAGGGGCACTTGATCCTCCTCATCTTCTTCTCCTTCCTCTAAGAGGGTGTCCATGTGGGTGGGTGTCAAATCTTTCTTCCTCTTGTACACATGCCCTTTTATCACCCCAGTTGGCCTAGGTCAAGTTATTTTGACTTTTGGTGCCCTCTTTGGTGCACCTAGAGGTTCTTGACCACTAGAAGAAGGAGCATCTGGAGGTGCTATGCTTCCAATCATTCTAGTTTTTGGCTTCTTCGAGTGAGTAGCTGAGCCATATGTCATAGGGTGCTTGTGTTTGTATACCATTTTCAGCCTCTGTAGTGCAACCTCTTTAAACTATGGCATTCGTACCTTCTCCCCTTTCTTCTTTTTTTCCTTGGAGGGCTGAGTTGGTTGTTGTTTCATTGGCACGAAATCCATTGGAAATGGATGGGCAATCCATGTCTTAGTCACCTTGATGATGTGTCTAGCCTTAAAATTGATGTCATCATTTTCATCCCTATCGACTTCTGCATTCAAAATGGCCCTGGTGTATACCTTATCCAAATTATAGATAGGATCCAAAACATCCTCAAAGTCAACTTCCTTCACCTTTTGTGGCACCCATAGCAGTAGAGTAGTCTATGCTAGCTCCAAACTCATCTGACAGTAGTCACAAATTCTAACCTCATAATCATCAAGGCATTTTATCCAATGGTCTTCAATGTGGGGCTTGTGTACATAATGCCTTCCCATTATATGGCTGTATATACCAATTGGGTGAAATTTGGTCCTTATGAGGTTGTAATTTTGCAGTGGGAATTCATCCCATTTGAATGCTAGGGACTCACATATCTTCATGTCTTGCACGCAATGGAGCCCTATGGAAATTGGGAAGTCCCAACAATTCTTTTTCTTGTGCCTGATATGCTCATGAGCATTTGATAGTTGTCGGGCCATCTCCAACAAGATTATCCTATCTGATGGATATCTTGGCAGCTTCTTAGGAGATAGGGTGCTTCCTGCCACCCAGATGTATGTGAAGGTCTCAAATTGAAAGTAGAATGCTCCTAGGGCCTTCACCTTAGCAGAAGCTTCTGTGGACATTCTTTTTGCATAATCTCCTTCTATGGAGCGTATGATGGCAAACACAAAAGCATTGTTGACGATATAGAATTATGGATTGTCATGTGTGTAGTACTCCTTTCAAACAATTTGTAGGTATACTGTGAATGGCCACGCATTCTGATCACCCATGACACCAACCTTAACCAATCCTGGGTACATTGCCCTTGCAGCCAATAGGTACACAACATAAGATGTCATGTAGAAGTGAGGATCATTTTTCATTGCGATCAATTGTTGATCCAGGTTGTCACTAAGAATGGTGGCCCAATCAAACCTTACTTGTCGCTCCTTTATTTTCTCAATAAGCAACATCATCCATGGTTCCAATTGTACAAACTTCAACAGTCCATACACCCAACTGATCATGGTGATGGCTTCCTGGATGTCTTCTTTCATGTACCCTCTCCTCATGTCTATCTTTTCAAATTTATTCCTGGAAAAAGGTTGTATGAGATACTCCTTATTCACAATCTCATGGGATAATGAGATATCTTTGTTATAAAAGTCCATTCCCTTGCCAATGGAGAAGCTATAAAAATTTTCTACCCCCTTGGGAAGATGGAAGATATCTTCAATGTTGTCTGGTTGGAGATCCAAAACCACCTCACCCATACTATTCTTGATCATTCTTTCATCTGGTATGTAGTGGTTTGCTAGCATAATGATCAGATCTAAAGAAAGAATGGACACCGGGTGTGCTGTAGCATTCACCAGAGAACAATACACTAATGAAGTGTAGTACTTAGACCTTCCTACTGGTTGTGCGCATTTCACTAGGTAGTCATTCCAACTGACGTTCCCGATGTCAATATCTGTGATCTTTGAATGCAGATTTCCAACTTTGGAGGGCACATGATAGCCTTTGAATTGATGCCTCATGGCTGGTGAATTGACTTTTTTTGCCATTTTTGCAAAGAGTAAAAAGACATGGATCAGTAATCATCATGTTAATAATCTAGGGGAGAAATCTAATGAAAATGAGATAAACATCCACCAAACAAACCCTAAAAAAACTAAGTTAAAATGCTCTAGCAACTAGTTTCGACCTTTTGGACCTTTAGGGGTATAGGACCTCCGAAAGGTTGAAAGGCCGAAATGCCAAAAAGAAGCCATTAGACAAAATTTTGGACTTCGACGATTTGATGGTGCAAAGTTTTCAGATTTTGACGATATGGTGGTGCGAAGTTTTCAGGTTGCAAAACCCTCGAAACACTGAAAAGACTTAGCCGATTTTCTTGAAGGAAGAACCTTCTTTGATGTTTCGGACTATGAAAGTCTAAAACTTTTAGGGCCGAACAACCAAAAACAAGGGTTTGGTGTTTTGAGCTCGAAAATGAGCTCTAAAATAATTTTGACCACGAACTCGAGGCTAAGGGGTCTAGGGGGACAACCCTGTGACCCCAAAGCTAAACAAAAGGGAAGACACACTAAAACCCTAGCGAAAAAACATGCTAACTAAAAAAAATGAAACAAAACAAACCCTAAAATGGGAAAGGACAGAGGGAAAATGACAAAACCAACCTAGAGCGCATTGAGGGATGAGAAGAGAAAGAAGAAGACGGACTGGCCGAGAAGCTGAGGATGCACGCACACAAAAGCTCTGAAATTTTGAATGGCTGATAGAAAATGCAAGTGCGGAGAAAAAGCACTTCTTCACCTTATATAGCCAACCGATGGTGGTTGACGTCAGCCACCACCACCGATTGGCCTTTCGGGTTTTCAGACCTCTGAAAGGCCGATTCCCTTCAGGGAATCAGACTTTCGGTGTTCCAGACCTCTGAAAGTCTGAAATCTCGACAATGTGCTAGTTTTGTTGAATATGATATTTTCGGCCTTTTGACCCTTTCACACATGGGGGACTCTAAAAGTGTGAAAGGGTGAAACAAGACAAAACTAGACAAGGACAAAATAAGACAAGGACAATTTTGTTAGTGGAATCAAAATTTAGAAGTATATTAACAAATATATAACAATATCTTAACTACATTGGATAAGCCAAGTTATTTCCTAATCCTACACATTTAATTAAAGAAAACATTTATCTTATATTTAGCTCAAAACTTTATGTTTAGTTTAGGTATCCATTAAAAAGAATGTTTAAATTTCATTGGATGAACAACATTAAGAGAGGGTAGTCTTTAACATTCCTTTTATCCTTTTTTTGTGCCAATGCTTATGTTCTTAGTTAACCTAGTTTATGTTTCTAGGGCATGCATTTAAAGGAGTCATTCTTAGGTTATTTTGTAGAAATCAACACATGAATAAGGTCTCATCATCTCATCATCCAAGAGCATCTCATGACAATCTTCATCATTATCAAAAAGAACTTTCAAATCAATAATATCTCTACATCTAATGCCTTACATATAGCATTCTATTATCTTTTTATTATTTATGCAACCAATAATTAAATGGGGCGAATAAAGGCATGAGGAATTGAAGTATTTATAGCTCAACAAGCTCCTAAAAATGTTCATTATGACTACACTAGTCTAAAGCGGGAATTGAAGAAAATGAGTGAATTTAGGAGTAGGCAATAAACATAGATGTGATTATAAATTTGAGATTAAAAATCATGTATTTTTTAAGACATAATCACAATAGTGATTCTACCCAACTAATTTACAAGGCTTGAATATACATATGTTTGGAAACATCTAAAGATTGTTGGTGGAATCAAAATCTAGAAGTATGATAACAAATATATTACAATACATTAACTACATTGGACAAGCTAAGCCATTTCCTAATCCTACACATATAAATTAAGAAATTAGCTATCCTATATTTATCTCAACACTTTATGTTAGTTTAGGGTATCAATTAGCAAGCCTCTTTATTTCATTAGATGAACATTGTCAAAAGAGGATAGCCTTTAAGATTCTTTTTATTCTCTTTAATGTTTTTAAGTGAGATTTATATAAAGACAAATTTTTAATGTAGTTTTAAATAAATAAAGGGAAGACAAATGCAACCCTATTTAAGATTATTTTGATCTAGGTATAAAAGATTAATTAGTACTCTAATCAAATCATGTGCATCTATCATTGAGTTGAGACACTAACATGATAAGTAAATAACATATTGGGGATTTACTTAGTGTAGACGTGTAAAAATGACCTATTTCTCTAACGCAATGACATTACTAACATTCTTCCTAAATTCTTAGATAATCTTTATTATTTGAATAATATGCATTATTCTACCACATTCTAAGATCCAAATCATCATTTCTCCCTAATTCCATAATTAAGTGATTTAATTAATTACTTTAATTATTGAATGTCTAATCAATATTTCATCATCTATTCATCTATAGTATAACTAAATAAATAACATTATTTAATTATACCCTACCTTATTATAAATAATTAAATATCCAAATTTAATTAATGTTCCCTCCTCCTAATTATTGCATTTCAGTAATAATTAATTCAAATTCTATCTCATGATTAAATAAAGTATAGTTATTTAATTACAACTAACAATTTCTTTCATAAATAAATAAGTAATTATTTATTTATAAAACATCTCCACATGTGAAAATAAATAATATTTTATTTATTTAAATCATAATAATAAACAAGTTGGAGGTGGTGGTGTGCAATGTGGAGGGGTGAAGTTGTATCTTGGATATGCTCTCCTTTAGTGACAATGGGTTTAGGGAAATGCAATATTTAGTATGGGATTCAGGGATTTTTGTTCTTGTGGAGGCTAAGAACGATGTGCCTTTTGTCTAGTTTTAATTTTATTGATTAGGATGTATTTGCATTTTCATGGATTTTTTTCAGAACTTATATTCTAGTGATAAAACATATTGTTATCTCTCATTATAATGAGATTCTAGAAGTAACTAGTGGACTCTCCATTCTAAAATATGCAAATGGATGTGTTGATTAGAGCAACTCAAAGAGTTGAGTTAATTGAAATAATCTATTTGGTGGGTCTAAAAATGTTTGTGTTCTCTCCTATTAAGTTGGAGGTGGTCCAAATATCTCGTGATAGCATGGCTTCTAGACTAGTTGAATGTTGATGATTGGTCTTCAAGTTGTAAGATTATCTTGATGAAAAGTGTATGATTATATTGAAGATCCTATTTGTGTTAGGTTGCTCTTCTATTTTTAATTATAATGACCATTTATTCTTTGGTCTTACATATAGATAATTCTTTTGGTATTGCACTAAATGATAATTATTACTCAATAACAATAATGGACTCTCTTTATTTATTTTTCTTATATCAATGTGTATCTATCTATATATGTTAAATATTACTATAATTATCTTTATATAATTTTAAATTCTCCTGCCCATATTAAAGTAATTCAAAAAATTGCCAAAGATGTGACAAGTCTCAACTTGGATCAATAAAAAAATCTATCAGATTCTATTAGGTTCACTTGCTACACTTTTTAGTTATTGCTATATAATCCTCTGCATTATTATAACATAACACGGAAGATATTGTGGTATTTGGTAGTACGATTCCACTACGAAGGAAAATGTAGTATAACCACCCAAATTTATTTTTTGAGAAAGCGTGCTTGACATATTCAGATTAACAAGTTATATGCGATTTTGTCGCGTCAAATATCATTCAACATTGATGACCAAAGAATAAATCATTGCATGCCTCTTTGATGAATCAGAGCATTGATTTTATGAAGTTTTGAAATTATCATATCACAATATCTACGTAGAAAAGGTCTCAAATTGACTAAGTTTATAATGGCCAACTGCCCATTACGTTGAAATAGCAGACAGAAGGCGTGGCATTGACTGGAGTTCGACGTTGAATAGATTCATAGCTAGGTACTTTGAGGATAGTAATTGCATAATTAAAAATTGGTCTAGAGATCAAAGTTAATGCATAAAGGTATTTAGATTTAAAATGGTAGAAATAAATAATTTTACACTTACATTGGGTTTTATTTGTCTTGATATTGAAATGGTACTTTGTCAATAGACTCTTGATTTATTAGTGATGCTGAATGCAAGACGTCAATATGTAAGGGATGAAGTCGAGATCGTGTCTTAAGTGAATTTGGCAGAATGGATACCCCTTTACTCTTGAATCTTAGCCATAAGAGTTTCAACTTGAAGGTATTGTGTCTTGAGTGAATTTGGCAGAATAGATACCCCATTAGCCTTGAATCTTAGCCACAGTTTCAACTGGAAGGCTCTTACTCCCATATTAGATTATGAAAATGTCTTTGTGAATGATATAAAATCCCCCAGGGAAATGCTTCATTTGTTTGTAGTATACATTGAAATCAAAATAGTCAATCGACTTTGTTGTGGGTTGAATCCACAACTTTGAGTCAATTTCCTAGACAAGGATCTATCTTATAGCCCACATATTTGATGAGAGTAAATATGTGTTTACTTTTTCAATTTTTTCAATTCTTTGCTCTTCAATTATTTGCAGGGATTTACAGGATTAAAAAAGTACTTGAGGATACTACTAGATCACCAGGGGTCAAGTTCTCTTGGGTCACCCCCTTGAAAGCTTAAATTTATGGTCATGGAAATGATTGATAAGAACAATATTTAGTCATCCAAATGTTTCATAAGCATGTTGCAGATCTAGATTTTCTCCAGTGCTCTACTTTAATAGATTCTAACAATGAATGCTCATTAAACACAAATGATTTCTCAGTGAATCATAGATATGCAAGGATAATCAATAGATACATATTAAATGTATTTCAGTAACAAGACATAGCAATAAGTTGCACAATTTAACATGGACCAAGTTGGCTCATATTAGGAACACAATCATGGGTACGAGTTAGAAAATGTGAACTTGAATATTTTATTAAATTATGAGCTAGATCAATGGGTGTGGGATCGATCACGTACTTGTGGGATTCACTTGGAACCTCAAAATGATAATATCTAGGGAAAGAATGATCATGAAGGCATGATGTGAGATGGTAGGTATAATGGATGTTGAATCTGTATGTCTATGTGTACATAGGGGATTATAGATAAGGTCAAGCATGTGAGGATGTGTAAGAGGGGATATGTTAAGGATTGGAGAATATGCCTAACTTCACACAAGATTGAGCCATTTGCCAGTATGCAATTTTTATAAATTTATTCCATCAAAATGGGCCCTAAACTATAAATGAATTGATATGAGTATGTAAATTTAACCATTACAATTTACTCTCGACTTTAAGGTGCATGTGAGTGTCCAAATGCTCATTTATCTCAAATACATCACCACTTTCGAAAACCATGTAAATTAAATATTTAAACATGAAATGATACAAAGATCTATGTAAAGTATAGGACCCCTCTAGATATCATCATGTGTGATCATCATTTGGCATGAATGCTTCATGGGAGCCTACATAGTATATAGAAATTTGTATTGAGTAGCTTCTATCATGGAAGTAATAATCATAAACATACATTTAATTCTATTATCATTGAGTGTGTGCATGAGAGAGAAGATAGAGTAGGGCTAGAAAATTTCTACATTAAAGTAGTGGTTGTGGGACGACATGGCATGTTGGGCACTAACATGTTGTAGTATGGGATGATGGTCTATTTGGTTATGATTACAAGTCTATTAGAATTTTTTGTAAACTCAATATAAGACTATTACAACTAAATATTGTTCCTATCTATCTATCTATCTATCTACACACACACACACACACACACACACACATACATATACATACATACATGTGTGTGTGTGTCGTAAATGATAACGAGAAATACATTGCATAATAAGAAAGTTATCATTATGCAATGTATTTCTCATTATCATTTACAATACACACACACACACACATGTATGTATGTATGTATGCATATATATATATATATATATATATATATATATATATATATATATATATATATATATATATATATATATATATATATATATATATATATATATATATATATATATATATATATATATATATATATATATATATATATATATATATATATATATATATATATATAGACACACACACACACACACACACACACACACACACATGCATGCATACATACATACATGTGTGTGTGTGTGTGTTGTAAATGATAATGATAAATACATTGCATAATAAGAAAGTTAAACATCTTGAATACTAAGCATGGAAATAAATGAGTTGAGAATGAGCATTAAGTTTTCCATCTTTTTCCTCAATATAGGTGTAGGATAATTTTCTAAATTAAAAAAGTTTACCAATTTTTCTTTAGGTTTGATGAGGGATGCCTTGTTAGTCTCTATGTTATAATCTTGTGTAGTTAAAGGAATACTTTTAAATAAGCATTTTCTCCTTTGAGTTGTTTATTTTATTTATCTAATGGCCTATAGAGTATAATTCATTTTTTCTCTTTAGCTGTCAAGAGTTTCAACCAACCATGCATATATATCAATCTAATGATTTGTAAAGATTTTAAAGGAAAATAAATTTCTATTTTCTCAATATTCAATTTTGGCCGATTGCACCCAGTGATGGGCTCCCACTCTAGTAAGTTTTTAATTAAGGTAAAACAGGTTTTGAAGGGACCCAAAACCCTATACAAGAAGATTTTGGAAATATTTGAAACCCTCAAACAAAAATATACAAAAGATGGATTGCAACCAAATTGTTTAGCCCCACAAATAACTTAAAAGTGGCATCCTAAATGAGATTAATCATACAAACCTCAAGTTGCAGAAAAGCCCCCAAATTCAATACAAATTAAGACTATTTTTGTAGGCTCCATTAACCTTAACAATGGGATTTGAAAGGGATACCATAAACTTCTAATGATATAACCATAAACACCTAAATCCTTCCAATGACTCCACCTCAATAGGAGTGAAAGGGAAGAAGACAATATCTAGACTAGCATTACCACCTAGTAGCCAATAACCAAAAAAAGGGAAACAACAACCCCCTTGCAACACCACCTTAACTCTCCCACAAAAAAATTCTCCACCTCAATAGGAGAATCATCCACCTCAATAGGATTCACAAGAGATGAAGTTAGTTGATGAAGATACAAACCATTAAACCTTCCCAAAAGAAGGATCTCCACCTCCATAAGAGGTCACTCCATCTCGATAGGAGACTTGTGAGGAAAGACCAAATTGGAAGTAATTTAGGCCCTCATAATAAAATTATAAGGAGCATAAAGGAGAGCCTTCCCACTAAAAAATGAAATAATCATTTCTTCCAAAACCATATAAGAGACCCTTAACCAAAAACATAACTCTAAAACTATCCTATAAATAGCCAAGGAAATTAGTTTCAGGCAACAAAAATTACAACCCCAAATGGGTATAACTGAAGAAGACCTAAAAAGTATCGTACAACCCACAAAATATATTCTAAAAATTAGGAAGCACATGCATAGTAGAGAAAAAAATCAATTAGAATACCCCCAAAAGGTAAAAAAAATTCCCAAGATCCCAACAATCAAAATGGTCATAGCCATGAACAAGAGTGCCTTAGCCGAGAAAGGCACTAGAGAAACTCTAGTCGAAGCATTACTATCCACACCATGGGAAACCCAACAAAATAAAGATTCTAAAGCATCAAAAGCCATAAATCTCCACCACAAAGCTTCAACATACAAAATAGTTGTGCCCAAAAAGATATTAGTCAAGATGAATCCTAACATTGTGAAACACCACATGCACTCAAGACCATAGAATGAAGGATCAAGCCTACAATACACACTCACCTACAACATTGGGAAATTAGATCCAAATAGCACAAATGTGAACATAAAGGAGGAATTCCTAAGACAGATTCACCAACAAGGTGCCAACAAGAAATATAGAGGACTAAAATCCAATGCCAAAAATAGGGTACAAAACCCCATCACCAAATAACACTAGGCAAGGAAAACCCACAAAGTCCTCTATAGAAAATGAGAAAACCTCCTTGCACAATGAGAGAAACCAAAAAGAAAGGAAGGACACCCCACATCAAAAATATATGGACCCAAACTACCACAACAATATCTTTAATAGATACAACTTCAACAATATTGATGTCTAGAGTAAAACCTCCATCCTCAAAATCCCACAAGCTCTCACCTCCCCAACATCCACTCACAAAAAGGAATGCCAAAATCTCCAAACCATAACATATCACCCAATAAAATCATTTTCTACACTAAAAAGCCACACAGTATAATAAGGAAGAATAAAATAATCCAAAAAGGGTATCACACAAAACAAATGAGGGCCAAAAGGGGGAAAAAGAAACTAAGGGCTAGAGAAGAAATTAACATAGAACAACCATTGCTTTCACAACATGTAGAAACTAGAAATAGAGGGAAAAAAAACATGTAGAAAACCCCTTGAACACCCCTCCATCCTCATTAGAATCATCATCTTCGACTATTGCATCCCTTGCAATACCCTCACTTGAAACCCTATCGCCCCTCTCCTCCTCCTCCTCCTCTCTCTCTCTCTCTGTCTCTCTCTGTCTCTCTGTCTCTCTGTCTCTGTCTCTCTCTCTTTCTCGTCCATTCAAACTCTATTATGTTAAAAAAAAAATGAACCTTGGCTATAAGCTCTCTAGGAAAGAAGCCCCTCTATTTCACCAAGGGTCAAGGTCAAACAAATTTCTATTGTTCATAGGGTAGAGAGTGACCCTATGATAACTTAAACCTTGGTTGTAGGCTCTAAAAACAAGAAGCCCCATTATTTCACCAAAAGGTCAAGCTCCTTAAAAATTTTGAACCTTGGTTGTAAGATCCATAAGCAAGAAGCCCGACTATGTCAACAAGGCTCAAGGTCAAACAACTCTACATTATTAACATGGTAAAGAGTGACCTTATAGGGATTTGAATCTTGGTTGTAGATAGTACAAGAAAGAAGCCCCACCATTTCTCCAAATGATCAAGACCCTTCTTAAAACTTTTGAACCTTGGTTGTAAGCTCTACAGGAAATAAGCCCCAACATTTCTCCAGAGAGAGAGAGAGAGAGAGAGAGAGCCTTAATTTTAGATGATAGCATTTACTCAACCCAGTGACCTAGAATATTTTTCAAGATTGTACATCAAGGAAACTTGAATATGGGTCAAGGTTTGAGAAAATTATGGAGATCAAAGATTGTGTGGCGATCAAAGCTCACCTACATCTCCATATATTAAGGATATGAAACTCTTTATTTGGTGATGGTATTTAATTTTTGTACAATCACATGTACCAAATGGGATAAATTTTAGAGTTTAATCATCCAAATATCATAATTTTCTAAGAACTGAATGAGTGGAAGTGGTAGGGCATTAAATGTCTAAGTGATAATGTTTATTTAGCATACCCAATCAAATGAATCCAAGGCTTTAGACTTTTTATTTTTCTATCAATCACATAAGGTTAGTACACACTCAAGACTTCTATTTAAAAATAACACATTAAGATTTTAATAAATTAAAAATATGTACTTAAATATTAATATTTTAAAATGTACATGTGTTTTCTCAAAAATAATTAAAAAGGAAATATCAAAGTCACTCAAAACCTAATATTACTTTGTTTTTTTAAAGTTGAGTTCTAAGAAATGAATGTGCCTAAAATTTTAAGAATAACTCAACTTAAATAAAGGAAAAGAAAACATTGAAATAAGATTTAGTGTTTCTCAAGTTTTATTTATATATAGTAAAATATTATTTGTGTTTGGATATATATAATTTAAAGAAGTGGTATATATAATATATTTTTAAAAATATTTAAAATATATATTTTTAAAATTATGGTTTAACAAAAATGTAAGATTTTTATACATATTTATTAATTATAAATAATGTGTGCAAGAAATTCAAAGAAATCCCATCATCTTTGGTGAATGAAATTGCATATAAAAAAATTAAATAAGATGCATTAGAAATATAAAGAATAAAATAAATTATTTCTTCCTTCAATTTTTTATACTTGAATTAGTACACACAAATACATTAATATATTATTTATTATAGTACACATAATAACTTAGGATGGACACTAATGAGATGCAAAAAAAGCATGAGAGAATATATTCTAGAACCAATGTTTCTATTGATCCATTCTCTTTTGGAAATAGTATTTCTTCAACATCTCCAACCCCAAACACACAAAAGAGACAAATAGTGTAAAAACTTCGATCATTTTATAGATCCATCAACAACCAAAACAACCTCAAACTACACCATCAAAAAGTAGATAAGACATTAAATGTATAAGGAGGTTGACAAAATTACCATGGATTTCACTCATAAGTTTTAGAATACAAAAATAAACTGTGGAGAAGGAAAAATTACATAGGCTCACCATCATCAAGTTGCAACCAAAATTTCTTTAAAACAATTGTCAATAATTGTAGACTCAAAGGTATACTTAGAACATGGCTTCTAGACTTCCCACAATAATATTTATAGCAATATTAAATTAACATCTTAAAAAGACTTTACCTTTAATGTCCATTCTTGAAGCTCTACCATTGTATATTATAGCCTATAGATATTATCACTCAAATCGTAAAAATGATTAATTTGGCACCTATACATTTTGTTTTCTTGTTTCTCCATATCTACGATATCCCCGTGTAATAGGATTATACTCACAATTGTCAATAGAAGAGAAAGATTACAAGCATCTTGTGAATCATTGAAAATATTACACTTCCCAATGGGTTTGTTTAGGTCTAAAAGGAATTTGGATATTAACTCTTGAATACCTATTGAAATTGCACCATTTGACTGCTTCACCATCTCCTATAATTATGTCAGATATTGAATAGTATCTAATGACACATTTTTAATCATCTTCGTGCCTCCCACACATTGCTTGCTCTACTAGTCTCTAATAGTGACACGTGCCCATTTTTCTACCCCTTTTTCTTACTCCTTGCTTTAGTAGATGAAGAATCCATCTTGTAATTCTACATTCTCACCAAACCCAAAATGACAACACATTCCACCCCATGATACAAAGAAAACCATAAACACACATTCTCCATCCTTAATAATGTCAATTCCTTGCTAACAATCTAAATGATTTTAGTGTTTGAAACATTAGGGAGTGATCTTAGATTACATATGTATCTTCTCCATATGCCTTGTCACATTAGTTAATCACCTTCAAACACTACATTAGCTACCACACCTTCCATTGATCCTTTGAGAGATAACATTTGAGCCACCTCTGAGGCTTCAATATATATTAGTACATTGTTTATAAGTTTTAAAATGATCAATATATACATATATGTATATATATCATATACAATACAAAATCTACAAATAAACATTTACATACTCTATATAACTTTATTTTTATGTAAATTAATATACAAATTTACTTATTCATCTATTTTATAATAATTTGATTTTGAAGATTGGATTTTCTTTTGTTTCATTAAATCTTATTCTATTTTTTCTTACATTATTATATTTTTATTTTTTATTATTATATTATAAATAAATAAAAAATAAACTTCAAAAAAGTTTAAGAAATAAATATACAGATCATTCTTTAAATACAACTTGCTATTTGATTTTATATATTTGTATTTATTTTAATCATATTTAATTCATAAATTTGCAAGGTTTTATATGTATATATGTTACTAATTATTTTTAAGAAATTAAAATAACACATTATCTTACAAAAAGAAAGTATATTTGGACCCAAAAAAACAACTTTAGACAAAATATTTTTTTAATAAATTGAATAAAGTATCTAATTGCTAATAGGGATAAATGAATGGGAGATAATCTTGTGAACATTAGTTCCATATTGTTTAATGGTTTTACTAGTGGGTCATTAAAAAATCTACTTTAAGGAGCATGCATTTGTTGGACATGCAAATATATTGAGAGAGGCGGGTGTGAATTAGTACATGACATATATCAATTTTAAATCTAATGGACCATCACTAGATCTTACTTTAACATTGAAGAAACTAAGAAAATGATAAGCGCAATCATGCATCAACACGCGAGAACAACAAATATACATACAAACCTAGAGGAGAAAAACTATGGCTATATTAGCTGCTTGAATCTATTAAATTAAGCCTTAGATAATAAAGAAAATATAATATTTTGTAGGCATCAAAACATAAGAATTACAACCTTAGGTGGAGATACCAATCCCCAATTAGATTTGTAGGCACTAGCATATAAGAGATATCGATCCCCTAATTGAAAGAATACAACACCAACTATGATTATGAGGAAAATTCCTAAAACATAAAAAATAGATATATAAAATTTATTACGAGGACCTTCAAAAATCAACCTTAAAAATTTATTTGATTTAATCTTCTACAAAACACTCTCTCAGTGTGTATAGGATCTCTAGCTTCCTTCACACTCTTCAATTCATGTATATATAACACTTGCACAACTTTTGCCACTTCTTCCAAATCACACATGTTGGAATAAACCTAGATCAATTATTTATATGTATTCAAATATTAATTACTTTTCTATGTTGACCTAGAACATATTTACAAAATCAACAAGTTGACCACAGGAAAATTCCTCAACCAAATGTGTAGTCAACTTGGTCTTAAAGCCCACATGTTACACAAAGAGTAGTGACATTCTATGTGCTACAAAAAATGGACTCGGTTGGTCCCAAAAAATCTTCAAACACTTTCTCTAGTTGGAACAACATTACATTAATATATTACATTCATTAGGAACATAGACACAATCAATCAACCAACACAATAAACATTCTGCCACTTTTAACTTTGTGTCAATTGAAAACCTACATACCAAACACTGGGATTCGATACATCATATGCATCTTTTCTTTACTTCCAAACCTCAATCCATAACTCTAAATTGTGGCATAACACAATCCAAACAACATGATAGTGTGACTAAGTGAACATACAGTTTTTGAGCAACAAACCTCAAAAACCCATTACAGAAACTTCTAGACCTCCTCCAATATGATAGAAAATTGATAAAAACTACTACTAGAGAATTATTATAACTACAAGAGATCTATCCAGTAATTCTTAACTTCTTCCTTCACTAGCATGACTTAAAATAAGTAATTAAAAATTCATAAAAATCCCAGTTACCAACACATCAACAAAAACACTTTGTTCAACAATCTCCCCCTCTGTCATTGATGGAAAGCCACAAAATTATTCCCCTCTGATAGATACTCTCCTTTTTCAACAAGCTCCATATAAATATGATTCTTTATTTCTCTCTTCCTTTAATATCAATGGAAAAGGTACACTTAAATTTTTAGTTTGATGCTTTCTCTCCCCTTTTCTAGAATAATCCATGCACCATACATTTTGTACTATAAGACCACCACATGAAATTACATAGGGAGTTAACACTCCACATGAAATTTTAATTCCTCTTAAGCTAAGGAGAGAGATCTATATCACATATTACACTTTAAGTACTCAAACATATTATCCAACTGCTTTTTTGTACTATGGTAATCTTTCATCTTTTTTGTCCCAAAAGAAATTCTATTTCCTTGATCTCACTAAGGTCGTCACATTTTATGTCATAACTATCCTCAACATTATTTCTAGTACTATCTTCTCTAATTTTACATCCTTCTTTACTATCTAGATGAAGATTTTTTATTGGATCCATCACTTTTCTTAATTTTAGAATGTATTGTGGTATGGGTAGATTGATTTTTTTAAAATTATGTTACTCTTTCTTCATTTCTTCTCCACACCTTCTTAAACTCATTCCTCTAATTAGAAGAGGTGATATTTTTTCTATCTAGTTTAGAGGCCTTAATAAAATTACCTCCAAAATGTCTTCCAATATGTCCAAAGTTGTCGCACTTATAATCCCTCTAATTATTCATCTTCATATAATCATTCTACTATCTTTTGTCCATATAGATTGCAATTAAAATAGTTGCTAGAAAAATAATGATTGAGCCTAACTTATTATATACTAGTCTTCATGGATTTTTACCTTTCAGATCCCATATTCTATCTATGAACATGAATGAACCCTTCATCCTCATTTTTTATATCTTTTGTCACTTCAAGTTTATTAAATCCTAAACTTTTGGATCCATACTCATTTCAATCTTCTACACTTGGTATCATGGACCACTCAATAATCTATTGATATTCTTTTTATTTAATCCAATACTGATCTTGATTTGTGGTGCTCTCTGAGTTAATACAATCTCCTCTAGGATCTTAGTACTATTTCCAACATTTAATTTATTTCTTAGTTAACTATTTTCTTTCTCTAGATCATTTTCTCAAGGGTACCACTTCTACTTCAATTCTTTCACAGTCCTTTTTGGTCCTCAAGTTCTCTATTATGATATCACTTCTTCTTTCCCCTTCTTACAACTAAACTTTCAAGTATATGATCACATTTTTATATATTTATTTTATTTTGACATCCTCTATGATTTATAATCCTGGTTTCACAATTCTTTTCTTAGGGTTATTTTTCTGTATGTGAGAATAAAGAAATTCTTTTTCAAAATCTATTTCAACATCTCCTCCTTCATTTCTAGGAAAAAAAATTCTTTAGACCCCTAGCTTGGGTTTCCATAACCATGAGTAGAGAATTTTTATTTTTCCTTTGGGAGGTGCACCGATTATACTCATTATATGAGTATCCATATTCTTCAATATAGAAGCCATTCCATTTCTTATTCCATGACATCTTGTTACTGCCTATTTTAAAGGAATAATTTAAAGCAATGTTACCACTTTTATGTCAATTGAGTCATTTGATAAGGTAACTTACCTTTATATTTGTTAGGACATTTTTTTAATCTTCTCACAAAATTTTCATTTCTTCTTCCAAATTTGAATCTGTATGCTCCTTTTGTGCCTTGAAAGCTACCTCATTTTTTGAGGTTTTATCATTCACAATCCTCATCTCATATGCAATTAGAATCTTGTGCACCTCATCCATTGTTAAAATATTTAGATCTTTGGCTTCTTCTACTGTTGACACTTTTGAATAAAATTTAGAGGGAAGATATATAGGTCCATTTTTTACAATTATTGAATCTTTCACTTCTTTAAGAAGTCTTCTAATATTATTAACAACTTCATCAAACTAGATAAAGCGTGTAGAAATATTTTCTTCCTCCTTTATTTTTAGACTCTAAGATAGTCTTTCTTAGGTCTAAATTTTTGCTTCTTTGACTTTATCATCACCTTCATAGATATTGTAAATCTTGTCCCAATTTTTTTTTGCAACCCTATAATGCATTATCTTCACAACATAAGAGTTGGATAAGCCATATAAAATAGAATTCCTTTCTTTTTGCATTTATTTCACATTATCTCTTTCCTGCCTAATCTCTTAAATGACAATCTAGAATATTCTAACCATCTACAATGAATTTCCAAACATGAAACCTTAAAGCTATCAAATTTTCTTTTATCCTTACTCTCCAAAAAGAATAATTGGATCCATCAAATTAGAGGTGCCTTTTTTGAAGAAAGACCTTCTTGAACTATTGTGTATGTCATCTCTGATATACTTCTATTTGTTAAATTTCTCCAATGAACTTGGATGTAATACCAATTGTTATACACACAATATACTAAGTTGGAGGTGAATCAATATGTGCCACATATCAACTTCAAATCCAAATTATTATTACCAAATCCTACTTTACCATTAAAGAAACTATGACTATGATAAGCACAATCACACATCAACACATGAAAATACTATATATGTGTGGAAACCTAGAAGGGAAAAACATAGTGAGGATAGTTGCTTGGATCTATTTTTCAAATCCAAGCTCACAAAGATAATAAATAAATTACAATATATTGTAGGCACCAACCTATAGGAGAAATTGAACCCCTAATCAAAATAACTGAGCACCAACTTTGATTAAGAGGCACCAACTTTAAATACAAAAAATAGATATTAAAAAAAAAGCATGTGGGACCTTCACAACTCAACCTTCAATATATTTTATTTGATTTGCATCAAAACTATCTCTCTCTAAATGTGTATAGGATCTACAACTTTATTTAGACACCAATTCATCCTTTCTACAAACTAAATATACAACTTGCACAAATTTTCCCACTTTTAGGAACTTATACTTGTTGGAATGAATCTAGATCAATTATTTATATGCACTAAATATTAGTTGCAATTTTATGTCAATCTAGAACATATTTACAAAATCCACAAGTCATCCACAAGAAAATTATTTAACCAAACATGTAGTCAACTTGGTCCTAAAGCCCACAGGTTATACCAAGAGTGGTGACATGCTATGCACTACCCAACATAGATTTGTCTAGTCCCAAAAACACTTCACACACTTCCTCTGAATGAAACACATTACAATACTTTGGCACATTCATCAAGAACATCAATGTAGTTAGCCAACTAGCATAATGAACATTCTATCACTTCTAACTTTATGCCCACTATAGCTCAATATTTGAAACTCTAGAATTAAATACATCATATGCAACTTAAATCTTTATTTCCGAACCACAATCCATAACTCTCAATTGTGGTAGAATTTAAATCCAAACACAATGATAGTGTAACTAGGTGCACAAATAATTATTAATAAATATACATCATATATCTTCCACAAACACTTCTAAACCTCTAGAACTATGCTATACGATTAAGAAAAATCAATCTACCAGAACATGATGATAACGATAAATTTGTGTGAGATTCATAATATTACAACTAGGGATCTCACCCTTACAATAGTAATTTTATCTTTTAAAGGAATATCATTAGATTAGTTTCATGGTTTAGCATTAATATCTATTATAATCTAGTAGCAATTAGGAATGTTGACACATGAATAGTTAGAGGAGGAGATATAAAAACTCTCATTAATTGAGTATATCACCAACATAAAGAGCTATTTAATAGAATTCATGGTTTTTTTTATTACTTCAAGCTCAAAAAACACGGAGAGGATACTTTGTGGTGTGCATCCTCTACTAGGTTTGGTATTGATTTTTCATTTGAAATATCTTATTTCTAAAATAGCTTTATTGAGTCAAGCATTATATGGAAAGGGTGTTTTCAAAGCCTATGATCTAGCTATAGAAGTGGATTAAGATCCTAGTGGAGTTGGGAATCTATGTAAGGGTTATGAATCAATCATTGTTTATTCTTTTAGGAGTAATTTGTGGAGTTAGTAGCCATGTAGAGCTACTAATTTTGCTACTTATTTTTTAGTAGTCATTTTAATATTAATTTATTTCACATAAAATTTGGAGGGAAAATTTGGTGATAAATGAAAGAGAAGAAATTCGGTGGTAAATAAAAAAGGGAAAGAAATTTATGAAGGCATATGACATTTTTTTCAATAAGCACCTACTACTTATTTTAAGCCCCCCTTTTTCACATCTTATCTGTACTTTCTAAACAACTGCTCCACAAAAATATGAAAAGATTCTATATAATATCATTTTTCCACAATTTTAATTTTTCATTGGAACATTATAAATACATAAATTTAAGTAGAAAATACACTTAAGAAACAACATGAGAACATGGTGTAAGAGACCAAAAATAAAGCTATTATAGAATCTCACCCTTTCTTATATCATCCAAAATATTGGACTAAAAGAAAATTATAGAATATTTTAAGATTTAAATGGATAGTGCAAGTGATATAATATAAATTTGTAGTGACCATGAAAGAAATTTATAAGTTGGACGGATAAAGATTAGGAAAAAATGTTGGAAGAAAATAACTAGATTCATAATTAGTCTTGAATTTTTTGATTCTCTAAATTAAAAATCCAAAAGAAAGGTCATGATATCAAACAATATTACAATATTGCTTGGAAATCCCCAAACTCAAGGTGATGATAATGAACATTAATGGTGTTACTAAAAGAAACCTAAGGTTAGAAAAAACAAATTATGTCTTTAGGGATTATAAATATCAAACCAATTCTTTTAGCTTTTGACTTTAGCTTAACACAAACAACATGGCTAAAGGTAGGTCTTTTCTTTGGGAAATGGGAGAATATATTCTAAATAAATTATGGAGGGAGGGAAATTCCAAGTTAATAACCTCATGAATTGTAATGTGTCCAAATATACACATTGGATAATATTATCCACAAGAAAAGGTTAATTTGAGATGGATTTGAAGGTCTTGCATTTGCTTATAACAAACAAAAGGAGAATTGTGATGGTGATTGGGTGTTGAACTAGGGGTAGGTTGACAAGTAAAAGATGACAATTTTAAAAAATAAAGAAAAGGGGACTTTTTTAACAAAATTTTGAGACACATGGGCAATGATTTAAGATAGGAATAAGGCAAAGATCTAATAAGTGTCGAGTTAATATAATAATTATCATTATGTATCTTAAATATAGCTGCGATGATGGAGATAGACAAGTTTAAATGACATATTCTAGGCTTTTTAATTTGTTCAGGTGGTTCATCTTAAATTATTCTAGCTTTTCAATAGAACCCAACTATTAGTAGGACTTCAAATATGACTCATGTAAACAAGTCAAAGATTAGAGTATAGTGCTTAAGCCAAAATAATGAACACATTGACTAATAACATTCGACAAATAAAAGTTTCGTATTTCAATAGCCAATACACACTTGTTTCCAATGACCAAGTATTATGAGATAACAAGGTTTTAAGATTACGTATGATGGTTTAATAGCCATTCTAATTAGTGATTTCTCTCCTACATGTGAAAGGTTTGTGATTCATTCATTGGAAATGCTTGAAATATTTTAGTGTATTTTAGTGTAGACCAACGTTAAGATGGCCTTCTATTGGTCTTCTCACTCCCCATTCCTTCTACTCATTAAAAAATGGAAAATGCAAGAGGCAATATGATTAAGAAGGGGAAGAAACGAGTAAGTGTTGAGACTAAATAGATCATAAGGAAACATTCTTACTGTAATCACCCAAAAATGGTCATCTAGACTGTTAGCCCCTTTTGCTAAAGTCATCAATTGCTTATTCTTGATCAAATCCTAATTTTATCATTTATTTGATTTTATTCTATGGGCTAACCATCTTATCCTAAGTCTTTATTTAATTAAAAGGAATTTCCTCCTCTTTTATTAAATCAAAAAAGTCCCCACTTTTCCTCTTATCCTAAGTTGCACAACTAAAGCATTATTCCTATGTTATAAAAAGGGAAAAAAGCCTTTTTGTCTCATATGGGGCACAAAAGTCAACTCTTATTTTCTCATTGGAGGAATCTTGTGCAAATGGATTGTTCCTTCTTCAAGCTCCACCCTTGATTAAATCTTTTGCCTCTTAATCTCCATGATCCATTCTTTCTCATTTCTTATAAAAGGAGAGCTCTCTTCTCATTCTAGGATCCATCTTTTGAATACTAACCTTATGCTACATGATTGCTTGGAGACTTTGGAGCTTTCTGAAGACATTCTTCCATCATAGCTTCATGTTTATGCTTTCCTAGATTAGCTTCATTTCTATGCTCTAGATTAGCTCACATAGATTAATTAGCTTGGATTGTAACACTTGCATCTTTCTTTTCATAGCTTAGCTTGCATTCTCATTTCTAGCATAGTTGCATTTCATTCTCATCTTGATTCTTGAGGATATTGGCATTCTTGCCCTTGTCTCCATTGAATCTCCCATTGCATGGTTTACTAGCAAGATCATAGGCTTAATAGCTCTAGCTGAGAGCACTTTTAATATCCTTGCACTCCATGCCTAGGGAGCTCTAGGTCACTTTTTAAGGTTTCCCATTCATCGATTCCCTTGGAAGTAAAGACTTAGAGAAGTACACATCTTAGTGTGTACATTTTTAGCGACCACCATGGGGCAGAACAACTTCATTTTGTCCTTCTTTCTATGCATTTTCGCACTTTATTTTCATAATTTTTAGCTTGTTGTTTTCGGCTCTCTATTTTTTTATAGATTATCGCACGACAGTCTACCAGTATCATGTGATACTTCATTCTATAGCTATGTGATATTTTTCCAGTAAAAATATCACGCGGCCTTGCAGGTTCTGTCTCCCAGTCTTACATTTTTCTGTCACCCGAGTATAGTGAGAAGTGTCGCCCACAAAGGAAATATCACACCAATATGTTGAAAAGTATCGTATGATTCTTTTGGTGACTGAACTGTCACCCAGGTTTGGTAGTGACTGGTTTTGATCATTTCTTTGCAAAATTTGGCTCGATCATTTTGGTTTTCTGATTTGTTGTAGCTAGATAGTGGTTTATTTGCAGATTTTACTTACTTTTATTGAATTCAATGGTTTCCAAGATGTATTGAGGAGTTTGCTCCTTGTTTAATGTTAATTGTTCCTGCACAATCCACTCATAAAATAGTGAAATGCTATGTGGAAGGGATGGTTGATAGTGTTCCTTGGGGGAAGGGGGATTGTGAAAGACTTGTTATCATTGTATTGTGTATTTCCAATATGTTTGGATGCAGGGAAAACCAGGAGAATGAAGGATCACTCACTGATTGCATGATAACCCAGTTTTGAAGGGTCACTGGTTGAGGGGACAGTCAAGGTCCAAACGATTGGGCCATTGGAGGACCCTAGTTCTTTGTATTAATTGCTATTCAAATTGGATGCATGGATTTCTTGTGAATTATCGGTTGCTATGTATCCTGCAAATAGATCCATAAATCTGCATATACTTCTCTAGGGTTGTAAGCCACTTAGGGATCAAAATAGAGAAACTAAATAAAAATCATTCTTTGTCCTATTTCCTTTTAACAAAGTCTCAACTATCAATGATACAATACATTTGATGCCCTAAGCTATCAATACAAATGGCACCTAGCTAGAAGCTCATGGGCTATCCATTTGATAACCACAGTCAACATTTCAAAAAAATGGATATCCTTGAGCACAAGCACCAATAACATCAAATAATGGAGTTAAAGCACGGGCTAGGGCATGACACTAGTAGAATGTGATCATTTCAGTGATAGCAATATACAATGGCATCATTAAACACATATGCCAGTAATATCAACAAATGTGAATCCAAACATTTGAATACAGTGAATCGATATCCTTGAGCACAAGCACCAATAACATCAAATAATAGAGATAAAGCACTAGCTAGGACATGACACCAGTAGAATGCGATCATTTCAGAGAGCAACTCCCTCAACAATAAAATGAAATGCATTCAAATATGATGCCAGAGGCTTGAAAGATGAAGAAATCACATACCTTCCCCCGTGCTCAGCTTTCACTCCTTTTCTCTCGCTCTCCAATCGAAATAAAAATGATGAGGCTGTTTCACTTTTTTTTAATGTATACCCCGAATCTGTCAGAGTTTCGATGGTCAATTAAACACCCATTGGAATACTGACATAATCGGGGCCTATTACAGAAAAAAAACACCAAATTTGTAAGAAAAAGTTACCCGTCGAAAACTTATGTCAAAATTTGGCCCCAAATATAGTAGTGATAAAAGCCATTCCTTTTCTTATTCCATGACATCTTGTTAGTGCCTATTTTGAAGGAATAATTTAAAGCAATGTTACCACTTTTATGTCAATTGAGTCATTTGATAAGGTAACTTACCTTTATATTTGTTAGGACCTTTTTAATCTTCTCACAAATTTTTCCTTTCTTCTTCCAAATTTGAATCTTTATGCTCCTTTTGTGCCTTGAAAGCTACCTCATTTTTTGAGGTTTTATCATTCACAATCCTCATCTCATATGCAATTAGAATCTTGTGCACCTCATCCATTGTTAAAATATTTAGATCTTTGGCTTCTTCTACTGTTGACACTTTTGAATAAAATTTAGAGGGAAGATATATGGGTCCATTTTTTATAATTACTGAATCTTTCACTTCTTTAACAAGTCCTCTAATATTATTAACAACTTCATCAAACTAGATAAAGTATGTATAAATATTTTCTTCCTCCTTTATTTTTAGACTCTAAGATAGTCTTTCTTAGGTCTGAATTTTTGCTTCTTTGACTTTATCATCACCTTCATAGATATTGTAAATCTTGTCCCAATTTTTTTTTGCAACCCTATAATGCATTATCTTCACAACATAAGAGTTGGATAAGCCATATAAAATAGAATTCCTTTCTTTTTTCATTTATTTCACATTATCTCTTTCCTACCTAATCTCTTAAATGACAATCTAGAATATTCTAACCATCTACAATGAATTTCCAAACATGAAACCTTAAAGCTATCAAATTTTCTTTTATCCTTACTCTCCAAAAAGAATAATTGGATCCATCAAATTAGAGGTGCCTTTTTTGAAGAAAGACCTTCTTGAACTATTGTGTATGTCATCTTTGATATACTTCTATTTGTTAAATTTCTCCAATGAACTTGGATCTAATACAAATTGTTAGACACACAATATACTAAGATGGAGGTGAATCAATATGTGCCACATATCAAATTCAAATCCAAATGAATATTACCAAATCCTACTTTACGATTAAAGAAACTATGACTATGATAAGCACAATCACACATCAACAATGAAAATACTATATGTGTGTGGAAACCTAGAAGGGAAAAACATAGTGAGGATAGTTGCTTGGATCTATTTTTCAAATCCAAGCTCACAAAGATAATAAATAAATTATAATATATTGTAGGCACCAACCTATAGGAGACATTGAACCCCTAATCAAAATAACTGAGCACCAACTTAATTTAAGAGGCACCAACCTTAAATACAAAAAATAGATATAAAAAAAAATCATGTGGGGCCTTCACAACTCAACCTTCAACATATTTTATTTGATCTGCATCAAAACTCTCTCTCTCTCTAAATGTGTATAGGATCTACAACTTTATTTAGACACCAATTTATCCTTTCTACAAACTAAATATACAACTTGCCCAAATTTTCCCACTTTTAGGAACTTATACTTGTTGGAATGAATCTAGATCAATTATTTATATGCACTAAATATTAGTTGCAATTTTATGTCAATCTAGAACATATTTACAAAATTCACAAGTCATCCACAAGAAAATTATTTAACCAAACATGTAGTCAACTTGGTCCTAAAGCCCATAGTTTATACCAAGAATGGTGACATGCTATACACTACCTAACATAGATTTGTCTAGTCCCAAAAACACTTCACACACTTCCTCTGAATGAAACACATTACAATACTTTGGCACATTCATCAAGAACATTAATGTAGTTAGCCAACTAGCATAATGAACATTCTATCACTTCTAACTTTATGCCCACTATAGCTCAATATTTGAAACTCTAGAATTAAATACATCATATGCAACTTAAATCTTTATTTCCAAACCACAATCCATAACTCTCAATTGTGGTAGAATTTAAATCCAAACACAATGATAGTGTAACTAGGTGCACAAATAATTATTAATAAATATACATTGGATATCTTCTATAGACACTTCTAAACCTCTAGAACTATGCTATACGATTAAGAAAAATCAATCTACTGGAACATGATGATAACACAAGAGATCTACCCACAATGCTTAACTCTTATACTCACTTGTTTTACATTCACAAGTAATTAAAACTTTAGAAACTCCCAGATACCTTGACATAAATAATAACATTGACGTCTTCTTGTCAAAAACCTTTGACATTAATGACATCACTTTGTTTAGTAGTATCATCTACCTAGCTACACTATTAATCATAAAGCCTCATATATTCATATTTAGAAAACTACACAAAACTATAATAATTTAATATAATTCAAATAATAATAGAAAATATGAATTTTTTTCCTTTACAACTTGGAATTACAGTGGTCCGAAAAATATCTTTGCAAGCACTTAAATTTAATATAAATTTATTAATGTCTTATTTATCACATCTAATTCACGATAAATTTGAGTAAAATTCAAAATATTACAACTAGGGATCTCACCCTTACAATAGTAATTTTATCTTTTAAAGGAATATCATTAAATTAGTTTCATGGTTTAGCATTAACATCTATTATAATCTAGTAGTGCAATTAGGAATGTTGACACATGAATAGTTAGAGGAGGAGATATAAAAATTCTCATTAATTGAGTATATCACCAACATAAAGAGCTATTTAATGGAATTCATGGGTTTTTTTTTACTTCAAGCTCAAAATACAGGGAGAGGATATTTTGTGGTGTGCATCCTCCACTAGGTTTTGTATTGATTTTTCATTTGAAATATCTTATCTCTAAAATAGCTTTAATGAGTCAAGTGTTATATGGAAAGGGTGTTTTCAAAGCCTATGATCTAGCTATAGAAGTGGATTAAGATCCTAGTAGAGTTGGGAATCTATGTAAGGGTTATGGATAGATGGTAGTAGAGTTGGGAACTAGCATTAACATAAAATATTTTATTCAATTGAAAAAAAGAGGAATAAGGGAAAGGCTCCATATAGCTACTTAACTTATTTGGGCTAGCAATCATTGTTTATTCTTTTATGAGTAATTTGTGGAGTTAGTAGCCATGTAGAGCTACTAATTTTGCTACTTATTTTTTAGTAGTCATTTTAATATTAATTTATTTCACATAAAATTTGGAGGGAAAATTTGGTGATAAATGAAAGAAAAGAAATTTGGTGGTAAATAAAAAAGTGAAAGAAATTTATGAAGGCATACGACATTTTTTCAATAAGCACTTGCTGCTTATTTTAAGCCCCCCTTTTTTCACATCTTATTTGTATTTTCTAAACAACAACTGCTCCACAAAAATAGGAAAAGATTCTAAATAATATCATTTTTCCACAATTTTAATTTTTCATGGGAACATTATAAATGCTTAAATTTAAGCAGAAAATACACTTGAGAAACAACATGAGAACATGATGTAAGAGACCAAAAATAAAGCTATTATAGAATCTCACCCCTTCTTATATCATCCAAAATATTGGACTAAAAGAAAATTATGGAATATTCTAAGATAAAAATGGATAGTGCAAGTGATATAAGATAAATTTGTAGTGACCATGAAAGAAATTTATGAGTTGGAGGGATAAGGATTAGGAAAAAATGTTGGAAGAAAATAACTAGATTCATTATTAGTCTTGAATTTTCTAATACTCTAAATTAAAAATCCAAAAGAAATGTCATGATATCAAACACTATTACAATATTGCTTGGGAATCCCCAAACTCAAGGTGATGATAATGAACATTAATGGTGTTACTAAAAGAAACCTAAGGTTAGAAAAAACAAATTATGTCTTTAGGGATTATAAATATTGAACCAGTTCTTTTAGCTTTTGACTTTAGCTTAACACAAACAACATGGCTAAAGGTAGGTCTTTTCTTTGGGAAATGGGAGAATATATTCTAAATAAATTATGGAGGGAGGGAAATTCCAAGTTAATAACTTCATGAATTGTAATGTAGCCAAATTTACACATTCGATAATATTCTCCACAAGAAAAGGTTAATTTGAGATGGATTTGAAGGCATTGCATTGACTCATAACAAACCAAAAAAAAGAGAATTGTGATGGTGAACTAGGGGTTGACAAATAAAAGATGACAATTTCAAAAAATAAAGAAATGAGACTTTTTAAAACAAAATTCTGAGACACATGGGCAATGATTTAAGATAGACATAAGGAAAAGATCTAATAAGTGTCGAGTTAATATAATAATTATCATTATGTATCTTAAAATAGCTGAGATGATGGAGATAGACAAGTTTAAATAACATATTCTAGGCTTTTTAACTTGTTTAGGTGGTTCATCTTAAATTATTCTAGCTTGTTCAATAGAGCCCAACTATTAATACAACTTCAAACATGACTCATGCAAATGAGTCAAAGCTTAGAATATAGTGCTTAAGCCAAAATAATGAACACATTGACTAATAACGTTCGACAAATAAAAGTTCACTTATACCAATACACACTTTTTCAATAGCCAATACACACTTGTTTCCAATTACCCATTATTATGAGATAACGAGGTTTTAAGATTACATATGATGGTTTAATAGCAATTCTAATTAGTGATTTCTCTCTTACATGTGAAAGGTTTGCGATTCATTCATTGGAAATGCCTAAAATATTTTAGTGTAGACCAACGTTAAGATGGCCTTCTATTGGTCTTCTCACCCCCCATTCCTTCTACTCATCAAAAAGTGGAAAATGCAAGAGGCAATGTGATTAAGAAGGGGAAGAAGTGAGTAAGTGGGGAAACATTCTTACTAGAGCAGGGAAGATGCAAAAAAAGGTGGTAGAAAAGTTTGCAGAATACATGGAGAAGGAAATCTCCAATCAGGATTTATGTTAATGGTTGATATGAATGCGAGGCTTTGCAAAAGGTTTGGATGGCTCATCGAGTGGCAGTCAAGTGTTCAGTTGCATTATGATGTTGTCGATGGCAGCGGGTGCCTTCATGATGCACAACAATGTTGAGAGGGTAAAAAATCAGAGAGAATTATTCCATGACTATTAGCTTGATCATTTTGATAAATTTTCATGTGGTATGGAAGAGATTGTTGGAGTGTTCAAGGTGGAAGCATTAATCATGGTGGTAAGGGGTTATGAGAAGTTTTATGTCAATCTAGAACATATTTACAAAATCTACAAGTCATCCACAAGAAAATTCTTTAACCAAACATGTAGTCAACTTGGTCCTAAAGCCCACAGGTTATACCAAGAGTGGTGACATGCTATGCACTACCCAACATAGATATGTCTAGTCCCAAAAACACTTCACACACTTCGTCTGAATGAAACACATTACAATACTTTGGCATATTCATCAAGAACATCAATGTAGTTAGCCAACTAGCATAATGAACATGTTCTATCACTTCTAATTTTCTGCCCACTATAGCTCAATATTTGAAACTCTAGAATTAAATACATCATATGCAACTTAAATCTTTATTTCCAAACCACAATCCATAACTCGCAATTGTGGTAGAATGTAAATCCAAACACAATGATAGTGTAACTAGGTGCACAAATAATTATTAATAAATATACATCATATATCTTCCACAAACACTTCTAAACCTCCAAAACTATGTTATACGATTAAGAAAAATTAATCTACTCTAACATGATGATAACACAAGAGATCTACCCACAATGCTTAACTCTTATACTCACTTATTTTACATTCACAAGTAATTAAAACTTTAGAAACTCCCAGATACCTTGACATAAATGATAACATTGACGTCTTCTTGTCAAAAACCTTTGACATTAATGACATCACTTTGTTTAGTAGTATCATCTACCTAGCTACACTATTAATCATAAAGCCTCATATATTCATATTTAGAAAACTACACAAAACTATAGTAATTTAATATAATTCAAATAATAATAGAAAATATGAATTTTTTTCCTTTACAAATTGGAATTATAGTGGTCCCAAAAATATCTTTGCAAGCACTTAAATTTAATACAAATTTATTAATGTCATTATTTATCACATCTAATTCACGATAAATTTGTGTGAGATTCATAATATTACAACTAGGGATCTCACCCTTACAATAGTAATTTTATCTTTTAAAGGACTATCATTAGATTAGTTTCATGGTTTAGCATTAACATCTATTATAATCTAGTAGCAATTAGGAATGTTGACACATGAATAGTTAGAGGAGGAGATATAAAAACTCTCATTAATTGAGTATATCACCAACATAAAGAGCTATTTAATAGAATTCATGGTTTTTTTTATTACTTCAAGCTCAAAAAACACGGAGAGGATACTTTGTGGTGTGCATCCTCCACTACGTTTTGTATTGATTTTTCATTTGAAATATCTTATTTCTAAAATAGCTTTATTGAGTCAAGCGTTATATGGAAAGGGTGTTTTCAAAGCCTATGATCTAGCTATAGAAGTGGATTAAGATCCTAGTGGAGTTGGGAATCTATGTAAGGGTTATGAATAGATGGTAGTAGAGTTGGGAACTAGCATTAACATAAAATCTTTTATTCAATTGAAAAAAAGAGGAATAAGGGAAAGGCTCTATGTAGCTACTTAACTTATTTGGGCTAGCAATCGTTGTTTATTCTTTTAGGAGTAATTTGTGGAGTTAGTAGCCATGTAGAGCTACTAATTTTGCTACTTATTTTTTAGTAGTCATTTTAATATTAATTTATTTCACATAAAATTTGGAGGGAAAATTTGATGATAAATGAAAGAGAAGAAATTCGGTGGTAAATAAAAAAGGGAAAGAAATTTATGAAGGCATATGACATTTTTTTCAATAAGCACCTACTACTTATTTTAAGCCCCCCTTTTTCACATCTTATCTGTATTTTCTAAACAACAACTGCTCCACAAAAATATGAAAAGATTCTATATAATATCATTTTTCCACAATTTTAATTTTTCATGGGAACATTATAAATGCTTAAATTTAAGCAGAAAATACACTTAAGTAACAACATGAGAACATGATGTAAGAGACCAAAAATAAAGCTATTATAGAATCTCACCCCTTCTTATATCATCCAAAATATTGGACTAAAAGAAAATTATAGAATATTTTAAGATTTAAATGGATAGTGCAAGTGATATAATATAAATTTGTAGTGACCATGAAAGAAATTTATAAGTTGGATGAATAAGGATTAGAAAAAAATGTTGGAAGAAAATAACTAGATTCATAATTAGTCTTGAATTTTCTAATTCTCTAAATTAAAAATCCAAAAGAAAGGTCATGATATCAAACAATATTACAATATTGCTTGGAAATCCCCAAACTCAAGGTGATGATAATGAACATTAATGGTGTTACTAAAAGAAACCTAAGGTTAGAAAAAACAAATTATGTCTTTAGGGATTATAATTATCAAACCAGTTCTTTTAGCTTTTGACTTTAGCTTAACACAAACAACATGGCTAAATGTAGGTCTTTTCTTTGGGAAATGGGAGAATATATTCTAAATAAATTATGGAGGGAGGGAAATTCCAAGTTAATAACTTCATGAATTGTAATGTGTCCAAATATACACATTGGATAATATTATCCACAAGAAAAGGTTAATTTGAGATGGATTTGAAGGTCTTGCATTTTCTTATAACAAACAAAAGGAGAATTGTGATGGTGATTGGGTGTTGAACTAGGGGTAGGTTGACAAATAAAAGATGACAATTTTAAAAAATAAAGAAAAGGGGACTTTCTTTAACAAAATTTTGAGACACATGGGCAATGATTTAAGATAGGAATAAAGCAAAGATCTCATAAGTGTTGAGTTAATATAATAATTATCATTATGTATCTTAAATATAGCTACGATGATGGAGATAGACAAGTTTAAATGGCATATTCTAGGCTTTTTAATTTGTTCAGGTGGTTCATCTTAAATTATTATAGCTTTTTAATAGAACCCAACTATTAGTATGACTTCAAATATGACTCATGTAAACAAGTCAAAGCTTAGAGTATAGTGCTTAAGCCAAAATAATGAACACATTGACTAATAGCATTCGACAAATAAAAGTTTTGTATTTCAATAGCCAATACACACTTGTTTCCAATGACCAAGTATTATGAGATAACAAGGTTTTAAGATTACATATGATGGTTTAATAGCCATTCTAATTAGTGATTTCTCTCCTACATGTGAAAGGTTTGTGATTCATTCATTGGAAATGCTTGAAATATTTTAGTGTATTTTAGTGTAGACCAACGTTAAGATGGCCTTCTATTGGTTTCTCACTCCCCATTCCTTCTACTCATCAAAAAATGGAAAATGCAAGAGGCAATATGATTAAGAAGGGGAAGAAACGAGTAAGGGGGGAGACTAAATAGATCATAAGGAAACATTCTTACTAGAGCAAGGAGGATGCAAAAATGGTGGTAGATAAGTTTGCAGGATACATGGAGAAGGAAATCTCAAATCAGGATTTATGTTAATGGTTGATATGAAAAGATTTGGATGGCTCATCATGTGGCAGTCAATTTGAAGGAAGAACGTCTTTGATGTGGGTCAAGTGTTCAGTTGCATTATAATGTTGTCGATGGCAGCTGATGCCTTCATGATGCACAACAATGTTGAGAGGGAAAACAATCAGAGAGAATTATTCCCTGACTAATAGCTTCATCATTTTGACAAATTTTCATGTGATATGGAAGAGATTGTTGGAGCGTTCAAGGTGGAAGCATTAATCATGGTGGTAAGGGGTAATGAGAAGTTTTGTGACTATTTGGATCTTGAAGAAGAGTCCATAATGCCATGAGTGATGTTTGGTCTGCCTAGGCAGAGGAGGCCTTTGTGTTTTTGAGTTGGGACCATGGTAGTCTTTTTCTTTTTGTGGGGGAGGAGGATATATGTATAGGTTGGGGATATGTATCATTTGCATAATGGTAGTAGAAAGTGTTTTGTTTTTGGTAATTGTCATTGTTAATGTTTTTGTAGTATTATATGCAATTAAGATATATTTTTATATAGTTTTGTATGTAGGGATGAGAAAAAGATAATATAAATCTTTTGAAACAAATATATAGTTTTGTTTATAGGGATGAGAAAAATATTACAGAGATCTTTCAAAATAAATGTAAATGATTTGAGATTTTTTATGAACATATTTCAAGAATTTAATTTTGAAAAGGCTACATGATGTCATAAGAAAATAAAATGACTACCACATAGAAGGTAACCTCTATTTCTCCTCTCCCCACCTTATACTTGGACAATTTAAGAATCCCACCTCTTGACACTCCACTTCATACTATTTTTTCTCACATTAGGTTTCCAAGATACATAATTATCTTATTTCCACTCAAACTCATGCCATATTTTTCCTATTTAATTCTATTGGATGTATGGATAAGCTTTGAGTATAATACTTCAAGTGTAGGTTAAATAAATTAAATTTGATGAGTGTGTAAGATATGCAATGCAATCAAAAGTGTTATTCCAACAAGAAGAATGCATAGAATAGATTAAAAATCTCTAACATCTTCACAAAAAATTCTTTGCATTGAATTAAGTAGTTTTTCACCATATCATTAACATGATAACATATTGTGTCTTTGTATAAGCATGTTTTCACAAACATTATGGATCAACTTCAAATTACTAATCTCATTTACAAAAAAAAAACATATAAGACAAATAGTCTTATTATAGTGGATAATTTTTGCAATCAAAGTAGTGAGACAATGACTATTCAACATTTATGAGGTTGGTGCAAGAAACATTAAAGTGCATTGGGTGGTTTAGGGAGGAAAAGGTGGAATAAGATGTGAAGGAGTAAGTATGGAAATAAGTGGTCATTTGTAAATTTCTAGACAACATGGTATTAAATAAAAAGAGTTTCAAATTAGGATCTTCAATTTCTTGTAGCTTATCAAAAATCTAAAACTAGCAATGACTAACATATTTATAGACATGATATCACAAATAAAAGAATACATCACAACCAAACAACTATGGATTACCCTTCTCCCTCTACTTGAATTATATTAACATTTTAAATTCAATAAAAGCATCATTGTGCATTCCCAAGTTATATAGTGTCATTTTCTTTTGCATGTTTTTCATGTCTTATAAGTGGAAATTGGATAAAACTCAAACACAAAAAGATTGACAATCGATGGCTGGTTTTAAAACATTGTTTCTTATTTCATTTAATAGATTGAGAAAAAAGATCATTATCTATAGGAGAGGTTTATGCTTTCTAATATGATTTCATAACTTGAATCCAACTATAATATAGACTCTTCATATAGGAAACTTAAGACTTGCTAAAACTAGCACATTAGGTTTATTAAGGAGAATCAAAGAGTTACCACACTTGGAATTTTTGTGTTTAGTCTTCAATAATCTAAATGAACATCTTGATAAAGATAAAATTCTTGAAATTTAATAAAAAATGGTTAAGATCTATTTATTTATGGTACCCTTGTCAAGGTCATAACTCCTAACTGGTTACTCCAAATCTAAATTCTATATATGTAATGAAATAATTTGGTCATGAACAAATCATTCTAGAAATTAGACAAACCTATGTTGGGAATATGGAAAGGTGAGTTATTGAGAGGGGAGGGATGAATCGGTAACCTTAAAAACTTTTGAATTGAATCCTTAAGACAATGTATTTCATTAACCGATTGACATATTATCTTTTCCATCCATTTATAACATTATTGAAAATAAGAAATGCTTTCTAATCTAGCATGTAAATATCCATGAAACTTCATACACAATACACAAGTATTTTGGTATTGTAGAAACCCTTGTAAGAAGGTAAAAACTATGGTGGGGATGACACCCACAAAGCTTCACTAACTGTAGTAATAAAGTTTTTTAGTTAAGGCTACAAAGTTTGATCACTTCTGATGATCTTATCCTATTAGGAGTAGCAATAAAGATCTGTAAGGATATACCTGGTTAGAGGATTTAAGTAACACTATTAAGTGTGCACTTGGTTAAGAGATTTACAAAAGGACTTGTTAGGTCTACTCTATTAAGAGATTTAATTTTGCCATAATTGTTAGAAAGTAACAGTAGATTTGACCTATATGTAGCAACTTACTTTTCCTGATTTTAGATCTGATAAGTACTTAACTATTATCACCTTGTTGTGATATATTTTTTCTCTGAATTCTGCTCAGTAGCCTCAGATGTGCTTCTGAATATAATCCTTGAATGCTTTGTCAAAAATTTAACTTCACAACCTTGTCTGATCTTCATATGTCTGTGTAGGTAGCTACTTCATGTGTGGTACATGTGAAAATGACATCTTGACAGTTCTTATATCAAAATATTTTGACCTAATTAGGGTTAGGTATCATCTAGAAAACCTAAGATCTATGATCCAAATGAATAACCTAAAACATCATTACATAGAAATAATCAATCATTTAATTATTACATCTACATTTAATCTTCACCTTGATCTATGTAAACCATTTTCTAGCTCTATGTAAATCGTGTGCCTTGTATTTTGTGCCATTACATACTTCTATGTCTTTCATGTATTGCTCGGTATATACTACATTCATGACTCAGTAAATTATTGATGCTCAATAAATCTGAATGCTCAGTTATAACTATACTTAGTGCTTAGTAATCATCTGGCTCGGTTTATGTACTTGGTCAAGACTATGTTTAGTTACTATTCCATTCTGCCTTGTGCTCTGCTCGGTTACTATACTTAGTGTGTTTATCGACTAGACTATTTTCCTCCTTTACCGATTGTGTGTGTGAGACTAATGACAACTTATAAACTAATATTTAAGGTGAGTTACTGAGAGGGGAGGGGTGAATTAGCAACCCACCTTTTCATAATCCCAAAAACCTAGTGTAAGTTCAAGTTGTCACTTTACCAAATTTTTTTCCAAAGGGGTTGAAAATGAGTATAAAAATCATAATATTTTTAAACACTAATTTTCATTAACCTTCAAAATGTTGCTCAAAATTGATTTTGGGTCAACAATTTTTTTCCTTGATCATCCCTCCCTCTTTGAGAAAAAATGAGCTCCAGTACTCATTTTAACATTAGATCAAACAACTAGAGCATTAAACCTCATGGCGCCCATTCCCGCGTCTACCCTATTTTTTGAAATCACTCATTATGATGTTGCAGCGGCTAGGTCAGGGTCTTTGACTTTTGGTGCGGTTCCTCCTGCAGTAGCCGTAGGTGCTTGTTCAGGGTCTATCGTGCTTGGTGGTCACCCTGCAACTGTGGTTGCTGCTCATTTGGGGTCTACCATGACTGGTGCTGCTCTTGCTTTAGGTAGGGCTGCTCATTCAAGGCTCCCTATTTTGACACCTGGTGGTGCTCTTTCGGTTAGGTCCTCTACTATTTCTTATGCATATGTGATAGCTTTTGAAGCCGGTCTTTGTGGAGCTTCCCCTGTTGGGTGTGGGGGCTCCTGGTCTTCCCCTTTTGTGTTGCCCTTTCTTGTAAGTGATCATGTTGTCGCTAATCTTGATTCTGATACTACTGATGAGATTTCTAAAAATGTGGAGGATTTCTCATCCAAGGCTGCAATCTTTAGATTTAGGGGTTTTTGGCCCTCTCTCTCAGATTTGCATACTTGGATTTCCCAAAATTGGGAACCCATTTTAATTGACACTGTCCAGATTTACCCTATGGAAAAAGGTTTCTTTATTGTTAAATTTGAAAATGTTATAGATAGAAATGCCATTATGTGTGATTGTTGTTTCATTTGGGATCGATGCCCCCTATTGGCCAAATTGTGGCATCAAGGGTTTGATCCTCTTACTAAGTCATTCAATGTTGTTCCCTTATGAGTGAGACTACCGAATCTTCCCCTTCATCTTTGGCTGGATTCTATTTTTGAATCTATGGGGAGGGCTCTTGGGGTTTTTCAAATGGTGGATTCGAACTCCTTTGATATTCTTCATCCCAGGTATGCTCATATTCTTTTGGATATTGATGTGTCCAAGGGGCTCCCTGAGAAGATCACTTTGGCTTCTTTTTTGGGCTCTTGGACCCAAAATATTGACTATGAGGGAATTCCTTTCTGTTGTAGGTTATGCCATAAGACTGGCCATCTGGCTGCTCGATGTTCCTCGCATAAGGCTAAAACTAAGAAACTATCTTCTTGGTGGGTGGGGGCTTCTGCCCACCATTATACAGTTCTTAAAGCCTTCATGGATGAGGTTGTGGCTACTTGCCATTCTCAGACTGATAATGCCTTGGATGATGCTACTGGTGTTGTCCCTGTTGAGGATTTGGTACAGACTGTGGTTGTTGTCTCTTCTGGTGTTGTTCCTGACTGGACTGTTGATGGAGTCATGGAATCTGTTGTTTCTCTTGATGTCTCTGGTTTTGATGATGTCTTGACTGTTGGGGCTATGCAAGCTATTGTCCAGGCTTCTACGGGGAGCATTCGAAGGAATGGTAGTGGTGCTATTCCTTCCACTACTGTGGATTCTTTGGCTTGGCAGAAGGCTGCTGGAAAGGTGGAGGATGGATGGACAACAGTTAAGGGAAATAAATTTAAATCTTCCATTTTTATTGTTTCACTTGGTAGGAACTATGGTTTGTTCCTTTGGTTTGTTTGGTGGGGCACCACAGTTGTATTGGTCTTTTATTTCCATATCTTTTTAATGCTCTTGTACAAGGTTTTGGGTCCTTTCAAAACCTGATTTTACGTAATCAAAACATTAGATCAATATTTTTTTGATAAATTGTATTCCTACTAAATCACTTGGTATGATTTGAAAATCACCCTACCTGAACTCAACCTATTATAATGGAATGTTTTTTTATTCATCATATTCTTGAGTATTGTATCAATGATCTAATATATAAGGGTAACAACATGCCAAACCTCAATTATGTACTCAGTAAATATTCCAAAAAAGTAAATGCATTTAACCAGTGACAAGAAGCATTGTAAAAGTCTTCTTCATTAAGAACTCATGCAACTTGAGATACAATGACATGTTGAGCCCAAATGCATTATCACCCACTTTTGTGGTAATTGTGTATAGACCATATTAAAAATCTCTTGTTCTCTATTTAATATCTAAAAAATTTATTTTGAAAAATGCAACCATACCTTATCTCCCACCTAGAATTAAGGAGGGACGTGACTTGATAATTTAATTTGTTGTACTATGTAATGGTTAAGATGTAAAGCTTCTAGTTAAAATTGGGTATGTTTTGTTGTATATTTTGAACAACAAAACATACACAATATTAACGAGAAGCTTTTCATGTTAATCTAATTGACTATGGAAAATTAATCCCAACTATTTAATGATTTTCTACAAGATCTCATGATTTTTGTTGCTAAATTTTGTGAATCTTCTTAACAAATAACATTGCCTTATTACTATTATTTGTATGCATGTGGTGATGCTTAATCTAACAAAGGCATCTAAAACAATATGTTTTTCTACATTAATGATGTTAATGGTTGAAAGTCATGATAATGCTAGAATGAACTATTTCATCCAACCATAAAAAGATCAATTGTGTAAAATAGAAGGGGATTAGTATCTCCTATTGGTTAGTGCGTGATTATTATTGTAAAGAAGGATTTAGTTTTCTAAGGTTGGATTTGACCGATAGATATAAGAAGCTATTCATTTTCATTTCTCCCAAAAGACTTTCCATAAAATCTTGTTTCTCTTATATCTATTGATACTTTCAATTATTTCATTATAGTTGCTAAAGTTTATGTAGAATTTGAGCAATACAAATCCACAAAACCCGAAGATCACCTGCATACAAAAACCTATTACAAGGAAGTAGAGACAAGAAGAGGGCAAGGGTTTGACTCAAAAATATGAAGAAGAAAATATCCTCTATTAATGAATGAATAAAATATACAATGGATCAACCTTATAAAGGAGATCGAAAGCCTTGAAAGGAAAACCCTAGTGCATGTAATAATTAGTTAAATTATTACAAGACTAATGCATGCAAGTTTATTTTTAAAACAACTAGTGCATAAGTTTAAATCAACTAGTGCATGTGTGTTTAAATATAAACAACTAAAAATAAAAGTGTTGACATCTTAAGAAGGGAGTAACGTTAATTAATATAATTAATACTTTACTCTAACACACCCCCTTAAGATGAGCAACAATGTAGCTACAAATAATGCAAGAAGAAAGAAAAGGAAACTATAGTGCTAAAAGCATAAAAATGGTCCTGGCAACATGGCCTGATGAGGTACCCAACACAACCAAATCTCTGTAAAATGGAGAAATAGAGAAAACCCAATGGGAAAAAAAACCCTACTCCAAAAAGAGATAGAAAAATGTAGAAAAAGAAATGGCTCAAGAGGCTCTCTCAAAACCATAAGTACAACCAACCCCCCCATGAGAGAGGGATGAGACACCAAATCCCCCCTAGAATGATGGAACCCCTGTGGAAATGATCGAGCCAATGGAACTCCAATGCGGAAGAAATAAAGGCACATAACAAGGAAACCCCTGAATGAGAGGTGAAACTGGAAGGCCTAAATGATGCTCAAAGGAGAATGCATGAGACTCCTGTAAGGGAATCTCCAATGAAGGTGGACCAATAGATGTGCTGACACTGTCATGAAAGAGGAGATGAACATCCTCTGTAGAATCCTCAACAAGTGCATTTGGTGGCTCGATGAATGGAGCTGGAGGGTCAGGCTGTGTTGAAGAAGAATCCCGCTAAAGAGAAAAGACCTCAACAAGATGCGATGTGGTAGTCATAGCAGTGATCTCAAGAATAATACAAAGGTTTAAGCGACCTGACTGCACCACATGATGCTCTCGCGAAAGAGGAGAGTTGTGCTCTGACAATGGAGATGGTGGACCAAATTGTGAGAAGGTGTAGAGATGAGTGGAATGATCAACTGTCCCTTTAGCAATAATGCCTCCTATCATACTATCCTAAATGAAGACTAAATCTGCAATGAACTCAACTCTCTTCCCTGATCCACTATGTGTAATCTGATAAATCGAGAGAAGGTTTACAGACAAAGATGGAACATACAATACATCATTGAATGTGCCATCCTGAATGCCTATTGAACCTTTCCCACAAACTATCAAGACATTTTTATTCCCCATGAGAATAAGAGGAATGGGAGAAGCCTCAATAGTAGAGAAGACCCCTTGAGAAGATGACATATGGTGAGAAGCACCTGAATCCAGTATCCAAGGGACCTGTGAAGGGGATGCAATGGATGCTCGTAATGCATGACCCTTTCCAAAGTCCTATCCAGATGTTGAAGATGTGGAAGAAGACTAAAAAGAAGACCCCTATGAGGTAGAAGAGGATGGAGAGAAAACAGTGCTCTTCTGAAGAAGAGCTTGCAAATCGGCAATCTATTTTTCATAGCCATCAAATCTCTTCTAAAAATAATGTGACTCATCATGAGGTCCCTCCTGACAATAGGAACATGTAGGTCTCTCAATCTTCTATTTCTCCTTCTTAGAAGAAGATGGTGGGCTAGTAGAGTGCTAAGAAGAGGAATCTAATATTTGCTTTGGCTTTTACTTTTGCTTGCCATTGGATGGCTGGGCAACCAATGCTTGGTTCTTTGATCCTATTTGAGATACCAACTAAGTAATTTTGGCCTGCTCTCTAGTCAAACAATCACAAAACACCTCAAAAGTGGGCATGGTGAATGTAGGTCCCAAAGCATCCATGGTAGAATGAAAGGTAGAAGAGAAGATCTGAAAGTTTCCCCTAAGCTTAGATAGAATCAGATAAATGCACTCTTTATCAGTCTTTTTCTTTCCACATCCATGTAACAAAGATCTTTGTTGTTTGAACTTCATTAGAAAGTCATCAATAGAGGGAAAAGAATCAGGTACAAGAGAGGTAAGCTCTGCCTCAATTTGAAGTGCTCTGAACTCATTCACTGTACCAAACAAGGTGTTTAGCTTGGTCCACATAGCTAGAGGGGTATTGCACCCATCAAGATGAAACTGTAAGCTGTCTAGTACCTATAAAGTAATCAACCCCATAGCCTCATCCATCTTGTTTCGATGCTGCATGATATCAAAGGGCCTCTGTAATACTGGTTGCACTGCATCTAGACAAGACCAAAGCCCTTTTGAATGGAGAAGTCGTGTCATCAGGGTTTTCCATGTGTGATAATTATGTGGGGTCAGAAGTTCTAGACAAGAAGAGGTCTCGGCCATATTTTTTAGAAGGGGTTTTTATTTTGATAAATATCTAGTTTAACTGATAGAAATAAGAAAATAACACCCCCCCCACAATCCAAATATCGAACCCCTAAGCAAGAATGATATGATTTATCAAGAGAAGAGAAAAAAAGATTTAGATCTAAATCTTGTGTACCTTGAAATTTTTTTGATGAAAATAGGAAGAAATCTAGATGTTGCTCGAGAAGAGCATTCCGACGCTTCTTTTGGATTGAAAAATAGAGCAAATTTGAGCAAATTAGCCCCCTCAGAATGCAAGAAAGAGAATCTGGATTTGACAGAAAAAATAGTAAGTTAGATGACAAAAAATACCAAATTAACTTCCATGAGAGCATCGGGCTCGGAACCATCTTTCTGGCGATATCTTGTTTGCTCAATTTCGACACCGTATGCTCAAGTTATGAGCAAAATACCAACTGGTGCACTAGAGAGCCCAAAAAATGGTGCAAAAAAGATGATGCATGCTGATGTCATCAAATGACGGGCTTAAATTTGATGGCCAAATGGCATTTTCCACCCAAAAAAAAAAAAATCAAAATCACATGCGCAACTTGGGATCCAGGCCAAGCCTTTCAAATTTTGCCTCGATTTGCATGCCAAATTTTTTGGTCTTGATTTGCTTGTTGAACAACAAAAATTTTGTCTCATTTTGTGTGTCAAATAGAGAATTTTTGCCTCAAAAAATGTACCAGTCCGTACAAATTCTACCTTGGGAAGCGTGTTAAGCTGTTTGGTACCAAAAAAATGCCCCAAAATGCAAAGTTGTCCAAATTTGATGTGTTTTATATCGAAATAGGGATTTTTGGGCGCTGCGAGATCAACAGTGAGGTCCGTTTGAGCTCAAAGTGCACCAAAATTTAGGGATCCCCTAATTTCAATAAATAACAAAAAAGAGCCCTAAGCTGAAACAAATGAATTTGTAATTTCTGAATCCTTCAAACATGAACAAGTTGTAGCAGATTAGGCTCTAATACCATGTAGGATTTGAGCAATACAAATCCACAAAACCCGAAGATCACTTGCATACAAAAACCTATTACAAGGAAGTAGAGACAAGAAGAGGGCAAGGGTTTGACTCAAAAATATGAAGAAGAAAATATCCTCTACTAATGAATGAATAAAATATACAATGGATCAACCTTATAAAGGAGATCAAAAGCCTTGAAAGGAAAACCCTAGTGCATGTAATAATTAGTTAAATTATTACAAGACTAATGCATGCAAGTTTATATTTAAAACAACTAGTGCATAAGTTTAAATCAACTAGTGCATGTGTGTTTAAATATAAACAACTAAAAATAAAAGTGTTGACATCTTAAGAAGGGAGTAAAGTTAATTAATATAATTAATACTTTAATAGTTTCAAATATGCAAATAGTCGATCTTATATGAATTCACCTCAACTCTCAATATAAGTGTATGTCTTTCTTAAAAAGGATGTTTTAAGTTAAACTTTTAAATAATGTGCGTAATCATGTAGTTGATAATGTAAAACCCACCCTAGTGAGAACTATTTTATACTACTATGAACATTGACAATTATGCTTGATTCTTTATTTGGAAATATTTGCACTTTTTGTTTTGCTCAATGAAGTTTGATATTTTGATTGGTCAAATATCTTAAAATTTACATAAATGATTATGATTCTTATGTCTAATTTGGTTACATTAGACACATGTGATGATATGTTATTGATATGCTTTGGTTATAGTACATATGCACATTTTATTAAATGAATTCAAAGATGTGTGTGAGAGTTTTGAAATGATAAGTTAAATCAACTTAAAGACAAAAGGACTATGTCATTTTTGGCATAACTGATGATGGTATAGTGAAGGTACATATTTGGTGATTGTGATGATCAGTTATTATTTTGTCATTGATGTCAAGTATTGACCTAGTGTTCTTAGTGTGTTTCCAAGTATGTGAGAAGGATGAAAAGTGTGGTTCAAGTAGTTCTAGTGGTTTTGATTCTTAAGGGAGACTTGGGGATGCCTCTGGATGATAACTGTATAATCACAACTATTGATTGTATGATTTGAGAAAGTTATGGTTGATTGAAGTGTGACAGGGAAACTACTAGAATGTTCATTGATTGGCAACGAGTGTTTTGATTGGTTTATCAAATCTATGATGTTTCAGGTGGCATGGTCATAGTATTATGTTGTTGATGCTATGATGAGCTTATGGTTACAACTACTACCAATTTGTTTGACTAGTTCGTATGTTTTGTGGTTACATAAGTTATTTCAAGTGATCAGTGACAGTGTTGTTGTGTTACCAATGGTAGATTTTCTATTGGCAATCAGTGATCATATGGTTATGAACAATTTGTGTTCTAGCTATTATGTTTATGTGTCAAATTTTATTTAAGGTGATGATTTTTCATTACATTGATCGAGGTGGATCATTTTATCAAGATGAAGGATGAGTTGGTCGAAACATGTTTGACTATTCTTGATAAAATTAATTGTTTGGATCTATCATGTGGCTGACTTGTTAGGTAAAGATCTTTGTTATATTGGGACATGTGTTTTGGCATGATCTATCTAGGCACAAATATTGGAATAGTGATTTCAATGTGTTGGAGAAGGTTTTAAGTCAGTGAAATGTTTTAGGGCTTGAGCAGTGATATTTATATCATGAAATTAAATATTTTTGTGTGTAGATTGTGATTGTGAAGGTGTGGTGAAGCCAAGGTATTCCAAATTTATCTGAGGACATGTTGTGTGCATTTCAAAGGATCTGATGAAGAAAAGGATTTTATATTTTTTAGACTAATCTACTTGTTATATCCTAATAGTTATAGTAGGCTAAATCCCTTAACCGAGTAGATCCTAGCATATATTATTTGTAAATCCTTTAACATGTTGGTACTTTAGCTAGTTTTCAAGTCCCCTAACAAGGCTACTCTTAACAGGTTAAAGCTCTTAACAGGGTGGTAGTGAATAGTTTTTCCTTTTTAAAATTAACTTGGTTGATTCTCACAAATATGGGAAAACAATTATAACACTAACAATTGAGTTTCTATGATAGAAAACTCTCTGCAGTTTTTCAAGGTGAAGCTACCTTGCTAGAAGTTATTCAATCCAATTTTATTGCAAAAGAATGTAATTCAAGGGTATTTTTAACCACAAAATACAAAGGCATAACACTCAATTCATCACTATGAATAGAATGTTCAATCTTAAAAACCATTCAAATCTTATGAAAATAATCAACCACATGACTAGGCCTAAGATCATTCAATGACTTCTCTTTGTTTATTTAGTTTTAAAAGAAACACATGATAAAATAAAGCACCTTCACATAGAATCTACTTCAGTAGGAAGATAAACTATATGCATTAATGAACAATAATATCCACCACTCAGATAGCCTTGTATTAAAACCGTAGGATTCTATATATATATTATCACATAGGTTTATCAAACAAAAGCATAGATATCAAAAATTAGTTTTTGGTATCATAGAGAGCCGACCTTCAATTAGTTTCAGGTTTAAACATATATAGCCATGCAGGGCTAGAATTGACCATAGTCAAAATTACTCCACCAGGAGTAGATAGTTTATCAGATATCATAACTAACTAAACTACTCAAAGCATAACAGAAAATAAAACTAAACTATGGCGCCCAAAACCCACTAAGCTCTGTCAGGATTCCATGGCCCCTAATATTTCTCTGACGAGATAGAGATTAGTCGAGAAGCCTTCCAATTTTTGTATGCCAAGGTAAATGTAGAGATAATCTATTGATGTGACAATCTAAGGTATGCAATCCTCTATTTCCATACTTCTTTTTCTTTATGAATCTGTGTGACCTTTTCAACATGCATCTCCAAGTGTTTTTGATTAATTATCAACATAGACTCCATGTGGGAAATCTTGTAGAAGTCTTTTATAGCCAATGTTTTTTCCTCCTTCAGCTCATCGAATTTATCCTGCAAGTCTTTAACAACTTCTTCGCCCAACCTAACTGGCTTTTCTTATGTTTCGGCACATTTCTTATCAATCCACTTAATGTACCCTTGAATGATATCCTTTATGATTTCTAATTCTTTGAGTAAATATTTGATCAATAAGCTCATTTCTCCATTCAATGCATTCTTTTAATACATAGAGAATTTTTTCGTCCAACCCCTGGACTAGTCGTTCTACAAGAAAATTTTGCAAGCCATATTTCTGCACTTCTTCCATCTACGAGACCTCTTTGGTCTAGTTGTCTGTCTCATTTTTCTAAGACTCTATGTTTGACTCGAGCTTCTTGGTTACATTAATGGCTTCTTTATAAATATTCATTCAAACAATTGATGCATTTTATTACTTCAATCTTGACATGTTCCACCCATTCTTCAAATGATTTAGTGATTTCTCTATTCCTCTACACCCGGTCCAAGAACTTTTGATTGACCGGGGATTTTATGTCAATTGAGGTGAGCATTTCATTTACGGGAAAAGGTTCAGGAAAAAACTATATCTACTATTTTTTTCATGAAATTTTTAATGGTTAAGGGCTTTGGTAACCATTAACCTCATTTTTTCTAGATTTAGCAACCAACTCTGTGCAATGAGGGAGTTGTATTTCTTCCTTCCCTCTTCATATATGTGGATTTCTTATTCAAAGGTCTAGGGTTCATAGGGTTCCTTATGAGGAATTCTCAAGGCTTCTATAATTGTCTCCCTACTAACCTTTACCATAATTTATCCTGAAGCATTTCTGATACACATATTTTTGACATCGTATCTATTAGTACATTCTAACACTAATTAAGGGCATAGTAGGATAGGCAGAAAATCTATAGCCCCCAACAATCCACTGTTGACTAACTTCTTAGAAAATGACCCATCTCGAGCATTTATGAATCTTTCATTCAATTTCATCACGCTTACATTCACTAGTGAGGTATCACAAATTTCAGGAAGGGAGATAAGAAAATGGGCTCCCTTTTCAACTTTGGGGAGCTTAGGCTGAAATAGAGGCATTTCAAGAAAAATAAAATAAAACCCACAACACATAGTAACCAAACTTCCTTTAGAGAAACCACAAACTAAAAATCATAAGAGAAAAGGGGTTTACTCACCGATTTATTGTGCATAACACTCCTGCAATCCCTTACCAAATTCTTGCTACTTCCGCTCTTCAGAACAACTGATGAACAAATGATAATGAAAAGACTACTATTTATGATCAAAGTTGGTGAAGATTACACACATATTTGGTTAGAACAAAATAAAAAATTCACTTGTGTGGGAGGGTTTTTGATATGACAGATTACGGTCTTTTTATTAACTCTCCTGTCAAATCAGCACATTCTTCTGGCTTTCAATGACCTTATTTGATTATCATACTTTTTATAATGATGACCCATATAGTACTGTGAGCTGTCAGCTATCTTTTATCATGTCATGGTATGGCTACGCTATCCCATCAAATGTGGTGGCTTTGGAATTTATATTAACTCCTCTGAGAAGTTGGGTTTGATAACTTTAAAATAATTTTCCTGTAGGGATTCAGTTATTCAAACATAATATTTCATTAATTAGACCTTCAAACTTGAACTTGAACTTTGGAAAGTTCAAGGTTCAAGTTTGAATTTTATATATTACTAAGTAAAAGATCGACAACCTAAAGACTATGACCCTTTTACAATTCCTAACAATAGTTGAACTTGAACTTGAACTGACTTAAGGAAAACAAGGTTCAACTTCAACTTCAACTAAGACATTTGCCTAGACAAAACAACTGACCGTGAGAGAAAAGAATAATACAAGTGTAACACAGGGATAAAGTTAAATCCCACAACTGGGTGGCACCTAACAATGTCTTTTGTAAACTCCTAATAGGGTTAAGCTCCTAATAGGATGTACTTCAGAAGAGTACAAAATTTATGAGTCTCATCTCACACATAGTTTTCACTCTTTTGGGTTTCCATAGGAAAAGTCATTGTGTTATGTGTTTCATGATTTATGGTGTATGTGTTTATTTGTTTCAAGTTTCATTATGCTTATCAATCAGTAAAATAATGAATGTTATCATTATGTTAAAGAAGTTAAAAAGTATCAGATGATTCACCCCCCTCCCCTCTGAGTAATCTTTGGACCTTTGGGACTAACAATTAGTATTAGAGTCTTGGTCCTCTTTGAGGAGAAGCTTATCAGTTTGAGGTCAAGATCTGAGAATGATGAGGAAGGAAGGTCCTAAGTTCACAAGGGAGAACTACTCGGTGTGGAGTGGTAGAATAAAAATTTATCTAAAAGGTATGGGTAACCAGTATTGGAATCATGTGGTTACTAAGTATGGTGTACCTAATGGGATTCTTAATGTAGATTAGATAAGAGAATACTACAGATAGACAATTCATTGGAAGTACACCATTTGATGTAGAGTTTTCTGATTTTGAAGATCTTGAAACCGCCTATGATGTGTGGGAGAAATTGAAACTGTTATATGGTGGAGACAAGCATGTGTAGAAAGTTAAGGTTGACAACTTGAAGGGAAATTTTGATGACATGAGGATGGTTGAAGGTGAAAACATTAAGAAGTATGGCCAAAGAATAAATAAAGTGGTTGTTGGATTACATAGAGGGGGGTGAATCAATAATCCTTGATTCTATGTACCTTAAAAACTTTCTCATATTAAACTCGGTCAAACACACTTCACTATAAATCTGTAACTATCTTTTGCATAATCATATCCTATGTGTTCTCTTTGTCTTCACTTTAATCCTTCACTTTCCACTAGCTTCAACAATTCATCAAACTCATATTTCTGATTCAAAATTCAACCTTTTCCTTCTTCAATGCATCATTCAGTGACTCATTAACCCTTCAATTTGCTAGCCTTTTTTCCATACAAATTAATCCTATATATAGACTTTGTTTTACTGCTTAATATCCTTTATCATGTTTTATTTTGAATAATTTCAACCATTTTATCATCTTCATAAACTAATTCAATGAGTTTAGAGCTCGGTAAAATGTTTTATCATCACATTGGAACTTGAACTTTCTTAGAACTTGTACCTTCTCTTTTTTCCACTTAAATTTTTACCATAGATCATCACCTTGAATTTGTCTAATCATAGATCACATTAACTAACTCTTCCTCATCATAGCTCATCATCAAATGTCATTTTGATCCTTATATTTAATTTTTGTTCCTTGCTCAATGACTAACTTATTTTCTCCAACTGAATTTTGGTTAACTATGCTCGATAATTGAAACCTTCTGCTCGGGGTCTTGACTTCCTTTCTCTTTACCAAAACTTACTTTCCTTTTACCGAATGACTTTTTCTTCTTGGTAACCAAAACTATTTTACTTACCAACATGACTAATCTTCTTTACCAACTTCATATAATTAAATATTTGGTAAAAAATGATTATATCAACATAACCTTAACATTGTCTAATCCGTATCAACTGCCCAATTAAGTTCTTCAAATTATCAACATTCCACTTCTTCTTCATTAACTCATTCAAACTTATATCATACTCTGAATTATATGGAAACTCAATATAAATCAGAAACTCAATTGCTTGACATCAATGACAAGATAATAATTGGTCTAATCCTTCTACTATCTTGTATACCTCTAATCTTAGTTGGTCTCCATCATCATCACCATCAGTTATAGTAACATTATCCCTCTTTGGCATTGATGGAAACACTCATTGTCAATCTTCACTATTCAATTGATGATGGCACCACTTACTATCAATCTTTTTCTTTTACTCCCTCTGAGCTTTAACTTCTTCTTTCCTTGATCTCCTTCTATAATCAATTGCTTTATTCTCCCTCTTGGATATTTTATCTCTCAATAGATCTTCTCACTCTTATTAATCTTCTCCCTCTTTGACAACAATACCAAAGATGCATACTCTTGAAAAAATTGTTCAGGCAGTAAATAATACCTTAAATAAATTGATTTCTCATTTCTTACATAAGCATTTTTCACAACTTCAGGAATCACCCAAAGAGTGAACACTCACAAAATAGATATTTTGATGAAAAATTGAATTTATGCAGCATGCATCTTGCCTTAGTGAATATTGGATAGGGGAAGAACATCTAACTTACCTCAGAGATACTCAAAAGAATCCTTTGGTAGTGGTTTGGTAAATATATCTTCTATCCACTCCTTTGAATTCACATGCTCCAATATAACATGCTTGTCTTGAACTTTTTCTCTCAAGTAATGATACTTGATAGAAATGTGCTTTGTCTTTGAATGTATCACTAGATTATTTGATATGTTGATAGCACTAGTATTATCATAGTAAATATTAACTGGATCAGTAATCTCCTCTTGCATACCTTTAAGTAGCTATTTGATCCACACAATGTTTGAATAATTCATAGCTATAGCAACATACTCACCCTTGGCAGTAGATTGTGAAATAGAACTTTGTTTCTTGCGTAGCCATGTCACTAACCTTTCTCCTAAAAAGAAAGCTCCTCCACATGTACTTTTCCTATCATCAATGTTTCCAGCCCAACCAGCATCATTGTATACCTTTAGATCAAAATCTCCTCCTTTCTTGTATAGTACACTGAAATCTTCATTCCCTTTTAGATATCTAAATATTGTTTTAACTGCAGACATGTGTTTTTCCTTTGGATTGGTAGAAAATCTAGCAACAATACCAATGGCATGAGAAATATCAAGTCTGTTGTGAACAACATATTGGAGCTTACCAACCATGGATCGGTAGAGTGTTTATTTACTTCCTTTTTTTTATCTTCCTTTAACAATTTACAACCAGTAGTCATCTATGTACCAACTAGTTTTTATTCTTCCATACAAAATGTCTTTAGGATATCCTTGATATACTTTGACTATGTGATGTAGATCCCATTGCTCACTTGTTGAATTTTTAGTCCAATAAATAATTTTATCTCTCTTATCATGGACATCTCAAATTTCTTTATCATCTCTTCAACAAATGATTTAGATATTGATTCATTTCCTCCAAATATGATATCATCAAAAAAAAATTTAGTAATCAAAATCTTATCACTACTATCACATTTCAGATACAAATTGTTGTTTTCACTTATCCTTTGAAATCCAATCTTGATTAAATATTAGTGTAATTTTTCATACCATGTTCGGGGTGCTTGCTTCAAGCCATAGAGTGCCTTATGTAGTTTACATACCATATCCTTGTTATAATTCTCAACAAATCCTTCAAGTTGTTAAATGTAAACTTATTCTTCAAGAATTTTATTAAAAAATGAAGACTTAACATCCATTTGATAAACTTTGAACCCTTTATAGGAAGCATATGCAAGTCAAATTCTCACACCTTATAATCTAGAAACATGGGAAAATGTCTCACCATAGTCAATACCTTCTTCTTGTGCATATCCCTTGCATACTAGTTTGTCTTTATTTCTGATCACATCTCCATTTTCATTTATTTTATTCTTGAAAATCTAGTTTGTACCAATAACATTCTTATCCTCAAGCCTTGGTACTAGTGACCAAGTATTGTTCTTTTCAATTTGATCAATCTCTTGTCTCATTGCATTAATCCAATCTTCATTTTCAAGTGCATCCTTGACTAGTCTTGGCTCAAATTCAGAAACCAAACATGTATTGTCTCTTAACTTACTTCTTGTCATGATTCCTGCATTCTGGTATCCAATGATTTTTCTCGGTGAGTGGTGTCTCCTCACATACTTTGCTAAAATAGGCTTAGTAGACTGTTCATCAGTATTTTCATCTCTTAGTTGAGGATCAACTGGTTCCTCGCTTTCTTCTTCTATCTTGGGTAAAGTACCAAAAATCCCTTCTTGTACATATACAAAAATTTGATAATCTTCTGGTTCCTTTTTTCTATCTTCTTTATTTCTTTCTACCAATTCATCAATCCTCACATTTTCACTTTCCATAATTTTGTTAGTAGCCTTATTCAGACATTTATAAGCTTTACTCTTTGTGGATTATCCTAGGAATATACCTTCAACTCCTTTACAATCAAACTTTCCATTCCTAGCATCTTTCAGAATATAATACCTACTTCCAAAAGTTTCAAAGTAGCTAACATTTGGTGTATGCCCATACCAGAGTTCATAAGGGGTTTTGTTTCTACCTTTCTTCAATTTTACTTGGTTGAGAGTGTAGACAACAGTATTAATAGCTTCTCTCCAAAATGTTTGTACAACCTCTTTTTCAATCAACAATGTTCTAGCACAATCAACTATTGATTTTTCCCTCTTTCAGCTATGCCATTTTTTTGCAGAGTCATCAGTGCAGATACTTTCCTTTTAATTCAATTCTCATTGCAAAATACAATAAATTCATCAAAGATAAATTCACCTCCTCTATCTAATCTTAAGCATTTCAGCTTCTTACCTATTTCCTTCTCAATTCTTGCCTTGTACCATTTAAAAATTTGGAATGCATCATATTTTTCTTTTAAAAACATTACTGATAGCATCCTTGAGTAGTCATCAAAAAAAAAAATGAAATACCGATCACCATAATAGATTTGAATTCTCATAGGGCCACAAAGATCACTATGAACTAGTTCCAAAATACCATTAGATGAGTAATACTTTCTTGAGAAACTTGATTATTTCATCTTACCAATATGACATTCCTTACACGTCACTTTATCAGGCTTGCTTAATTTTGGTAGACCTTTGACTCTATTCTTTTTTCTCACCAAAATCATGTTATCAAAATTTTCATGATAGAGTCTTTTATCCCATAACCACACATCCTCAACTTTAACAAACAAGAAAAATTTTGTAGCAGTATCAAGGTAGAATAAGTTACCTTTTGATTGTTCACTGGTTCCAATCAAATCTCCAGTAGCATCATAGATCTTCACTTTTCTATTTTGAAACTCCAGTCAGTGACCAGTGTTGTTCAATTGTACAACACTGAACAAGTTGTATTTTAGTTCTTGAACCCAATAATAATTATCACATTTGATCCTTTCATTTAGAATAATGGATCATTTTCCTTTTACAGAACATGGAGCATCATTGCCAAATATAAAAAATCCTCCATCATATTCTTCTAATGATGCAGGAGCATCTTGGGTCCTTGGCAATCCCATGTCACCAAAAACATGTTTGTGTTTTCCCTTGTTGCTCGGTTCCTTCTTTGCCCAAGTTGGTTTGGTGTTTCTTGATTTCCTTTGTCGGCCAAGTTGGTCAGTCATCTCTTTGGCACTTAGTTATTTCCCTAGCGCTTGATGATGCTTGTTTGGCGCTTGGTTATCCTTGCTTACCGAGTTGTTTATTTTAGTTTCCTAATGAGGCCAAGTCTTGCCATTAATTATGGTCACGGATTTAATGATGGTATCTATCTAAATGATATGAAATAGTAGTTCACCAAAATTAATAGGGTTTGAATTTGAATAGGGGTAAGATGTATGATATACAGGTGGAATATAAGACCTATCCTCAATCCAAATTCCCAAAAGGAAAGATCCAAATGGGTTAATCACAAAGAAGTGATCAATGCACAAAAGAATCAAACAATGGAGAATATGAAGAAAGGGGAAAATCCTATAATATACTATAAGAAGTATATACTTGAAATCTAAAATAAATAGAAGGCAAATACTAACCTCAAAATAGGGAAGATTTGGAAAATGCTGATTTCTGACATCTGTGCACAATTTCGGGAAATTTTGCAACCTGTTTCAGAGTAGAAATGTCGAGATAGAGAAAACCCATAAAAATTTTGTCTTTTGGGAAGCAGGTCATCCTTGACCTAGATAGCAGGGAAAGGTTTTACCCTGAGTCAGGATCCTACCCCCTACTAAAGGTTGTCCTTGACCCAAAATAGCTCCGACGGAAAATATGTTTGTGGATCTCGAAAGTTCGCCCAAAAGGGTATTCGGATTTGCACTTCAATTTAAAGTCTTGTACCTATACCTGCAAGAAAAATGGTTTTTTGTTATTTGGATGGGGGCTTTGCCTTGGTCAAACCCCAATTTAGGAATTAACCTTGAAATTGAATTGAAATTGTAATATGCATAAACAAAGTAAATGGAACTATTCACATTGCTTATGTTGAAGTCCTTGTGGAGGATTTGAATCCTTGAATGCACAAGTAGGGATGCTCCAAATGAATGTAGCAATTTATGATGTCTCAAATCAATGGCATTAGATCTTCAACACCAATCTTGAATGGATCTTTGCATAGGAAGAGGCTTGGATGAATATGGATGGAGAAATCTTCAAGGGGGCTCCAAAGAGATTGAATCCTTCAATGGCTAACAATGGATCTCCTTGATGAATGCTTGAATGCTTGAGGACTTGAATGCTAGGCTTGAAGATGAATGAATGATTTCTTATTTTGCTTCTCCTTCTTTCTTTCTTGAGAGCTAGATCATGAATTGTAGATGGATACTTGATTGCAAAACTTGATGGAGAAAATGAGAGAGGAAGACTTCCTTTTATAGTGATCTAGGGCACAAACCTCTAGAGAAGGTTGACATTGAAGAATTAAATCCCAATTAACCTTAACCCCTAGAAATGGACTCAAATTAAATGAAATTTAAGGATTTACCATTCCGAAACCCAAAATGGCTGACTTGAAAGAGGGAAAAGAAACTTTTTGAAGCCCAACAGCCTGTAACTCTCAGAATCTAAAAATTGGATCTGGGGTCAGGGATGAGGTAGACACCACCATAGGTTAGGGTTGAGGTGGTCCCTAACCTAGGTTGGGGTCTAGATCATCCTTGACCCTACCAGGTCGTCTTTGACCCAGACAGTCAGAAACTCCAGATTCTTAGAGAAAATTGTCCCGAAAAGGCTGGAAATAAGGAGAGAAGCAGAATAGGGGGGAAATAGCTAGATACATGCAAAGACCTGATCAAGGCTCTTAACATGACCCCATACCACTCACTCAAAGGGCTAAATGCTCTTAACATGGAAGTGCTTCTATTTTAAGATGATACATTATTCCCCCACTTTAGCAAGAGTATGGACTCGATGCAAACTCTTGTTAAAGGACATCATAATGAAAAGGTAATCTTATCTTAATCAAAGAGGAAAAAGAGAAACCTCAAGCCCCTAGGGACACAATTCTTCATCAACTCCATGATCACAATAAGAGAGACATCTCTAGAGAGAGAGTGTGTGTGTTTGATTATCTCACCCAATGAGAACTTATGTCCCATTGTGAACCACACAAGGAAATGGCGCAATTGGAAAGACTGAATTGAACTGCCTAGTGAATGTGGCTACTCACTAGTCAACCCATCAAGGATTAACCCTTAGGAATATTCTATTCCATAAGAGAAAAACCAAAAACAAAAGAGATCCATTCTTAAGGACACCTTCGACCTTAAGGGATCAAAAATTGGAAACTGGAGGGATCAAGAGATCCTAAAATTTAAATCCATGCTTTAAGGATTAGTCACTAATCCAAAAAGGGAGAAAAGGTATCTTGAAAAATAATATATGTGTATCAAAAAGTGCATGTGTGCAATAGGTGATCAGAGCATATGCCCCCATGTTATAGTCATTGCTAACACTTTATCAGGAGCAATGGCTTTAACAGAAACATAAACAACTCTACTGATTATGTTTCCACTACGAAATGCCCCCAGATGAAGACAAATCAAGGGAAATACCACATAAACATACAAAGAACATAGAAGGGATCTACCTGTCGTGGGGTTAGTATCATCATAAGATAATATATATATGATATTATTGCAAATAAATTGACATCATTCCATAAAGAAAGTAGAACTAAAATCACATAGGAGGAAAGATCACATAAGATATATGAAAGAGAATCTTTTTGGACCATGACATGGAGACCAAAAAGAATTAGTGCTACCACATCTCAAATCTAAGTAGATTACACAAGGAAACATTTATGAACAATAGCACATTTACAACATATAGAAGAATAGAGATGCATATAAAGGAATTGTACAATAGGTTTGATTCCTTTATCACCTTGCACCAACTGAGTAACAAGGGTTGTATAAAATAATCTAACAACATTTAGTAAACACATTATAGGAGAAGCATAGTACAATAGGAAAACACACAACAAAGCTAATAAAGGACAAGTCAATCAAGCGTGCCGCCTAATCTCCCCATCTCATTCTATATCATTTAGGGAAGGTGAATAACTCGCAAGAGGGACTACATCCAACACAGTAGGAATTATAGCCAGTTCAGAACAAGGATCCTCTTGAGAATCACAATGTTTGATACTAGGTGTAAGTGTTAATTGTGATGAAAGAATATTAGGAAAATCAATGTCAATGTCAATAGTCTCATATTCATCATTAATATCATCGATATCATCAAGAGTATCTTCTTCATCTAGATTAATAAAAATAGGATCTAAGGTATGAATAGAATCATCATAATCATGCATCTTAACATCATTATTAACAACTTCATCATTCATAGGTTTATTAGAAGAAAGTAAAAAATTTTGAAGAATAGAATTACGAGCTTTAGCTTGAGCATGATGCTTCTTATGGATTCATTAGTAGATCGATTACATTTTTCTTTACTTGAAGTATGTTGAGAACTAGGAGGAACAATCACATGATCCTTCATAGGTTCTTTAGGAAGATTAATAGGATTATCAACAATAGTAGGAACTTGATTAACAAAACTAGAAGCCATGGATAAAGGAGGTATAGAAAGTGTAGGAAAAAGACCACAATTAAGGTACATAGGAGGGACACTTAATTTGAGAATCTTGTGATGCTTATAGGCTTGATATGAGCATAATAGATTATCAGGTTGAGAAGGACATGAATTAGGTAATGAAGGCCAAAAGAAGTCAATAGTAGCATAATCCCTAAGCCTAGAAGGTTGATATAAACTATGATTAACCATCTTCACTTCTTCATCATGAACAAATTTAAGACATTTTTTGATAGGTGAAGCAACGACATGCATGGCATTTAACCAAGGCAAACCAAGCTTAACTTGAAACTGATCAAAAGTAGGCACAACAACAAAGGTAGTGTTCACAATTTTTCCACAAAGTTTAACCGGTAAATTAATAGAACTAAATGATGGATAAAGAAAACCATTACAAGTTTTAATCCACCCATCTGATGTATCATAAGAATCACGTTGCAAGTTTTTCATAAAAAGATTTTCTTCAGTAATAACATTGACTAAGGATGTAGGATCAACAAGATAATCACGAGTAGGTATCTGAGAAATCCTAGCATAAATATAAAGGGGACCATCAAGAGCTTTAATAGTCTTAGAATCATCAAAGGTAATCAAAAGTTCTCGAGGTCTTTTATTATTAGGTTGTTGTCGAGGCTTGGGTTGAGTTTTCAATTTAGGCTTAGGTTTTGGTTGAGGTTGAGATTGAACTTGAGGTTAAAGTTGAGGTTGAGGTTGAGGTGGAGATACAAATTGACCAACATGCTCCACTTGATTAACAATGTGATTGAGATCATCCATCTTTGACTCATACACAATTTCCATAAAATCTGGTTGAGCAATGGTATTAGTATCATGCATGGGTAAAGGATTCGTATAGATTTGAAGGTTTTGATTAGGAGGAGAAACATATTTATTCCCACTACCATCAAGATTATCAACAGATAAGGTATTAGAATCAATTAATTCTTGAACCTTATGTTTTAAAGAATAACACTTCTCAGTATCATGACCATTCTGACGATGATATTGACAAAAAGCTTTAGGATCAAAAGATCTAGATGCAATCGTAGCAAGTAAAAGAGGTCGAATAGGAGGTAAAGTAATCATATTAGTAGTTAACAACCTATTCATAATAGAATGTAAAGATTTAGAAAGAGGAGTAAACGTACGATTTAGTCGAAAAGCAGTGGATGCAGAAGTGGCATTGTGAGATGCAACAACAACTGCATTCACTTGTTTGTTTATCTTGACATAGTTGTTGAATGTTTGAAATTTGTTCAGATTAGGAGCAGCGTCACTTTTATCAACTAGAACAGGAGCCATTGGAGTGGTGCTCTCAAATTGACTCACTTGTAATTGATAATTATGAAGTGTTGCACAAATTTGTTGAAAAGAGGTAAATTCAGTAAGCAAAATCTTATCTCTAATATCCTTTTGCAAATTTGAAATAAACATATGTTGAATATCAATATCAGGAATAGGATAGGAAATCTGAGCATGCAAATGCTTAAATCTACCAATAAATTCAGTTAATTTTTCCTTAGCACTTTTTTTACAATGCATCAAATCAGTCAAAGACACTTGCGGGCCAATGTTGTTTTGAAATTGTTGAATAAAAGCATTGGAAAGTTGTGGGAAGGAATTAATAGAATAAGGAGGAAAGGAACAATACCATTGTAAGGCCTTGTCACAAAAAGTTCTAGCAAACAGTTTGGTTAAAATCCTATGGTCATGAGCATAATCACTACAAAGGATTTGAAATGTTTTAACATGATGCACAGGGTCTCCTTTTCCGTTATAATTCTCAAGATGAGGCATATTGATTTGTTGAGGAACAGGAGTATGAATAATGTCTTGGGACAAAGGACTTCCCATGTCACATGTAGGAACACTAAACTTGTTTTGAGTTAAGGAAGCAAGTTTTTGTTGTAAGGATGACATATTTTGAGCCAAACTAATGATTTCTAAATCATTAGAGGAAATAGGAGGAATAGCAACATTAGAAACACTAGGTAAAGTGTAAGAAGCTGCAGGAATAGAAGACACAACTAGAGGAACACTTGTAACTATAGTTGGAAGAAAATTGGAATAAGTAAAAGGAACATTATGATCAGAAGGTTGTGATGTAGGAAGAGACATAGGAGGAACACTCATAGGAACAGAGGGAATCGTCATAGTCACCAAAGAAGGAGTATAGGTAGGAACACTAGGTAAAGGATTAGAAGAAGGTTCTATACTAGTGACATGAGGAATAAACCCTAAATCTTGAGCTTCTTCAGCTAAAGGTTTAACATTTTAATGCATGAGGTGAGTAATACCATGCAAGAGGTTAACACCTTGATCACTATCATGAAGAACTTTCTTAAGAGCCTCTATAGCTTGAATAGAATATTGATTATGGTTTTCTTGAATAATCCAATTACCCATTTTATCAAGTTCAGTTGAAAGTTTTTGGACTTGTTCAGGAGGAACTATTAAAGCATCATCCTCATCATGAGATGAGTAAGAGTTTTTCTCCATAATAGGATTAGAATCATGAAGAATCAAATTATCATTCGGGATCCTAAGGAAAGGAGAGGAAGACTCAGGATCAAAGGCACCCATAAGTCTATGACTTCTTCTAACCGGAATGTTATAAGTAGGACTAGAAGTAGTAAAGCTCATAAACCAATGCAATGCAAATCAACTAAACTAAGAACACATACAAAATAAATATTATTGTATTTTGAAAGAAATTTTGCAATTTTTTTTTGTATTTTTGAAATCTAATTACCATGCAAGATTTAACACAAATGGAAAATCTAACATCAACAAGATAATATAAAGGGAAATCTAACACCACAAAACACAATAGGGCATCTAATTCCACAAAAGAAAGGAGAGTAAGTATGTCGGGTTCACCAAAATGAATGATATGAAATAGTAGTTCACCAAAATGAATAGGGTTTGAATTTGAATAGGGGTAAGATGTATGATATAGGGGTGGAATATAGGACCTATCCTCAATCCAAATTCCCAAAAGGAAAGATCCAAATGGATTAATCACAAATAAGTAATCAATGCACAAAAGAATCAAACAATAGAGAATATTCAAAGAAAGGGGGAAATCCTATAATATACTATACGAAGTATATACTTGAAATATAAAATAAATAGAAGGAAAATACTAACCTCAAAATAGGGTAGATCTAGAAAATGCTGATTTCTGATGTCTGTGCACAATTTTAGGCAATTCTGCAACATGTATCAGACTGGAAATGTCGAGATGGAGAAAACCTAAAAAAAATTGTCTTTCGAGAAGCAGGTCATCCTTGACCCAGATAGTGGAGCAAGGTCTAACCTCGAGGTAGGATCCTACCCCCTACTAAAGGTCATCCTTGACCCAAAACAACTCCGACAGAAAATCTATTCATGGATCTTGAAAGTTCACCGAAAAAGGTATTCGGATTTGCACATCAATTCACAGTCCTATACCTATACCTACAAGAAAAATGGTTTTTTGTTTTTTGGATGGGGGGTTTGCCTTGGTCAAACCCCAATTTAGGAATTAACCTTGAAATTAAATTGAAATTGTAATATGCATAAATAAATTAAATGGAACTATTTACCTTTCTTATGTTGAATTCCTTGTGGAGGATTCAAATTCTTGAATCCAGAAGTAGGGATGCTCCAAATGAATGTAGAAATGTAGGATGTCTCAAATCAATGGCATTAGATCTTCAACACCAATTTTGAATGGATCTTTGCATAGGAAGAGGCTTGGATGAATATGGATGGAGAAATCTTCAAGGGGGCTCCAAAGAGATTGAATCTTTCAATGGCTAACAACGGATCTCCTTGATGAATGCTTGAATGCTTGAGGACTTGAATGCTAGGCTTGAAGATGAATGAATGCTTGATTGCTTTCTTTATCCTTCTTGCTTTCTTGAGAGATAGATCATGAATTGTAGATGGATACTTGATTGCAAAACTTGATGTGTATTGATGGAGAAAACTTGATGGAGAAAATGAGAGAGGAAGGCTTCCTTTTATAGTGACCTAGGGCACAAACCTCTAGAGAAGGCTGACATTGGAGAATTAAATCCCAATTAACCATAACCCCTATAAATGGACCCAAATTAAATGTAATTTAAGGATTTACCATTTCAAAACCTAAAATGGCCAGCCCAAAAGTGAGAAAAGAAACTTTCCGAAGCCCGACATCCCGTAACTCCCAGAATCTAAAAATTGGACCTGGGGTCAAGGATGAGGTAGACACTACCCTAGGTTAGGGTTAAGGTCATCCCTGACCTAGGTCAGGGTCTAGGTCATCCTTGACCCTACCAAGTCGCCTTTGATCCAAACAGTTATAAACTCCATATTCTTAGAGAAAACTATCAAGAAAAGGTTGGAAATAAGGAGGAGAGAAGCAAAATAAGGGGGAAATAGCCAGATACATGAAAAGACCTGATCAAGGCTCTTAACATGACCCCAAACCACTCACTTAGAGGGATAAACACTCTTAACATGGAAGAGCTTCCATTTTAAGATGATACACTATCATTGGGAATTGTGTGGACCTAGATCTGATCATTCCTTCCATTGATGGTGGATCTAAAGGCTGACTTGTTTAATAGCCTCTTGTATATAATGTAATCCTGTTTGTAGTTTGAGGAGATCAGTTTTTAGGATATAGAAGCTAGAAGATTAGATATTTTTGTAGATCCTCACATGTTAGAGGACTTTTATACTTGATTGTAATATCTGGCCTAAATCGGGAAGGCCTTACAACTCGACATGTATGAATCAATTGGAATTAATATATGAAAGATATCTCCATTCTCTCTATCACTTGTGTGTTGTTTCTTCCATGTGTGATCTCTGCAAGGTGGACTTGGTTAGGGTGTGCCTTTGGTCCCTCTCCCTATGCATCCTTGTGTCAGGTGGTATCAAAGGGAGGTGAGATCTAGATCTAGGTTTGTGAATCCCGGTTTGAGGGTTCCTTCTTGTCAAACCCTAGTTGAATTGTTGTGGGGTAGCAAATTGTGATCTAGCCTACAACTACAGAGGGTTTCAAGATGGTTCTTGGGAGGCGAGATGCACATCTAGGATTGGCATACATGTTGAGACAACTTGCTGCTAGATTAGAAGTTGTTGAAACAACCTAGAGAAGGGGAAGACATCTTGAAGATGTTAGTTATGATGAAATTAAGGAAGAACAAGGTGATGTATAGCCTGCATCGGTGATGGATCAAGGTGAGGAAATATTATTGAAGGCTTTGATGAATCTAAAGTCTACACCACACTTTAATCCTCCTGAGTATAGTGGGAAATTGGATTCTGATGAATTGGTGGACTTGATGACTGAGATGGAAAAGTACTTTGAGTATGAAAATGTACTTGAGGAAAAGAAGGTGAGAATTCCAAGCACAAAGTTGAAAAGTCATGCATCCTTGTGTTGGAAACATCTGCACATAGATAGAAAGAGGAAAGGCAAAGACAAAATCAAGGTATGGAATAAAATGGTGAATAAATTGAAAGGAAAGTTCTTACCTTGTGATTATCAGATTAACCTAGTTAGGTAATGAAAAGTTTGAGGCAGAAAGATAGCTTGGTAAAAGAATATACTGAGAAATTCTATAGATTAGATATCAAATCTAGACATGATGAAGATGATGTGGAAAGAATTGCTAGATACTTGAATGGTTTGATAGTTTCCATCCAAGAAGAAATTAGTTTGGTCAAATTAGAGAACATTGAAGAGGCTTATCAATTTGCATTCAAAGCTGAGGACAAATTGAACAAGAGACATGAGCAAAGACAAAGAGGTAGAGGTGGTAGATTCCCTAGAGGAAGAGGTAGATCTTATGGTGAAAACAATTGATCTAAACCTAAAAAGATAAATTTGGATAAAGGCAAGACCTAGTGGAAAGGTGAACATTCATCTAGAGATAGAGGCAGTAACTACTGAGGTGGTTATAACAAAGGTGGCTTATGAGGAGCTTGTTAAAATTGTGGAGAAGAAGGACATAGATCATTTGAGTGTACACATAAAAGTAAGAAGGTCGGTAGTAGTAGAAATGCTTTGGTGCAAGAAGAGTCACTGAATGAACCTGAAAAGGAAAAGAACTTGATGGTAAGAAGATCACTTTGAAGTGAAATTAATACGAAAGTTTCGGTAAGGAAAAGTTTGTTCAAGACCAGATGTAGAGTTTCTGATGAATTTTGGAAGGTAATCATTGATAGTGGTAGCTCTAAGAACTTGGCATCTGAGGAAATGGTTACAAAGTTGCAATTGAAAAGGTTGGAACATCTAAAGCCCTATCAAATTTCATGGATCAAAGATGAGCATACACTCTTGGTAAGTGAACAATGCTATGTAAATTTGAAAATTGGAAAGTACTATGATAAGGTGTTATGTGATATCATGTCTATGGATTATTGTCATATTTTGTTGGGTAGACCTTGGAAATATGATAGACATGCTATATATGATGGGATATTACATAAATATACTATTTGGGCTGATGGAAGAAGACAAATCTTGTTACCTTTGATTGAAGAACCTATTAGTAATGTTTGCACATCTGTGAAAGTTTTCTTGATGGAAGGAAGATAGTTTGTTAAGGATTTGAACAAGAATGATGTATGTTTTGTTTTGATTCCTAAGAAATCAAGTAAGAAAATAGAGGATAGTGTCCCTGAGGAGATTGATAACTTACTCACCGAGTACAGTGAAATTATTTCTGATAATGTACTTGATGGTTTGCCACTGAAGAGAAGCATTGATCATTGCATGGATATAATCCCTGGAGCTAGTTTACCGAATAAGGCACCACATCGGTTGACACCTACTGAGAATCTGTAATTGAACCACTAGACTCAAGAATTAATGCAGAAAGGTTTGATCAGAGAAAGTATGATTCCTTGTTAAGTACATATTGTATTGGCACCTAAGAAGAATGGAGAATGGTGAATGTGTATTGATTCCAGAGAAATCAACAAGATAACAGTTAAATATAGGTTTCCTATACCGATAATGGATGACATAATGGATAGTTTGACTAGAGCAAAGTATTTTACCAAAATTGATTTCAAAAGTGGGTATCATCATATCATAATCAAAGAATGTGATGAATGGAAGACTGCTTTCAAGATAAAAAAAGGTTTGTATGAGTGGTTGGTTATGCCTTTTGGTTTAACTAATGCACTGAGCACTTTTATGAGGTTGATGAATGAAGTTTTGAAGAAATTATTGGGTAAATTTGTGATTGTATACCTTAATGATATTTTGATATTCAGTAAGACCAGAGGATAAAATTTGTTGCATGTTAAAAAAGGATTGCAGAGGTTGAAAGAAGAAAAGTTATTGATAAATCTGAAAAAGTGTTCATTCATGAAAGAGGAGATTGTGTATTTGGGATTTTTGATTTCAGCTGATGGTTTGAAGATGGACCCTAAAAAGGTTGAAGCTATTTTGAATTGGCCTACACCTGAGAATGCTAGTGAGGTAAGATCATTTCATGGTTTCGTAAGTTTTTACCGAAAGTTCATTCAAAATTTCAGTTCAATTTTTAATGCTATGACTAAGACTATGAGAGGAGATAAAAGAGAATTCAAGTGGACACATGGAGCTGATAAAAGTTTTGAGACTTTGAAGCAGAAGGTTGTTGAATTTCTTGTTTTGGCATTGCTTGATTTCAATAAAGTATTTCAAGTGGAATGTGATGCAAGTGGAAGTGCAATTGGAGCTGTGTTGAGTCAAGAAGGTAAACATGTTGCTTTCTTTAGTGAAAAATTGAATGATGCAAAAAGGAAATACTATGTGTATGATCAAGAATTCTATGCTATTGTTCAAGCACTGAAGAAATGGAGACATTATTTGATACCGAGTGAATTTGTGTTGTATACCAATCATAAAGCTTTATAGTATTTGGGTATTCAGAATAAGTTGAATCAGAGACATATGAAATGGGTTGAGTATTTGTAGAGTTATACATTTGTGATAAAGCATAAGAGTGGAGTCACTAACCGAGTTGCTGATGCATTGAGTAGAAGAAGATCTTTGATGACCGAGATGAAAATTGAAGTTCTTGGATTTTATGACATGAGAGATTCTTATGAATTTGATCCTAAGTTTTTTGAGTCATGGAGAAAGTGCAGAGCACCTATTCAAGATCAACCAAGTACTAAATGGGAAGAATATTTCATTCAAGAAGGTATGTTGTTTAAAGGTATTCAGTTGTGTAGTAGTTTGGCTGGACATTTTGGTGTTGATAAAACATTGAATTTTCTTAAGGAGAAATACTTTTGGCCATAGTTGTATAAAGATGTTCAAAAATTTGTGAAAAGTTGTGGAATTTGTCAAGTTGCAAAAAGAGTAAGTCAGAATACTGGATTTTATACATCAATTTCTGTTCCTGAGAAACCTTGGATTGATATCAGTATGGATTTTGTTCTTGGCTTACCGAAAATAGTAAGAGCTAATGATTCTATATTTGTTATTGTAGATAGATTTTCTAAAATGGAACATTTTATACCTTGTAGAAGGCCATCAGATGCAGTACATATAGCATATCTTTTCTTTAAGGAAATTGTTAGATTGCATGGATTGTTGAGGAGTATTATCTCTGATTGAGATAATAAATTTGTTGGATACTTTTGGAAGAGCCTTTGGAGAAAGTTTGGCACCGAGTTGAAATATAGTTCTACATTTCACCCATAGATAGATGGATAGACAGAAGTTGTAAACAGAAGCTTGGGAAATCTTTTGAGATGTTTAGCTAGAGACACACCAAGTAATTGGGATTTTTTGTTAGCACAAGAAGAGTTTGCATACAAAAATTCAATGAATAGGACTACTAGAAAAGCAACTTGTGAGATTGTAAATGGCATACAATCGAGAGGTATATCAGATTTAAGAGACATTGCTGATGAAAGAAAGAAAAGTGTTGAAGGAGTAAAGTTTGTTTAGTACATGAAGACATTGCATGAAGATGTGAAATATAAGTTGGAGAAAATTAATCAAAAATACAAAGACAAAGCTGATAGATCAAGAAGACATAAGATTTTTGCAGTCGGTGATGAAGTGATGGTTCATTTGAAGAAAGACAGATTTCCTGTTGGAACATATGGGAAGCTGAAAATGAAGAAGTTTGTTCCTTGTAAGATTTCAAAGAGATTTGATAGTGGAAATGCTTATGAGATTGAGTTACCTGATGACATGGATATATCACCTATTTTCAACATTACCTATTTGTATGAGTATCATGAGTTGGATGAAGAAATGACAATACCAAATGATTATCCTAAGAAACCAACAGAAGAAGTTGAGCAGATTTTGGAACAAAGAATTGGTAGAAGTACAAGAGGAAAATAGTATATGGAATATCTGGTAAAGTGGAAGAATAGACCGATTGAAGATAGTTCATGGATTTCACAATTTGAGTTGGATGTAGCTCGGATCATACCTGTTTCATGATTCAAAGAATCATTTTCAAATAACCCCAGGCATCTGATGTAGGAGCATCTTGGGTCCTTGGCAATCCTGTGTCACCAAAAACATGTTTGTGTTTTCCTGTATTACTTGGTTCCTTCTTTAACCAAGTTGGTTTGGTGTTTCTCAGTTTCCTTTATCGACCAAGTTGGTCAATCATTTCTCTAGCACTTGGTGGTGCTTGTCTGCGCTCGGTTATCCTTGCTTACCGAGTTGTTTATTTTAGTTTCTTGTTGAGGCCGACTCTTGCCATTAATTATGTTCATAGATTTAATGATGGCATCTATCATTGGGAAGCATGTGGACCTAGATCTAGTTGATGGTGGATCTGAAGGTTGACTTATTCGGTAGCCTCTTGTATATAATGTAATCTTGTTTGTAGCTTGAGGAGATCAATTTTTAAGAGATAGAAGCTAGAAAATTAGAGATTGTTGTAGATCCTGGCATGTTGGAGGACTTATGTACTTGATTGTAATATCTGGCCTAAACTGGGAAGGTCTTACAGTCTGGCATGTATGAATCAATTGGAATTAATATATGAAATATATCTCCATTCTCTCTCTCACTTGTGTGTTGTTTCTTCCATGTGTGATCTTTGCATGGTGGACCTAGTCAGGGTGTGCCTTTGGCCCCTCTCCCCGTGCATCCTTGCATTGTCTAAATTCTCAAACTTATAAATGCTGACAGTCATATGATGTGAGAAACCACTATCAATAATCAATTTTTCTAACATGATAAATAAGGGATTTTTCATCTTTATACTTCTCTTCTTCTTAATCATCCTTCATAGTAACATAGACAACTTCCACACTTTCTTTAGTGTGATCAGATTCATCATCAGTTACTCCTTCCTCATCTAGGTAGAATGATTTCTTTCCTTTTTCCTTGTATTCTCTACACCTTTGGTATCTATTTTCCTTCTTGTCACTTTTATCATTCATGTCCTTATCGGGACATTTAGATGCAATGTGAGAAATCTTGTTGCAATTAAAACATTTCAGAGGAAGTTTACCTTGATACTTTCCTTTTCCTCTCGGTAGCCTCTTTGTCAAAAATTCTTTCAATTCTTCTTTTTCTTTCTCTTCGGTTAGTATACTATCATAATCACTTCTACCTAAGTCAAGTGGTGAATATCTCTTTCTTTTCTTGAACTTCCAATGGTTAGAGATAACATAAAAGTTATTTCAGTGGTTGGTAGATTGTTATCATAATTACTAAGCTCAAATGTAGTCAGCTTACTGATCAAAGCATCAAGAGTAACAATGTTGTTTGGTATGGATCTCAGTTCCTAAATAGAAGAGACTCAAATAGCATACTTTGGTGAAAGGGTTCTAAGAATTATTCTTACCACTTCTTCTCAAGCTAGTGTTGCACCAGCATCTTTGATAGTATTTACCACTTCTTTTAATCTAAAACTATATTGAACAATGTTCTCTTCATCTTTCATTCTCATTGTTAGCCCATTTTCTTGTAAAATGCAAAAATCCAAAGAAAATGGTCTTATCCTGTGAAAATCTTGTAAAATTGCCATGTCCTACTGCAACACATTTTTTATTAGCGAAGAAGATGTATGATGTTTTATGGCATGCAAATTGAGCCAAGGATAGTTCAAGGTGTATGCAAGCTCCAGTTCAGATCACAAGAAATTTAATGCAAAAACCAGCAAGATATTACAGTTTTAAAGTGTATCAGAAATAGGGTTTATCCATGTCCAAGGGTTTCATAAAATTTGTCTAAATCCAAAACCCTTCCCTTATTCTATTTCTTCATTACCTTTTCCTGGTCACTTAAAATCCCCATGCTACACATGTTTTATTTTCTAAGCCTGAGTAGACAAGTTTCTATTCAGTGACTCCACAAATATTTTGTTCACATGTTTCCTTGAACTTGGCATTTAGTGGCTTGACATACAGCAACCTCGCGAGTGGTTATGTTTTCCTTCTATCATTGAATCTCCAAATGAAGTGGTTAAGTCTCTTAACATTCAATCAATAAGTGAGGATCGTCGATGTTGATTTTGATCAACGGTTGGCACGTGTTCTCGAAATAAGACTCAGGGTTAGCCAGGCATCCAGTAAAAAAAGCACTCACGTGTTCTCCAAATGTAACCCTAGTCAAGATGAATTTTATGAGATTATGAGACTTTCCTTAGTCATATGATCTCCAGATGGCTTGGGTTAGATCAAAGTGTTGGGAATAGTCTAAGAGATAATTGAAGGGGGGGGGGGGGGGGGGGGGGTGAATCAATTATCCACAAGTTTTAATTCTTTATCCGATTAAGTATACTTAAACATAAAGCATTAACACAATGAGAGAACACTTGAACATAACAACAATATTTTGGTTACAGGGAAACCCAAGTAGGTAAAAACCTCGGTGGGAATTGGCACCCACTAATATTCTGTACTAGTGTATTATGATCCTTGTTAGAAGATCCTTAACCCTGTTAGGAGTTTCTTTACAATATGTTTAGTATAGTATACCTGGTCAAGGGTCAGACCCTGTTAAGAGTCTTTTATAATTAACCCTGAGGACACACTGTCTGAGAGCACACTTCTCAAATGGGAGAAGGCTACAACCTTCTGAATAACAGATACACATTATATCTAGATCTTGGTGAGCTACACTTTGAGCTGCTGTCTAGATCAATTCCAATGTATAACACAAATACTTTACTTGGTCACATAGACCTTCTTCTAATGGCTCAACACTTTTCACACTCCGCTCTTCTCTTCACAATCAACTCTAAACATACTCTAGCAATTACAAATGACCACCTTAAATATATTTCCTCTAAATGATATAATCAAGTCAGCTTGTTAGAACCACCTTGAAATCATATTAGATAATTTATAACAAACTCCAATAATAATTTAGTCGGCTCTACTAAGCACACAACACATTCTGGGACCTGTCTAATAATGATGATTGTAGATGCACGCTACACACTGTTGGCTCTACCAAAATAACTGGATCTTTCTCCTCAAGCTAAATTACAGCATGCGCTCTTAACCAAACATTACTAACTCTTCTCCAAGCATTAATCCAAGGGTGCATACTGAAATGATGGGTGCAACTCCATAACCAATAAAATCTCTGTCGGCTCTTCTGAATAAACACAAGAAACTGCTACTGCTAAATAGTGTCTGCATAACTTCACTTCTAGTGATCATCAGACTTTGCATCCATGAATGTATCATCACTAACATGTCTCCATCACATATCCAAACATGCAAGGATCCATGATAACTTTACGGAAAATCATTCACTGAACATTGTCTGTAACTCTATTAGGAACACTACTGACACAAGCTGCTATATAATTGTCTTTACTAATAGTTAACCTCTGTGTCCATGATATCATGCTGATAACATGTCCATGCAACATATGCTCAAATATTACTACATAATTCTTCAACACATGCTACTCACCATATGTTGTCATCAATGACAAACATACAGTCAGCACTGGCTTGCTGGCAAATCTCCAACAATCTCCCCCTTTGGAATTGATGGCAACTTATGGAATGAAAAACACCACCAACCCAAATGAACATTTCTTTTATGACATTCTCCATTTCCTCTTCAAAACTCCCCCAAGGATGAATCCTCCATCTACTGCAATATTCTTCAACATTCTCCATTTCCTCAACTGAACCGCTTCCATAACTAAATACAACTCCCCCTTAGTATATTAATCCTTATTTTACTTCTATTTTTCATGACTATATATTACTCCCCCTTTGAAATCAATGGCAAAGGGTGCCAAATAGTTTAAGCACTGGTACTACTTCTCAGGTAGAGTAGTCAACCATCCATCAGTCCCTGAGGACTGATGCTCTTTCTTCTAGGAAAAATCAGGGAAGGGAATTACTACTAACTTCTCCCTGAGATACTCAAAAGTATCCTTTGGTAAGGGCTTTGTGAATATGTTTTCTAGCTAATCTTTAGTACTCACATAGTCTAACTTAACTTCTTTTTCTGCTACTTTTTCTCTTAGGAAGTGATACTTGATCTCAATGTGTTTTGTCTTTGCATGCATCAAGGCGTTCTTTAACATATTGATAGTGCTAGTGTTATCACAATGTATAACAATAGGATAGTCAATTTGAATTCCAAAATCTTTTATCATTTGCTTGATCTAAACAATTGTAGAATAATTCAGGGTTGCTGCAACATACTCCACTTCTCCTATTGACTAAGAGATACAATTCTTCTTCTTGCTTGTCCAAGTGACAAGTCTGTCACCAAGAAGTACTGCACCTCCTAATGTGCTCTTTCTATCATCAACCCATCCCGCCCAATCTGCATCAGTATATACATTAAGCTCAACATTTTCTGAATTGGGATACCATAGACCATAGTCTATAGTGCCTTGCAAGTATCTAAATATTCTTTTTACTACCATGAGGTGACTTTGTTTAGGCTCTGCTGCAAATCTTCCAACTATGCCAATTGCATTCGAAATATCAGGTCTAGTTTGAGTAAGATAAATAAGTTTTCCAATCATAGACTTGTACAATGTTATATCTACTTTTGGTGAATCATCTTCTTTTGTAAGCTTGCATCCAATTATCATAGGTGTCCCTACAGGTTTGCAATCATCCTTCTTGAATTTATTTAATATCTCTTTCACATACTTGGACTGATTAATGAAAATATCTTTCTCTGTCTGCTACACATTCAATCCCAAAAAGTATTTGATAGGTCCAATCATGCTCATCTCAAATTCACTCTGCATATCCTTAGAAAATTCAGCACTAAGTTTGTCATTACCTCCAAAGATAATGTCATCAACAAATATAGCTACAAGTAGTAAACCTTCAGATGTTTCTCTTATGAATAGATTACAGTTTGATGCTCCTTTCTTGAATCCAATCTTTGTTAGATATCCATCTAGTCTCTCATACCATGTTCTAGGGGCTTGCTTAAGTCCATAGAGGGCCTTCTTCAATCTACATACCATATCAAGTCTGTCTGATAAGGTGAATCCTTCTGGCTGCTCAATGTATAGTTCTTCTTTCAAATCTCCATTCAAGAATGCTGACTTGACATCCATCTGATAAAATTTGAAGTTTTTGACTGTTGCATAAGCTAGAAACAACTTAATAGCTTCTAATCTTCTCACAGGTGCAAATGTGTCTAAATAATCAATGCCTTCTCTTTGTGCATATCCCTTACATACTAACTTTGCTTTATTTCTTACTACTATAGCATCTTCATTCATCTTGTTTTTGAATATCCACTTTGTTCCAATCACATTCTTATCACTAGGTCTTAGGACCAGTTCCCAAGTATCATTCTTAATAATCTAATCTAGTTCTTTCATAGCATCATGCCAATCTAAATCATTACATTCGTCTTCAACACTTAAAGGTTCAATCTGAGATAGTAAACATACTGCCTCATTACTAGCTGAATTCTTTGCTTGTGATCTTGTTAAGACTTTGCAGCTCTGATCTCCAATGATGTCATTCTTGTAATGGTTTCTAGATATAAACTTTGGAACTTTAGGTGATACTATCTCATCTTCCTTCTGATTTTCTTCTTCACTTGTTTCAGGGTCATTGAACAATACATTGATACTATCAAACATCTCTTCAACAACTATCTCACTAGTGGAGGGTCTAGGTTCATCTTCAATCACAAGTGAGTAATCATGATATCTTTCTTGAATCATAAACTTCTCATCAATCTTAACATGAGCACTTTCAATGATCTTCTTCAATCTTAAGTTAAAACATCTATAAGCTTTACTTTTAGTAGAGTAACCGAGAAAAATACCTTCATCAATTCCTTGCATCAAACTTGCCTACTGCTTCATCCCTCTTGATGTAGCACTTGCTTCCAAAGATTCTGAAGTATTTCACTATGGGAACATTACCAAACCATAGCTCATAAGGTGTCTTGTCAGCACCAGGCCTTAATTGTATAGACTGTTGTATTGACTGCATCTCTCCAATAGGTATGTGCAACTTTTCCTTCAATCACGATGGTGTGCATTGTGTCAAGAATAATCTTGTTTCTTCTCTCTGCAATCCCATTCCGCTAAGGTGTTCTAGGTGCACTTAACTGTCTTTTTATGCCATGTTCTTCATAGTACTCATAGAATCTATTAGAGGTGAATTCTCCTCCTCTATCTGACCTTAGACATTTTATCTTAAGTCCAGATTCATTCTCAACCTTAGCTTTGAATATTTTGAACTTCTCAAATGCTTCTGAATTATCTTTCAAGAATGCAACCCACATCATTCTAGAATAATCATCTACAAACAAAATGAAATACCTTTCACCATAGTATGATCTTGTTTGAGTTGGTCCACATAGATCTATATGAATCAGATCCAGCTTGTTCTCTGCTGAATTATGCTTTCTCCTGAATGAATTTCTCACATGCTTTCCCATTACACATTCCCTGCATATAGTATCAACTGGCTTTTCTATGCTAGGTAGGTCTCTTACTACCTTAACATTATTGATCTTTGCTATGCTATCAAAATTGGTAAGACATAGTCTTTTGTGTCATAGCCAACTGTCATCTACTTTAGCAATAAAACAACTTGCTTCTGGATTAAGTTGAAAAACATTACCTTTAGTCTTTGATCCTGATGCAAGTATTTCTCCTTCCTTGTTGTTAATGATACACTTGTTTCCATTGAACTCCAATCTGTAGCCTTTGTCAAGCAATTGCCCAACACTCAGTAGGTTATGTTTCAAACCATCAACATAAAGAAAATCATTAGTGTTGTTCTTTCCATCTAGGGTGATGGTTCCTCTACCAATGATGGGTTTAGGAGTGTTATCTCCAAATCTAACCATGCCTCCTTTGTATTTGTCCAAATGAACAAATATATCTTTGTCACATGTCATGTGATGTGAGCAACCACTATTAATGATCCAATCTGTCCTGATGTATGCTTGTGAAATCAGTGCTAACTCTTGTGAATTCTTTTCATCTTCAAGAGAAATGAATCCAATCTCCTATTCTCTTGATTCTTCATCTAATACTCCATCTCCAACATAGTAGCATTCCTTTGAATACTTAGGCTTGTAGTTATTGTTGAACTTTTTAACTCTTGTAGGACACTTAGATGCAAAGTGACCAATCTAATTACTTGAAAAGCATTTGAATGGTAATTGACCTTCATATTTTCCTTTTCCTTTCTTTTCTCTTTTAGCAATCATAGCAATGAAATCATCTAGTGTTTTCTCATCATCATCATCATCAAAATTACCAGAGGTGTTTGCAGATTTCTTACCATGGACTGAAGCTTTGAAGGCTATTTCACTTTTAGGTTCCATCTTAAATCTTGAAATCTCAAAAGCTAAAATTTTGTTGATCAAGGTCTCTCTCTTGAAATTTGATGTAAGCTGCATGGTCTCATCAAGGATGTTGATCTTGTTTTCATACTCTACTGTGAGAGTGGTCATCAACTTGTCCATAATGTCTTCTTCTGAGATCTCTCCACCATTGTTCCTGATTCCTACAACTACTTCATTAATCCTTTGGTTGTAAGCTCTGATGTTCTCTTTAGGTAACATCTATAATGCATTGTATCCTTTCTTCCAAGTTTTTCTGTATGCATCCCTTGCTTGTTTGTCTCCTTCAAATATGTCTTCTAGGTACTTCCATATTTTGTGGGTTGTGTCTACTTTCTTTATTTCTGAAAACTCACTATTGGATAGGGCGCTGATAAGGGCTTCTTTGGCTATTGCATTCTAATGAAACAATTCCTTTTTCTTTTCAGTAGCATCATCCTTTGCAAGGTCTTCTAAAGTAGGGATCTTGAATTCTTTGATAGTTACATCAAAAACTTCAAAAGCAATGCACTACAAATGTGTCACCATCTTGTTCTTCCAGTCAAGATAATTCTCTCCATCAAACTTAGGACTTTCTTTTCTGAAGAATGTCATCTGATCAACCTCAAGTTGTTAAACTTTCTCTCTGAGGCACTTCGCTTTGATACAATTTGTTAGGAATAGTCCAAGAGATAACTGAGAGGGGGGAGGGGGGTGAATCAGTTATCCACAAGTTTTAATTCTTTATTTGATTAAGTATACTTAAACATAAAGCATAAATAAAATGAGAGAACACTTGAACACAACAACAATATTTGGGTTATGGGGAAATCCAAGTAGGTAAAAACCCCGGTGGGAATTGACACCCACTAATATTTTGTACTAGTGTATTATGATCCTTGTTAGAAGATCCTTAACCCTGTTAGGAGTTGCTTTATAATATGTTTAGTATAGTAGACCTAGTCAAGGGTCGGACCCTATTAAGAGTCTTTTATAATTAACCCTATTAGGGGTGAGGACGCACTGTCTGAGAGCACACTGCTCAAATGGGAGAAGGCTACAACCTTCTAAATAACAGATACACACTATATCTGGATCTTGGTGAACTAAATTTTGACCTATTGTATGGATCAGTTCCAATGTATAGCACAAATACTTTACTTGGTCACATAGACTTTCTTCTAATGGCTCAACACTTCGCACACTCTACTCTTCTCTTCACAATCAACTCTAAACCACACTCTAGCAATTACAAATGATTGCCTATAAATATCTTTCCTCTAAATGATATAATCAAGTTATCCTATTAGAACCACCTTTAAATCATATTAGAGAAGTTATAACAAACTTCAATAATAATTCAGTCGGCTCTACTAAGCACGCAACACATTCTTGGACTTGTCTAATAATGATGATTATAGATGCACGCTACACACTGTCGGCTCTACCAAAATAACTGGATCTTTCTCCTCAAGCTAAATTACATCATGCAGTCTTAACCAAATATTACTAACTCCTCTCCAAGCATTAATCCAAGGGTGCATACCAAAATGATATGTGCAACTCCATAACCAATAAAATCTCTATCGGCTCTTCTGAATAAACACAGGAAACTGCTACTTATGAATAGCGACTACATAACTTCACTTCTAATGATCATCAGACTCTATGTCCATGAATGTAGCATAACTAACATGTCTCCATCACATATCCAAACATGCAAGGCTCCATAATAACTATACGGATAATCATTCACCGAACACTGTCTGTAACTCTGTCAAGAATACTGCTAACACAAGCTACTATATAATTGTTTGTACTAACAATTAACCTCTACATCCATGATATCATGTTGATAACATGTCTATGCAACATATACTCAAAGCTTACTACATAAGTCTTCAATGCATGCTACTCACCATATGATGTCATCAATGACAAACATACAGTCAGCACTGGCTTGCTGGAAAATCTCCAACAAAAAGTTAATGTAAGGTCTTATGATCGGAGGTTAGTTGTAACATTCAATGATTTAGCGACAATGTGATCTCATGTTCTCCTAATTCTAGCAATTTAGTGCTTAGCATTTAGAGAATTGGCAAACACGGTGATCTCCAAATCTCGTGATAAAATGGCTAAGTCCTGAATTATTCAGTGATCCAATGTAGGCCATTGATGTGAGTCTTGATCAATGGTTGTCATTACATCATCATGATTAACTATGCAATTAGTGAGCATTTGGTGATTCAGCGGGGCACTTTTCTCATGTTCTCTTGATTCCAGCATTTAAGTGTGAAACATCTGGTGATTCAGTGATAGGGTTATAAAATGATGTCTATTCATTCAGTCACATGTTCTCAGGATCTAACTAGGGTCAATCCAAGTATTTAGCGATCCAAAGATTCCCCATGTTCCTCATTCTTATGATCTAACCTTAGTTAATGATAACCTTCAGTGATTATGACAATGCTTTGGTCACCAGGTTGCCAGATAAAGATGAGTTAAAATCTAAAGGCTTGGAGATCGAATATGAACTATGGATGCAATTGAGATTGGGTGGTTGTCGCTGGATCTCTAGATAAAACTTGAGTTAAGACAAACATTCAGCGATCAAGAAAATACCATGTTCACTGATTCTCATGATTAGGCTTGGGTTAAGTAAAAGGTTTAGTGATCATGAAAAGTCTTCATTCATGTCACTAGGTCAAGGTTGGGTTAAGGTAAAGGTTTTCAAGAATCAGTATGGACCGTTGATATCGTCAAAATCTAAAGGTGAGCGCCAGTTCATTGGATGAAACCATAGTTAATAAAAATATTGAGCGATCTCATGAATGCTTTGTTCGTGTGATATCTAGATCAGACCCAGGTTAAGTGAAATATTGTGTGACCTCGCAAATTCCTTCAATCACATATTCGCTAAATGACTTAGGGTTAAGGTGATTGCCGAGGTTAAAGATAAAGCTAGTGACAGATGTTGCTGAGATGTTTGTTTCCAATTGGTCACCAAATAATGATGATGTGGCTGGAAATTTTGAAAAGCTTAAGTGATTGTGGTAAATTAATGAGAACCACCCAATTTGACAAGAAAAGATCAGAATCGACGGTCATGCTCTAAAATTGATAAATTAACTGTTGTCGGTCCATATTTGAATTTTCTGAGCTAAGGTTTGCAGAAAATACAAGTGTCGACGTGCCAGAGGAACAAATGACAAATCTTATTTCTTATTGGGCTATAAGGAGAAATTTTTAGTTGGGCAATTAAGTCAACTTTGTGGTGGCTAGGCCGAATTTGATCAGATTTTCTTGCCACCCTGAATCTGATATTTTGCAAGAAGCTTTCCTGATGCAATAGTTATGTTCGGGCCAAATTGTCAAAGACTTGTGTCCTTGGTGCGCAGGGGTAGATGGGATTTTTCTGATGGTGTGCTTGTTGCAGGCATAAAGAGAATCATGCCCTAATTTTTAGTTTGACTGCTAGGGTTTCCACAATGTAAAAGATATCAGATTTATCTCTGATATTTTCTAATTAATTTAGGGTTTCTTCCTTGTCACTTTTGTAATAAATTGTTTCTTGATTTCATGTTGTTGAAGAGACAATGTTGCCCTAATTGTGCCCTAAATGACTCAAATCTTGTTGTATTCCTTGTTCATATAAAAGGATTCCCAAGGTCATTTAGAAGAAGTCTCTTTCAAGGTTAAGAAAGGGCTTGGCTGCAAAACTTAAACATAAAAAACATGTCTATTATTTTTCAGTCAAGAATTGGTAGAAGAGGTTTGTAACCTCTCTATTTCATAAAGATCTTAATGAATCTACATTTTTCTTATTCATTTTGTGTTGTATTCTATGCTCAGTAAATCACTCTTGTATCAGTTTGTGGCAACTAATACAAGGATTTCAAGAATTGATTTGAATCTTGTCTCTTGTTTAATGGTTTGCAATTTCCTATTCTTGTGAGTTGATGACCTCAAGATCAATAGCTTCAGACATAGTCTTGTATGTTTTGATATGTTTTGTTGTTAACTTGAAGAGTTACATAAATGCTTGATATAACCTAACAGAATTGCAGGGTATTAAGAAGGATATTCGTAAGTAGTGAGGTTCTTAATCTAATTTTCATTTGCAAGGTGAATGATAAGAATCAACAATATAGTGAGGAATTGTTCTGAATATGCCCAATGGATAAGGGACTGATCATAGACACTTTGTCTAATAGATTTTTATTCTTGTCTATGAGTTCTACCCCTAAAAAAAATCAAATTCTAAATCTTCAAGTCAGTAGTTGTGGACTTAATAGAAAAAGCCTCAGCTTTGTTTGTGAATAACTTGGTAGTGTGTTTAGCTTCACACCCTATCCCTTTATGTCATAGATAATAAGAAGTATTATGGGCACATATCTTCTTTGTGAGGATTAGTGGAAAAGGAAAAATCAAGTGATCCTAATCCTAAGTACACCCGCCTGAATTCTACAGAGTTAAAAGTGGAGAAAGCCTTTGTGCTTTCTTCATTGGTCCTTGTTCTTGTATGAATATACTGATTATGGGAAGTAAGCTAACTCATAGGTGCATCTCTACATTTCCAAAGTTGTTAAAATCTTGTTAAATCAAGAGCCAACAAAATGGCGACTCTGCTGGGGAATAGAGATGTAATAGTCATGCTAAATCCAGTTTGATATCTCTGGTGTTATAAACTTGTCATAAATAATGCAGGTACGAGTAGAGCTAGACTCCTGGCCTTCTTATTTATCACATCCAGTAGTTACCATTAAAAGTATAGAGTCATATTCAAATAAAATTATATCATCTCATCAAGTTGTGATTGGCGACTCTAAGTTCTTTGTTTGATCAGTGTATGAAATGATGTATTTGTAGTCCTGATAAATAGTTTTTAAGATTCTGGTGAATTTTTTGTTGTATGGAAAAGGATACAGAAGGATTTTTTAGTGATTAGCATATTTGTCCTCTTCAAGGAGGTGGTGACTCCACAAATATTTAAGTGAGGCAAGCTTTAGATCTATCAGTCTTTCCAGTCAGCAGGTTGAGTTTCAACCACAACACTTCCAGGTATTTTTGGTCTTTATGTGTATCTTTTCATAAGATCAGTTGTAAAGTATTGTGTTCCCTATTAAGTGTTTCAGCACTAGTAAGAAGAGAAGAGTGATATTGGGTAGTTTCATGTTTTCATGTTGAATTTCTTGGTAATGACAAGAAACATTGAAATGTTGTCATAGAGATTAAAATGTTTTGGTATACCTCTTGTAAAGATAGAATAAGATGAATGGTTCTCATATTGTTTCAAACCAAATGAGTAACCAGGAAAGGAGCCAGCCTAGAAGGCTATGTTTTATTAAGTCGGATAGAGCTTTAAATTGTGCTCATGTCTAGGATTCCTTAATCCTTGTTCAATTAGGCTCATTGAATTAATCCCAATTTTTAATGATCAGTTTGAATCAGCACTTAAGCATGTTCTAGTATTCTTTAGATTTTTTGTAAAATATGATATTTATGAAGATGTCATCATGATGCTTTTTGGGAGATCCTTCAAAGGGGTTGTAGTTGATTGGTATTTAAGTTTACCGGCAAAATGTGTCTCTTCATTGATTGATTTTAAAAGGTTGTTCCTAAGAGAATTTGCTAATGATGGTGAATGGAGTAAGCTACTAAAGGATCATCAACAAGAAAAGAATACAAATAGTATTCCTAAACAACCCATGTTTGATGTTGAGAATGTTTCTCAGAATGACAAAGTTATATCAGAAGAATGCATTAAGAAAACTAAGAAGTGGATTAATTCAATAGAAATTTTTGAGTCTAAAATTGATGATGATGCTAACTCTATTTGTGTTGAGGATGTTGATTATGATGCTGACAGTGAGGTCAGTGGATATCAAGATGTTGGCAAAGAGTCTACAGTTAATAGTGCTTCCATCAAGTTTGTAGATCTTCCATTTTATCAGCATAAGAGGAAAACATTATTGTCTCATTATAAGGAGGTTTTGTGTAAGAAAAAAAAATGATTATGATGCAGATGAAAGTTACTGCAGTGATTGCTTTGCACAAGACAATGTGAGTCAAGTAATTTCAGTGCTTGTTCCAGATAAGGAAGATGTTTACAACATCAGTAGTGAGACCAAAAAAATTGAAGATGAGGTTCAAGGTCCATTAAGCACTGAGAAGATCTCATCTTTCTTGGTTGTGGATTTTAAAAGGTATGCCCCTGATATGGACTCTGTTTTCCAGTACCCAATTGATGTATGCTTTGACATTGATAATGAGGCAGGTGTCCAAAGTGATGAAGAAAGTGATCCACGTTTCCTTGAGTTCCCCTCATGTATTAAGTCTACAGAAGAAGAAGATGAAGGCCATGACAATGTGTTATTATGTCATGAGGATTCAAATGATGAACAAGTTTCTTGTTCATTCCCTTTTCCTTATTTTGATAAGTATGATAGTGATTGTGACAGTGTTGAAGATAATGTTTTCGATGATTGGGACAAAAAAATTATTGGCAATGATGATGCAGATCACTTGTCCCTGTGTCACAATGTTTGTGAAAAAAAAATTCACTTGGTTCATGATCCAATTCATGGAGATATTATTGAGGAGCCAAGTTGCTCAGTGGCTGGAGTATCTCGTAATCATAAAACTAAGGATCCAATTCCTTCTCAGCTAGGTGAGTCTATAGTGATGCATGTTGATCGTTGTATTTTATATTCTGATGCATTACTAGATGATTTTTTTATTTCTAGTCATCAAGAAGAGATAAATGATACTCCATACTTCTTGGAGTATGAAGATGATGGCTATGACTGGAAAAACATGGGTAGTGACAAATGTAGTTTTATTCTTCAGCCCATAGATCTTCACATATGTTGGCAATAGAATTATCATGATATTTCCAGGTGGTTGGTTTCATATGTGGATGAGAATTAGACTTTTGATTCAGGAGGGTCTTGATTTTCCTTCGGTGGCCTGGGGCCACCAAGTGAATTTTCAAACCTCATAAATTTGTAAATATTTTCCCTTTCAATTGTGTGTTTCTTCTTACTTTCCTATTTTTAGTCTGCTAGTTTTTTGAGAAGGTTCCTTGCAAGTTTTGTCCAGTAGGTGGTCTACTATCCCAAAGATTATGAATTCTTGCTATATCTGCAAGAAGCATACATCCCTAGTTAGAGACACCGTTAGCCCTTTTTCCTATAAAATATAAAAATCCAAAGAAAATGGTCTTATCCTGTGAAAATCTTGTGAAATTACCATGTCCTATTGCAACACATTTTTTATCAGTGAACAAGATGTATGATGTTTTATGGCTTGCGAACCAAGCCAGGGATAGTTCAAGGTGTATGCAAGCTCCAGTTCAGATCACAATAATTTTAATGCAAAAACTAGTGAGATATTGCAGTTTGAAAGTGTATCATAAATAGGGTTTATCCATGTCTAAGGGTTTCGTAAAATTTGTCTAAATCCAAACTGCTACTGATGCAAGAGCATCTTGGGTCCTTGGCAATCCTGTGTCACCAAAAAAAATTTGGAGTTTTTATGTGTTGCTCAGTTCCTGCTTTGACCTAGTTGGTTGGTAGTTGGTCGGTTTCCTTTGGTTACCGAGTGTGGTTGGTTATCTCCTGGGTGGTCAATTATTTTACTAGCACTCGATGATGCTTGTCTATTGCTCGATCATCCTTGCTTACCGAGTGGTTTCTTTTGAGTTCATGTTGAGCCGACTTGTGCATTTATTATGGGTCACTAATTTAATGTTGGAATCCATCATTTGGAAGTGTGTGGGCCTAGATCTGACTGTTCCTTCTGTTGATTGTGGATCTAAAGGCTGACTCAGTTTGATAGACTCTTGTATAAATGTAATTGTTTGGTTGTAGTTTAGGAGGCAATTTTTTTGGTAGAAGATAGAAGATAGTAAGATTAGAGATTGTTGGCATACCCTCATATGTTTGAGGACTTATGTAAATCATTTTAATATCTAGCCTTGACCGGGAAGGCCTTACAACCTAGCATGTATCGTTCAATTTGATGAAATATATGGTTGATCTTGCATTCTCTCTCTCATTATTGTTGTTTAATTTCTTTTGCATGTGTTGAGCAGGCTTGGATCATTAGGGTGTACTATTTTTTGGCCCCTATTGGCCCCTGCCTTGCGTCAGGTGGTATCAGAGCAAGGTTAGATCTTGATTTAGGTCTGTAGATCTAGGTTTGCAGGTTCCTCTTGAAGCCCAAGTTGATTGTTGTGGGGTAGCAGATTGTGATCTAACCTACAATTGCAGAGGGTTGTCAAGATGGTTCATGGGAGGTGAGATGCAGATCCAAGATTGGTAGATATGCTAAGGCAGATTGCTGCTAGGTTAGAAGTCATTGAAACAGCCCAAAGAAGAGGCTGACATCTTGAAGATGTTAGTGATGATGAAGTTGAGGAAGAACAAGTGAATGCAGAACCTGCACCTGTTATGGATCAAGGTGAAGAAATATTTTTGAAGGCTTTGACGAGTCTGAAGTCAACATCACATTTCAATCCTCTTGAGTATGGTGGAAAGCTAGATTTTGATGAATTGGTGGACTGGATCACTGATATGGAAAAGTATTTTGAGCATGAAGACATTCCTAAAAACAAGAAGGTGAAGATTGCAAGCACAAAGTTGAAAAGTCATGCATCCTTATGGTAGGAACATCTACAATTGGATAGGAAGAGGAAAGCAAAAGAAAAAATCATGGTATGGAATAAAATGGTGAATAAGTTGAAAGGAAAGTTCTTACCTTGTGATTATCAGATTAACCTAGTTCAGGGAATGCAAAGTTTGAGAAAGAAAGATAGCTTGGTAAATGAATATACTAAGGAACTCTATAAATTAGATATCAGATCTAGACATGATGAAGATGATGTGGAAAGAATTGGTAGATACCTGAATGGTTTGAGAGTTTCCATACAAGAGGAAATTAGTATGGTCAAGTTGGAGAACATTGAAGAGGCTTATCAATTTGCATTGAAGGTCGAGGAGAAATTGAACAAGAGACATGAGCAAAGACAAAGAGGTCAAGGTGGTAGATTCCCTAGAGGAAGAGGTAGATCTAATGGTGAAAATGGTAGATCTAAACTAGAAAAGACAAATCTGGACAAAGGCAAGACTGAGTGGAAAGGTGAAAGTTCATCTAGAGGTAGAGGCAGTAACTAGCGAGGTGGTTATAGCAAAGGAAGTTTCCGAGGAACTTGTTACAATTGTGGAGAAGAAGGACATAGATCTTTTGAATGTACAAAAGCAAGTAAGAAGGTTGATAGTAGTAGAAATGCTTTGGTACAAGAAGAGTCACCGAATGAACCCGAGAAAGAAAATAACTTGATGGTAAGGAGAGCACTGTGGAATGAAAGAAAAAAAGAAGATCTGGTAAGGAAAAGTTTGTTCAAGACCAGATGTAGAGTTTCTGAAAAATTTTGGAAGGTAATCATTGATAGTGGTAGCTCATAGAATTTGGCATCTGAGGAGATGATCACAAAATTGTAGTTGGAAAGGTTGGTACATCTAAAGCCCTATCAGATTTCATGGATCAAAGATGAGCATACAATCTTGGTAAGTGAACAATGTTATGTGAATTTGAAGATTGGAAAGTAGTATGATAAGGTGTTATGTGATATCATGCCTATGGATTGTCATCATATTTTGTTGGGTAGACCTTGGCAATATGATAGACATGTTATATATGATGGGAGATTGCATAAATATACTATTGTAGCTGATGGAAAGAAACAAATCTTGTTACCATTGATGGAAGAACCTGTTAGTAATGTTTTCACATCTGTGAAAGTTTGTTTGATGGAGGGAAGAAAGTTTGTTAACTCTTTGAAGAATAATGATGTATGTTTTGTTGTGATTCCTAACAAACTAAGTAAGAAAATAGAGGATAATGTCCCTGAGGAGATTGATAAGTTACTCACCGAGTATAGTGATATCATTTCTAATAATGTACCTGATGATTTTCCACCAAAAAGAAGCATTGATCATTGTATGGATCTAATCCCTGGAGCTAGTTTACCAAATAAGGCACCTCATCGGTTGACACCTACCGAGAATCAAGAATTGAACCGACAGATTCAAGAGTTTCTAGAGAAAGGTTCGATAAGAGGAAGTTTGAGTCCTTGTGCAGTACCTACTATATTGGCACCAAAAAATAATGGAGAATGGAGAATGTGTACTGATTCCAGAGAAATCAATAAGATAACAGTGAAGTATAGTTTCCTATACCAAGAATGGATGACATAATGGACAGTTTGACTAGAGCAAAGTATTTCACCAAAATTGATTTGAAAAGTGGGTATCATTAGATCAAAATTAGAGAAGGTGATGAATGGAAGACTGATTTCAAGACAAAAGAAGGTTTGTATGAGTGGTTGGTTATGCCTTTTGGCTTAACTAATGCACCAAGTACTTTTATGAGGCTGATGAATGAAGTTTTGAATAAATTCTTGGGTATGTTTGTGATTGTATATCTTGATGACATTCTGATATTTAGTAAGACTAGAGAAGAAGATTTGTTGCATGTTAGACAAGTTTTGTAGAGATTGAAAGAAGAAAAGTTGCTAATAAATCAAAAAAAGTGTTTATTCATGAAAGAGGAGACTGTGTATTTCGGATTTGTTATTTCAGCTGATGGTTTGAAGATGGATCCTGAGAAGGTTGAAGATATTTTGAATTGGCCTACACCTATGAATGCTAGTGAGGTAAGATCATTTCATGGTTTGGAAAGTTTTTATCAAAATTTCATAAGGAAATTTCAGTTCAATTTGTAATGCTATGATTGAAACTATGAGAGGAGAGAAAAGAGAATTCAAGTGGACACATGGAGCTGATAAAATTTTTGAGAATCTAAAGCAGAAGGTTGTTGAATTACCTATTTTGGCATTACCTGATTTCACTAAAGTATTTCAAGTGGAATGTGATGCAAGTGGAAGTGCAATTGGAGTTGTGTTGAGTCAAGAAGGTAAACCTATTGCTTTCTTTATTGAAAGGTTGAATGATGCTAGAAGGAAATATTCTGTGTATGATCAAGAATTTTATACTATTGTTCAAGCACTAAAGAAATGGAGACATTATTTGATACTGAGTGAATTTGTGTTGTATATTGATCATAAGGCTTTACAATATTTGGGTAGTCAGAATAAGTTGAATCAGAGACATATGAAAAGGGTTGAGTATTTGTAGAGTTACACATTTGTGATAAAGCATAAGAGTGGAGTCACTAACTGAGTTGCTAATAAATTGAGTGGAAGAAGATCTTTGATGACCGAGATGAAAATTGAAGTTCTTGGTTTTGATGAGATGAGAGATTCTTATGAGTTTGACCCTAATTTTTCCGAGCCATGGAGAAAGTGCAGAGCACCTATTCAAGATCAAAAAGATACTAAATGGGATGAATATTTTATTTAGGAAGGTATGTTGTTTAAAGGTATTTAGTTGTGTATACCGAGAGGAGTAATGAGATCTAATTTGATAAAGGAGAAGCATAGTAGTGGTTTGGCTGGACATTTTGGTATTGATAAAACATGGAATTTTCTTAAGGAGAAGTACTATTGGCCGTAGTTGTATAAAGATATTTAGAAATTTGTGAAAAGTTATGGAATTTGTCAAGTTGCAAAAGGAGTAAGCCAGAATACTGGATTGTATGTACCGATTCTTGTACCTGAGAAACCTTGGATTGACATCAATATGGACTTTGTTCTTGGATTACCGAAGATAGTAAGAGGTAATGATTCTATATTTGTTGTTGTGGATAGATTTTCTAAGATGAAATATTTTATACCATGTAGAAAGACATCATATGCAATACATGTAGCAAATATTTTCTTTAAGGAAAACGTTAGATTGCATGGATTACCAAGGAGTAATATCTCTGACCGAGATAGTAAATTTGTTGGATACTTTTGGAAAACTCATTGGAAGAAATTTGGCATTGAGTTGAAATATAGTTCTACATTTCACCCACAAACCGATGGACAGACTGAAGTTGTGAACAAAAGTTTGGGAAATCTTTTGAGATGCTTAGTTGGAGACACACCAAGTAATTGGGATTCTATGTTGGCACAAGCAGAGCTTGCATACAATAATTCAATGACTAGGAGTACTAGAAAGACACCATTTGAGATTGTGAATGGCACACAACTGAGAGGAATATCTAATTTGAGAGACATTGTTGATGAAAGTAAGAGAAGTGTTGAAGGAGTAAAATTTGTTGAGTATATGAAGACATTGCATGAAGATGTAAAGCTGAAGCTAGAAGACAGTAATCAGAAATATAAAGACAGAGCTGATAGATCAAGAAGACATAAAACTTTTGATTTTGGTGACGAAGTGATGGTTTATTTAAAGAAAGGACAATTTCCCATTGGAACATATGGGAAGCTGAAGATGAAAAAGTTTGGACCTTGCAAGATTTTGAAGAAATTTGATAGTGGAAATGCATATAAGATTGAGTTACCCGATGACATGGACATATCACCAATTTTCAACATTGCTGATTTGTATGAGTATCATGAACCTAATGAAGAAGTGACAATACTGAAAGAGTATCCTAAGAAGAAAAATGAAGAAGTTCAATAGATTTTGAAGGAAAGAGTTGGCAAGAGTACAAGAGGAAAATGGTACATGGAATATCTGGTAAAGTGGAAGAATAGACCGATGGAAGATAGATTCTTGGATTTCTCAGTCTGAGTTGGATGCAGCTCAGACCAAACCTACCAAATGATTTAGAGAATCATTTCAAAATAACCCTAGGTGTCTGTTGTGGGAGCATCTTGGGTCCTTGGCAATCTTGTGTCACCAAAAACATTTTGGAGTTTGTCTATGTTGCTTGGTTTTTGCTTTGACTAAGTTGGTCAGTTTCCTTTGGTTACTGAGTATGGTCGGTTATCTCCTAGGTGGTCGATTATTTTACTGGCACTCAGTGATGCTTGTTTGTTGCTCAGTCATCCTTTCTTACCAAGTGGTTTCTTTTGAGTTCCTATTGAGCCAACTTGTGCATTTATTATGGGTCACTAATTTAATGTTGGAATCCATCATTTGGAAGTGTGTGGTCCCAAATTTGACTGTTCCTTCCATTGATTGTGGATCTGAAGGCTGAATCGATTCAGTAGACTCTTGTATAAATGTAGTTGTTTGGTTGTAGTTTAGGAGGCAGTTTTTTTGGTAGAAGATAGAAGATAGTAAGATTAGAGATTGTTGGCAGACCCTCGCATGTTTGAGGACTTTTGTAAATCATTATAATATCTAGCCCTAACCTAGAAGGCCTTATAGCCTGGCATGTATAATTCTATTTGATGAAATATATGGTTGATCTTGCATTCTCTCTCTCACTTTTGTTGTTTAATTTCTTCTGCATGTGTTAAGCAAGCTTGGATCATTAGGGTGTGTTATTTTTTGGCCCCTATTGGCCCTCGCCTTGCATCACCTACCCTTATTCTATTTCTTTGTTACCTTTTCCTGGTCACTTAAAATCCCCATTTTTCACATGTTTTATTTTCTAACTTGGTCAGTTAAGTTTCTATTCAGTGACTCTACAAATACTTTTTTCACATGTTCTCTTGATCTTAGCAGTTAGTGGCCTAACATCCAACGACCTAGCAGGCGGTTATATTTTCCTTCTATCACTGAATCTTCAAATGAAGTGGTTAAGTCTCTTAACATTCAATGAATAGGCAAGGATCATCGATGTTGATTTTGATCAATGGTTGGCATGTGTTATCAAAATAAGACTGAGAGTTAGCCAGGTATCTAACGATCCAGCGAAAGAAGCATTCGTGTGTTCTCCAAATGTAACCTTGGTCAAGATGAATGTTATGAGATTATGAGAATTTACTTAGTCACATGATATCCTGATGGCTTGGGTTAGATCAAATTTAATGTAAGGTCATATGATCAACAGTTACTTGTAACATTCAGCAATTCAATGACAATGTGATCTCATGTTCTCCTGATTCTAGTAGTTAAGTGCTTAGCATTCAGTGAATTGGTGAACACGGTGATCTCTAGATCTCATGATAAAATGGCTAAGTCCTTAATTATTTAGTGATCCAGTGAAGGCCATTGATGTGATTCTTGATTAATGGTTGTCATTACATCATCATGATTAACTGTGTAGTTAGTGAGCATCTGGCGATTCAGCGGGGTGGTTTTCTCATGATCTCTTGATTCCAGCAGTTAAGTGTGAAACATCTGGTGATTCAGCAAAAGGGTTATGAAATGATGTATATTCATTCAGTCATGTGTTCTCAGGATCTAACCAGGGTCAAGCCAAGTATTTAGAGATCCAAAGATTCACCTTGTCACTCATTCTTGTCATCTAACCTCAATTAATGATAACCTTTAGTGATTATGAGAATGCTTTGGTCACCAGGTTGCCAGATAAAGATGAGTTAAATTTTAAAGGCTTGGAGATTGAATATGAACCATGGATGCAATTGAGATCGGGGGGTTGTCATTGGATCTCTAGATAAAACTTGAGTTAAGACAAACATTCACCGATCAAGCGAATGTCGTGTTCGTCGATTCTCATGATTAGACCTAGGTTAAGTAAAAGGTTCAATGATCATGAGAAGTCTTCAGTCATGTATTCACCAGGTCGAGGTTGGGTTAAGGTAAAGGTTTTTGAGAATCAGTATGGACCGTTGATACAGTCAAAATCTAACGGTGAGTGCTAGTTCACTGGATGAAACCCTAGTTCATAAAAATATTTGAGCAATCTCATAGGTGCTTTGTTCGCGTGATCTCAAGACCAGACCCAGGTTAAGTGAAATGTTGTGTGACCTATGAATTCCTTCAGTCACATATTTTCCAGATGACTTAGGGTTAAGGTTCTTGTCGAGGTTAAAGATAAAGACAGTTCCAGATGTTGCTGAGGTGTTCATTTCCAATTGGTCACCAAATAATAATGATGTGGTTGGACATTTTCAAAAGCTTAAGTGATTTTTTTAGATTAATGAGAACCACCTGATGTGTCAGGAAAAGATCAGGATCGACGGTCATGTTTTAAAATTGATAAATTAACCGTTGTTGATCCATATTTGAATTTTCTAAGCTAGGTTTGTAGAAAATAGAAGTGTCAGTGTGCTAGAGTAACAAATGACAAATCTAATTTCTTCTTTGGATATAAGGGAAAATTTTCAATTGGGCAATTAAGTCAACTCTGTGGTGGCTGGGCCAAATTTGATTAGATTTGATTGCCACCTTGAATTTGATATTTTGCAAGAAGCTTTCCTAATGCAACAGTTATGTTTGGGCCAAATCGTCAAAGCTTTGTGTCCTTGGCACACAAGGGTAGATGGGATTTTTTTGATGGTGTGATTTTTGCAACGATAAAGAGAATCACACACTAATTTTTAGTTTGACTAGTAGGGTTTCCACAATGTAAAAGATATGAGATTTGTCTCTAATATTTTCTGATTAATTTAGGGTTTCTTCCTTGTCACTTCTATAATAAATTGTTTACTGATTTCATGTTGTTGAAGAGACAATGTTTCCCTAATTTTTCCCTAAATGAATTGAAGCTTTTTGCAGTTCATGTTCATGTTCATATAAAAGGATTCCCAAGGTCATTTAAAAGAAGTCTCTTTCAGGGTTAAGAAAGGACTTGGATGCAAAACTTAAACAAAAAACACATGTCTATTGTTTTTCAGTTAATAATTGCTAGAAGAGGTCTGTAACCTCTCTATTTCACAAAGATCTTAATGAATCTATAGTTTTCTTATTCATTTTGTGTTGTATTCTATGCTCAATAAATCACTCTTGTATCATTTTGTGGCAACTAATACAAGGATTTCAAGAATTTCTTTGAATCTTGTCTCTTGTTTAATGGTTTGTAATTTCCTATTGTCTTGTGAGTTGATGACCTCAAGATAAATAGCTACAGATGTAGTTCTATGTGATTTGTTATGTTTTGTTGTTAACTTGAAGATTTAAGTAAATGCTTGATATAACCTAACAAAATTGTAGGGTATTAAGGAGGATATTCATAATTAGTGAGGTTCTTAATCTAATTTTCATTTGCAATGTGAATGATAAGAATCAACAATACAGTGAGGAATTGTTTTGAATATTCCCAATGGATAAGGGACTAATCATAGACACATTGTCGAATAGACGTTTATTCTTGTCTATCATTTCTAACCCTAAAACAAATTAAATTCTAAATCTTCAAGTTATTAGTTGTGGACATAATAGAAAAATCCTCTACTTTGTTTGTGAGTAACTTGGTAGTGTGTTTAGCTTCACACCCTATCCCTTTATGTCACACATAATAAGAAGTATTTTGGGCACATATCTGCTTTGTGAGGATTAGTGGAAAAAGGGAAAATCAAGTGATCCTAATCCTAGGTACACTTGCTTGAATTCTGCAAATTCCAAAGTGTAGAAAGCCTTTGTGATTTGTTCATTGGTCCTTGTTCTTGTATGAATGTACTAATTTTGGGAATTAAGCTAACCCATAGGTGCACCTCTACATTTCTAAGGTTGTTAAAATCTTGTTAAATCAAGAGCCAACACTCATTTCATCATATTTTTCTCTAAGAATGTCAACCTTTTCTTTTTGTAAATGTAGATCACCTCCATAAAGAAGTGCAAGCTTGTCCCACATCTCTTTTTTTGTAATACACTCCTTAATATCATTAAACTCAACATCGGTTAGGGAAGAGGAAATTTCAATCATTACCAAGTTGTGCTCATGATTTTCTCTCATATGATCAAGTGTCATAAGTACATGAGGCAATGGAGTATAGTCAGTATCCAAATGATTAAGTTTAGAATCTCCAATCCCAGATAGGTATAATCTCATTCTCCTTTTCCATGTTGAGAAACTTTCCTTGTTCAAATTAGGTACTTCTCTCCCATACATCTTTGGATCTTTTACTCAAGTCTTTCAAACTTATCCCTTTAGAGTACTTAGCTCTGATACCAATTGTTGGATTAAAAAGAGGGGGGTGAATCAGTAATCCTTGATTCTCTATACCTTAAAAACTTTCTCAAATTAAACTCGATGTCAACTCATTCAAACACACTTCACTATAAATCTGCAACTATCTTTTGCATAATCATATCCTCTATGTGCTCTTTTTCTTCACTTCAATCCTTCACTTTTCATTGGCTTCAACACTTCATCAAACTCATCTTTCTAACTTGGAATTCAACCTTTTCCTTCTTCACTACATCTGTCGGTGAATCATCAACCCTTCAATTTTCCAGCCTTTTGTCCATACAAATTCATCCTTTATATAGAATTTTTTTGGTTCTTGATCTCCTTTATCATGTTTTATTTTCATTAATTTCAACCATCTAATCATCCTCATAAACTAATTCAATGAATTTAGAGCTTGGTAAAATGTTTTATCATTGCCTTGGAACTTGAACTTTCTTGGAACTTGCACCTTCTCTTTTTTTTCGCTTAAATCTGTACCATAAATCATCACCTTGAATTTTCCCAATCTTAGATCTCATTAACTAACTCTTCCTCATCATTAGAATCTTCCAGCTCATCATAGCTCATCATTGAATATCATTCTGATCCTTGTATTTAATTTATGTTCCTTGCTCGGTGACTGACTTCTTTTCTCCAACTAAATTTTGGTTAACTACACTCGGTAACTAAAACCTTCTACTCGGTGTCTTGACTTCCTTTCTCTTTACCAAAAATTACTTTCCTTTTATTAAATAAATTTTTCTAATTGATAACCAAAAAAAATTTACTTACCGACTTGACTAATCTTCTTTACCGACTTGATATAATTAAATATTTGGTAGAAAACAATTATATCAACATAACCTTAACATTGTCTAATATATATCAGCTTCCCAATTAAGTTCTTCAACTTCTCAACATTCCACTTCTTCTTCTTTAACTCATTCAAACTTATATCATACTCTGAATGATATGGAAACTCAATATAAATCAAAAAATCAATTTTTTGACATCAATGACAAGATAATAATTGATCTAATATTTCTACTATCTTGTATACCTCTGATCTTAGTCGGTCTTCATCATCATCACCATCAGTTATAGTAACAGTGGTTGCTACTGTGAAAAGGGCTAGAGGAACTATTGAAGAAGATGATGTGGTAAGTAAAGTATTGAGAACCTTGTTACCTTTTTATGCCATTAGGGTTTTTTCTATTCAAGATTTAAGATCTTTAGGAACTACAACTGTCTCTCTTGATGCATTCATTGGAAAGTTAACTACTTTTGATCTTAGTAATTATGATAATAGTCTTCCAAGGGTTAAAGCTACATTTAAGGCATCTATGTTTCTTACTCCTACAAGGAAAGGAAAGGAAGTTAGTCAAGAATATTCTTATATGCCTGATGATTTTGAATCTATCTTGTTTGGGGAGAATAGACAGTATGAGTTGGAAGCATTGTTTTCTAGAAGACTACCTAGAGGAACTAACAAGTATAAGGGTAAGATACCTTTCAAATGTTTTTCATGTAACAAGATTGGACACATTGCTGTCAGGTGTCTACATGGTGATAAGAAGGATAAGTCTAAGAGATTCAAGGATAAGAAAAAGAATAATTATTTTGTATTGTAGATGAAGGAGTCACTAATGAAGAATATGAGGATAATAAAAAATATGTGTTTACATTTTTTTGTTAAAGAAAATCCTATTGCAGATGGTGAAAAACATTTATTTCTAGCATGGATCATGGTGAAGAGTGGGTAATAGACAATGGATGTACACACCACATGACCAGTGATTGGAGTAACTTTACTAAATTGGAAGAATGTGATGGTGGATTAGTAAGGTTTGGTAATAACTCTCCTTGTTTGGTAAAAGAAATTGGATCTATTACACTTAATAGTAAAACAAACTGTGATGATGTTTACTGGGTAGAAGGCCTAGGGTATAGCTTGTTGAGTGTAGCACAATTGAATAACAAAGGTTATCTTGTAGATTCAAAAGAAGATGCTTGCAGGATACTTGGGAAATCTAGTGATCTTATTACTACTAGTATGCAGACTAAAGGTTGTATGCACCCTAAAATGGTCGCCTAGACTTTGGGCCCCATTTATTTGATTTATCAATCCTGAATCATTTTGATCATTAATCAATATTTTGAACATTATCAATCTCTTGATCAAATCTTAATTTCGATCATATATTGGATTTTTATCCTTGGGCTAACCATTTATCCTAAGTCTTTATTTAATTAAAAGGAATATTTCCTCCCCTTTCAATTAAATAAAAAGCCCCCACCTTTCCTTTTATCCTAAGTTGCACAAATAAAGCATTATTCCTATTTTATAAAAAGGGAAAAAGCACTTTTTGTCTCACATGAGGCTCAAAAGTCAACACTTCACTTTCATTGGAGGATGTTTGTGCACATGGATTGCTCCTCTTTCAACCTCCACCGCTGATTAAGACCTTTTGCCTCTTAATCTCCATGGTCCATTTCACCTCATTTCTTATAAAAGGAGAGCTCTCTCCTCCATTTGCATATAGATATATATCCTTGTTTTATGCTATTGTTATGCTGCAGGTTTTGGAGCTCTCTTTGAAGACACTCAAGCTTTGAAGCCTTAACATTCTTAGTTGCATTTCATAATAGTTTTGCTTTCATAGTTGCATTCATGGCATTCTTAGTGTAGATTTCCTTTTATGCAATCTCACATAGTCTAAATAGGAAGGATTTGTAATCCATTGCTATTTCCTTTCATAGATTAGTTGCATTGTACTTCCATTTTCATAGCATAGCTTGCACATTTGCATCTTCATCTTAGTTGCATTGCATTGCATTTCATATTAGATTCTTGGAGATATTGGCATTGTTGCCCTTGTCTTCATTGCGAATCTCTCATTGTATGGTTGACTAGCAAGGCCACTTTCTTATAGCTCTAGCTGAGAGCAAAACTCATAGTCCCTTGCAACTCCATGCATAGAGAGCTATGAGCCGCTTTGTGAGGCCTCACTCTTGAGCAACCTTGCATGCAATGGTTCATAGAAGTGCATATTTTAGTGTGTACAAAGGTAATCTATTCTAACTGAGTCTATTGTTATTGGTCCTCTTGGATGCATTCCATATAAGACTTGGAAAGGGGTTTTTCCAATTGAGTTTTTATGGAATCATTGAAAGCGTATTATGTCTGAGATAAAATTGTGTCCCAACTCTGTCCATATTATTTTTTCAAGCATCTTAGGAGCTTCCCAAGTGATCTATTGACCACTTATGTCTGACCATCTATTTTTGGATGGTAGGCAAAACAAAAAGACAACTTTGTTCCCAATTTCTCATTATTAGTGCTCTCCAAAAGTGTCCTTGAAAGTTTACATCCATTTCAAATATTAAGGTTAGTGGTAAACCATGTATTCTTACAACCTCCTTGAAAATAGATGTGCAATGTGAGAAGCATCATGAGTTATATTGCAAGGTATAAAGTGTGCCATCTTGGTGAATCTATCTACAACCCAAAAAAAATTATCAAAGCCTTATTTGGTCCTAGGAAGACCCATCACAAAATCCATTGAAATACTCTCCCAAGGCCTTGTTTGGATAGGTAGAGATTAGTAAAGACCCTGGTTTGTTGATGTACCCTTATCCTTTTGACAAATTACATGGGCTTCGATGAACTTCCTCACATCATTCTGCAAATTTGGTCAATGATAATGTCTTTTAACCAACTCTAGTGTTTTTTCCACTCATTGCTCCAAAATGATTTTCTTGAATGATATTATCCCTCATTGAACATTTGGGAATACACAACTACCCCCCTCTAAACAATAGACCATCTTGAATTAAGAATCCTGAAAAATCAGTATGATACATGTCCACAAGTTTTGTGCAAATCTCATAGGCTTCATCGAAGTTTGCATCTCTTGTATATAGGTCTTTGAGGGTATCAATTCCAATGCTCTAAAGTTTAATTTCTTGCACCAAATAAACTCTCCTTCTTAAGGGATAATCCATCTTATTGGCTTTCCCTTTCTTGTGCTTTATTGTAAAGGAATAGACCTACAATTGCTCAATCTACTTCATATACCTGCAACTAAGTTTATCCTATGAGTTAAGATAACTTAAGGCATGATTATCTGTAAATACAAAAAAATATTTTGGAAGGAGATAATTTATCCATTTCTTTAGTGATTGGACCATTGCATAGAGTTTTAGGTCTTAGGTAGAGTACTTCTTTTTAGCATCATTCAATTTTTCAGAAAAGAATGATACTTCCCTACCTTCTTGTCTTAGTATAGCCCTAATTTCCATGTTTCTAGCATCAGTTTCCATAGTAAAAACCATATTGAATTCGGGGAGAACAAGTATAAGATATTGTACTACCTTAGTTTTCAAGTATTCAAAACACTTGTTTGCTTCATCAAACCAACATAACTTTACCTTTTTGCCTCCTTTGATTGTGTCCAAGATAGGGGCACATACATGACTGAATTTTTTGATAAATTTTTTGTAAAAAGTGGCTAAGCGCTGGAATCTTTTCACATTTTTTGGTGTTTTAAGGGTTGGCCAGTCCAAAATTTCTTTCACCTTGGATGAATCCATCTTCAATGTACCCTTTAAAATGAAAAATCCCAAAAATGTTAGTTCTTCCTACATAAACACAAATTTATCCATGTTTATTATTAACTTATATTCATGCAGCCTTTTGAAAACAAATTCCAAATGCTTTAGTTTTTCTTCTCTGCTACTGCTATAGACCAAAATATTATCAAGGTAAATGACAACAAAATTTCCATTGTATTCTTGAAATTTTTCATTCATTAGCGTTATGAATGTTCTAGGGACATTACTAAGACAAAATGGATTTACAATCCATTCATACAACCCTTATGTGGTCTTGAATTTTGTTTTCCATTCATCCCCTAGTCTGATTCTTATATAGTGATAACCAGACTTCAAGTCAATTTCTGAAAATTAGCAAGCATTCCCTAGTTGATCCAATAGGTCTTCTACTCTTGGAATGGGAAACCTATATCTTATTGTTATTTTTTTTTATATCCTTACTATTAGTGTAGAGTCTCCATTTCTCATCCTTCTTTGGGGCCAAAAAAGAGAGAATTGCACATGGACTTAGGCTTTTTTGTATGGGGCCTTTGTTCAAGAATTCACTGACTTGTTTTTCTATTTCTACAATCTGAGAAAGATTCATCTTGTAAGGTGCTTTGTTTGGAAAATATGCATTGGGAACAAATTATATTTGATGACTAATGTCCCTTAAGGGTGGGAGGGCTGAGGGTAACTCTTTTGCAACTATTTCATGGTAGTTATCTAGTAAGTTTTGAAATTATTTAGGGACTTGGTTTTCCTTCTCTGCAACCACTTCATCTTTTGGTTTCATTACCAAGGCATAGCCTACATCATCTGGCTCCTTGATGGTTTTAAGAATTTCTTTATCTCTCATGATTATGACAGTAGGTTCATTCTCTTCCTTATGGTCTAGTAGGGGCTTCATGTCATAAGTGACTCCATATTTAATAATTTTGTATGTATTTTTTCTTCCACTATGAGTGGCATCCACATCATACTTCCACAGTCTCCCTAGTAGAAAATGGAAATCATCTATTTCTACTACATTACATAGGACCTTGTCCTTGGAATCCCCTATAGAAAATTCTACACAAACTTGTTCCTTGACTAGGGTATGTTTCCCTTTTGTTAGTCATGATACATGATATGGATAAGGATGAGGTTTTGTATTCAATTTTAATTTTTTCACCATTTCTACAGAAGAAAAAAATTTAGTGGAAATAGAGTCTACAATAAGTTTACATACCTTTCCTTGGCACTTACAACTTGTCCTGAACAAGTTCTTCCTTTGTGGTGGTTCCTGGTTCAGTGGGGTCTGCAAATTAGTATTCCTTATCACTAGACAACTTCATTCTTTAGGGTCAAGATCCTTGACTCTTGATGTTTCCTCTTGGACCGATTGTGTCCTCCTTTTTCCTTGATTTCTAGGTCCTTCCCTCTCTGGACATTTTTTGGGGTAGTGCCCAAACTGGTTGTAGTGGTAATATTTATTTTTCCCCCATTTCTTCCTCTTGATCTTCCTATTCCAAAAGGTCCTTTGCCTCTGAATCCTCCTTTAGGATTTTTTTCACCATGTGATTTTCCTTGGTTAGACTCACCATAAGATTTGGAACTCTATCCTCTCCCATTAGGCATTCATCTTCCCTTGTTATTAAACTCCTTTCATCTGCCTTTACCTTTTTCTTTCTTCCTCTTTTGTTGGCCTTTAACCTTAAATGCTAATTCATAGCATTTTTTAACAGTATCATAATTGTAGAGGTTCAGTTCATCATGTATGTTCATCCATAGACCATTGAAATATTTGGCCACTTTCACACTTTCAAGTGTTGTGGTCTTAGACCTCAGACAGATCTTTTGGAACTCCTCAGTGTAACTACATACATCTAGTTCTTTATGTCTCAAACTTTTTCTTCTCCTATGAATTTAAATTTCATAGTCTTTAGGAAGGTAGGCCTCGTTGACTTTTGCAAGCATCACCTTCCAAGATGATATCATGTTCCTTCCTTCTTTCACCCTTTCACTTTGGTTGAAATTCCACCATGTTAATAATACACCCTTCAATTTGGATTTTTCTAGCTTGACTCTCTTGTTTTCATGAATAAACTCACAATCAAATAAGTTCTCCAATGCATCTATCTAGTCCATGAATGAATCAGGGTCCATATTCCCACTGAATATAGGAAGATCAAGTTTTCTTTCTATTGTTTTACTGGTCATAGACTTAAGGGCATTCAAAAGGTACCTTTGATCTGCAAGGACTTCTTCCTCCTGCTACTTAGGGATCTCCTCTTCTTCTCCCCTATCTTCTAAGGTCATTTCTTCCCCTCTCTCAACTTGGTTTCTCAAACTTCTTATTTCTCCCCTTAATTATTTCAATAATTTGGCAAGTTTTGCATTGGTCATTCTAGGAATCCTTTGGATCTCATCTCCATCCAAATTATAGGCTGACATATTTACAATATCTTGTCCTAGGCTTTCTCCTAGAGCTTTGATACCACTTGATGTAGAGGTGGTAGTGGAAACATAATGAACCCACAATAAATGGGTAGAAAAATAGGGTAACTACCCCCTAAGTCTTACACTAAGGTAAAAATCATGTTTCACTTCTCTAGAGACATTAACTTTCTTCAACTCGTATTAAAAAGGTTAGGAACACTACAATCTTTCCAATAACCATACCATTCCAAGGATACACTTTATCTCTTGGATTTAATTCAAAGGAAGTGTGAAAACACTAAGCCCTTGGCATCAAGGAGTGTATACTTTCTTTGCGATGCAGACTTGTAGGTATCGAGCATCGACTTCACCTGGCTCCACAGGTCTAAGTGTGCCCTCAAATCCTAAATAGTTATTGTTGTGGAGATAGTACCAAGGCCTTGATAGTACATGTGGACCTCACTAAGTGAGTAACTATGACTTCACTCACATCCATACAAATAGATCATGGATAAAAACAAATATGTAAGCACACAACATACAAAATACTATAAATCAAATACAAAGTAAGGGTTAGATTAGATCCATAATATAATCCATCATGATTTGGGTTAGTCCCTTGCTCAAAATGAATAATTAAGTATATAATCATACTCATACATGTAATCATAGGTGAACAATAAATGTAAATCAGAATCATAACATATAAATAACCTAATCGTTAAGGAGGTCTTTAAATTATATTAAATAAAATTCATACATTAATTAAGACATAAGAATCCAAGTATCATAATCAACTACTTTATCATTATCATTAATAAGGAGTTCCTCACATAGTAAACATGTAGATCTATCAGGTGACCACATAACGTCAAGGTTCTAAAATATCATGGGCACATAATAAGAGATGAATACTCATGAAGAAATATATTTGAAAGCATCTTTCATTGTTGAAACTAGAATTTAAATTTATTATAATAAAATGAATTAGGAAAATATTTCACGCAGAATCATACTTTTATATACCACAACCATAGCATAAAAATCCCCTACAACATTTCCAAACTTCTAATAGACATATCAAAACATGTTAGGGTTAGAGGGGTATTACATCCTCCCCCCTAAGTTGACTTACTCCTAGAATTCGAAAAGTAGTAAACTATTCATTATTCATAACTCATTTCTACTCTAGAATATATTCAATACTCACACAAGTAATCAAGCTATCAGATATTTTGATAAATCCTATCCTATTTCAACTTATTGTAGATTAATATAGATCAATCATGGAGAAACTTCCAAAAAGGCTATCATAATGCAAGTAACAATTATACATCGTGTATACTTCATGTAGAAAGATGCCTAAAATTAGAATGTGTTTCCATAAATTACTATTATTTCACCAATTTGTAACTCATCAGAGTTCCTTCTTATACAGTCCTAATATAGATTAATATTAGTGTATAAATAAAAATCATGATTTACAGATTGAAAGTCTTACATTTCTTGATAAAATCAAAGATCATATCTATTGTAACTAAGATAAGGGGTGAGAATTATTGATGACATCCCAATTCCTAACAAAATAGAAAATATAACTCACAAAAGTTTTAAAGTATGACTTCATCCATTTTATAGACTAACTTGAGCCCACTATACATTCACTGGTATGACATGAAATATTAGTTCATAGGAATTAAACAAAGTGATTATAGTAACAAGACAACTTTTAACTTTCCTAATTATTTCATGTAATTAAAATAGGGATTCCAAAATTCATTTTCCCTACTTCTATACTAGAACACAAGGCCAATGCAATATGGTTATAAAACATTGGTATGGGAGGTTATCCCTTTCCGAGGGGAGTACATAACACATTATAGAGACACAATGCAAATATGTTTTATGAACAAAACTTACTTCTTACCATCAAAGGTATACATTGTATCATGTGAGAATATTCAATGTCATATATTTCACATACATGACATAAATACACACCCATTTACAAAAATTATAATCTAAAACATCTTTTGTATTTCTTTAATAATAGTTGTTAGTACTCGATTACCAAAACAATAAGAGTCCAAGAAATTTAACCATTAGTCTTTGAGTTAAGATTCCATCCCAAGGTTCACTTGTTAAACAAGCTATAAGTTTACATGTTACACACTTTCATATAAACATTCCTAATTCTAATCAATTTCCAAATAGTGTTACGATAAGCTCATTAAATTGTTATTTCAAAAATAATAATAGACCCACTAAGAGGAAGAGAATAAATGAACACCACTGCAATTCATCTTCCAACCAATTCTTTCACTAACACATTTAATTTGATAACACTACCCTAATTCACATAGATTTTCCATCTATCTTCCATTCATATCATTAAAATTTTAAGTGACCACTCTATTGCACCATAAATATATCAACATCATTTTCTTTAAAACAAAATTTAAAGTTTAACTTAAATCTACAAAGTACATTGTTTTTTCCCAACTTTTCCATTTATAAAGACTTATCATCCCAAATACCATTATATACAACCAACTAATAGTACTACTAATTTTATACAACTAAAGTGATATTTACACATAAAACATCAAACATGAATTTATTAACATAATATCCATCTAGGAAACTAGGAAAAGATACATTTAATAAGAATCCTTTTATGACAATTTACTTTAATCATTAGGGAAGATAATATACTTTCTTTCTTTTATACTTATACCTTAAAATATTTATGCAACATTGTACATACTCTTCCCTAAGACTCACTTTCTTATATTAGCATAACTTGTTCAAATCAACATGGTTCGCATGAATGACATAACTCTTACAATAATATGGATAAAAAAAAATGTGAACTATAATCCTATTTATGACAAAACCTTGGGAACATAGGTCCTTTACCCAAGCATTTCCTTTAATTAAGCACACTAATATCAACAACGCATTATTTTTCCTTAGTAATTTACTTCCTTAAAATGTATTCTTAAAATGGGAGAAGAGAGATATATTTACTTGCAACAATACATTTGTTCTTTTCTTTCCTAATTCCTACTTTAAGAAGAAAGAAGAGAGGGAGAAGAGAGAGAAATTTCATACATTCATCAATAATATTATCAATCACTTAATTTTCCAAGCACACTACAACATTTGCAAACATCTTTATTGACTCATAAGTTCCTAAGTTCTCCTTCTACCTGTCATGAAAGTTTTGTTAGCTTCCCATGCACAAACTATGATTTATTTTACCCATTCTTTTCAACTGTTTGTCAAGAAGCAATGGAAAGGAAAGAGAGGAAAAGAATCAAAATTTCAACATATACATGATATAAAAAATTTAATTCTTATATAAGTATGAACCTAAAAGTATACTTTGTTAATCAAGCAACAAAATATTATCATTTAGCCCTACAAGAAATAAAAGTGAGTGCTACTTTAACCATATCTTACTTAATGTTACAAAGATGAAGACACTTCAACTCTTTCTATTTATGTTCAATCACATATGAACTCTATATTTTTATAATTACTAGGCATGTTATTGATAGTTACTTTGTAGATCACGTTAAAGAACATTAACTAGTATAAATAGTCAGGGCATAAAAAAATATTAAGTTAGCCAAACATTTATAGGAAAATAGGGTGCACATCCTTTCAAACCAATCATGATAAATATGATAATCAAATTAACAAGCACTTAGAAGAACATGCCATGACACTGAAAGAAATAGGAAATAATTTTGGCATCTACCAACAACCAAAGTACAAAACATACTTATCCTAATAATTTGAGTTTTTACAAATATGAGTACAAAGAATATGACACAAAATGTATAAGCTTGTTAATATGTCACTTCATTTTAGACAAAAATTTATTTGAACATAATATTTATCCCAAAATGCAAAAACTTTTAAAACATAAGTAATTTATATAAGATAACTAAATCATTGTATAACATGTGCGCTCTTGCAAAATTAGTGTACCATACACATAGAAAAATATAGTTTTTTTCATATCAAGGATTCAAGTTTCTTAATATAAATATTAACAAAAAGAATGAAACAACAAAAAACATTAACTCTTATGAATAGGTGAGCTATGAGTCCCAAAGTTCCGAGTGTGGAAACCTAGGCCTCTAATACCAGATGTAACGCCTCACCAAGGAACCCAAGAGGACAATACATAAAACCTCTAAAGATGAAAGTAATTTTTTTTTTGAATAATACTCATCATTACTTCATATTTCTATAACATAATTATGCACTTTTTTACAAACTTGAATGCAAGATATAATCAACCTAAGTCCTCACAGATTCCCTAACGTCGCTAGTAAAGCAACATTATCTAGCTTATTTACATTCATAAGATATTCATTGAATTATGAGCTTTATTGGTCTATGTTCATTTTAATGCACCAAGGTAAATGTTCTTAACTCATTTATTTCATTAAGCATAATTTAATCATCTAACAACATTAATCCTCTTATATATCATTAATTTCAAATTGATTTCATAACATCTACTCTCCTCTATATCACTTTTTTTTAATAATTTAGGTAAAAGATCAATATTCATTAACGTAGGCATTATCTTACATACTTCATTAATACATACGCATTTATGCACTAAGTAAACATAAACAAACTATAGAACATTAACATCAAATTACTAACTTATTTCATTAATCCATAACTGCTCATTATTTATAATTCCAATTACTAATCTATCAGTTCACACTAATTGCCTTGAGTCTTTCATTACGAGATAATAAATAATTCCCTAAGTAAATCTAAGTTCATTTCCTTAATAGATGAACATCATAAGAGAATAGGAGAAATATGAACAATTACTATAAATAAATTCCTTTTAATGCTAACAAAATGTTCAACACATAATATAATCATTCCCCCTTTTCTTTTCACCTAGAACTACTCATTCTCTTATACCTTGTTTTGAAATAGAATTACATCATTATGCCTCATAAATATAGATCCTTCTAGGAGATGAATACATATACATCAATACATCTCAACATGATACAATATACAATATGAAATCTTCAACTACAAATTTGGAAAGGAACGTGTGCACGGATTATCCAAGAGACCACAAATAACACCTTGATATAATAAAGATTAACCACCCAACCACCTAGAACCAATAGACCCACTCCCCCGATCTAAGAGATAGAAACCAAGGCCCACACAAGAGGTAACAACTAAGACATACCTAAGGTGGCTATAACCTTTCCCAAAACATACACAACTAAAGACACAAGAAGGAAACAAGGACCACCAGAGGCATGATTGCATTGGTAGGGACTCTAAGCTACAAGCTAGGTTAGTTTCATTGCATAACCCTCACCCCTTGTGTAACCCCGGTACTATCCTTCCCGGCCCCCAAGTAGGCACATGTGGAGTTGAACACCTTCAATGGAGACAAAGTTGTTTGATTTTGTCATCACAAAGGCACCTTCTCGGACACTCTCATCCCTAGTCTGTACTAGCACTAGTAGCATAGGTGAGGCATCAAATTAATCTTGTTTAGTGTTAAATTTCCCCCATTCCAATAATTTTTGTTAATGTTATCACTTCTTTACGATAACTCAACAGTGGGTTACCCTGGCAACCACTTAGAGCCCCAACCCCTCACTATGAGTCATTCACCTAGTGTACTTAGGTTCCCTAACCCCCCAAAAAGCATCATAAGAACATATGAGATCCATAATAAAACATAAAATAAGTCACATCAATACAATAAAAACAATTGATTGAGTTTAGGAAAGCATATTTTGTCCCTAATCCACTGGACAGCCCTAAACTTTAATCTGGCACTCAGAATGCATCCAAAATAATTAAAGCGGTATCTGCATGCACCACACAAGATATTACATTGTAATAAAAAATATAATAAAAACATAGCATCATCTAATTAGGTTTAGGTGATCACTGGTTGTGTAGTGCCTCCCTCATTTTCCTCCTTGCATGAACATCCTAATGGTATGGTTTCGACTGAAACAATCGAAAGGGTAAGGTCATGTTGGACCCATGTGAGGTTAAGTCCGCCAAGAGGATTTTTTTGGGGCATGTTTTCAATGTTCTACATGAACTTGGAGATGTAGGATGTGGCCTTGAATCTCATTCCGGCAACCCTTAGATTTAGGGATGAGTTGGTCATGTGAATGCAGTGATTGTTATCTACATTATGATTTGATGGCATCGAGAGATGTACCTTGTCCATCTTTTCTTTATGTTTATCAAGAGATTATCTTTGGATTCGAGTCGGGTGTTTTAAGAGACTCTATCTTTGTATTGTCTTTCTACATTATAGACTCTGTAATTAGAAAGTTATGTTGTTACATTATGGATTTGTGTCCTGAAGGATAGAGGCCTGACCGTCATTTGGTGATGTACTCTTTTTCTTGTTGCTTATGCACTCATAATTCTAGGATGCTCTATGTTGAAATAGGATTAATTGAATTCAACTAATCTTTATGATAATACAATTGAGTGTGTGTTTTGTGGAAATTGTATTAGAACAAGGTAATGTAAATAATAACAAAGTGAAATATATTTATTCTAATGTAGTTAAATTAATGTTTTCCATGTGTATATGATTTCTAGAAGAAATGTCATAGAAAAGGCGTGTTGTGGCGAGAATTGAGTGGGTTGAATGTACCCCTACCGAATATTGAAATGTTTCTATTAGATATGAATGCTTACACAAATGACCATTTGGAATTATTCTATGTTGAGATGTGTATTAATAGAAAAGTAAGTATTAGGTCCTGATGTTGAGTAGGAGATTTTGCATAGTATGCTTTGATGTTATAGAAATGTGAGAAAAGTGAATCGGTTATAATATTTCTTGTAAGTCGCTTAGGACATATTTCTATGAATTAATTTTTAGGACCTGATGATTTGGTATTTGATAAATTATTTAATTTAGAATATTATGTCTTAATTTCATGTTTATGCAAGAAAAGTCTATGTGAAATGATCATGATTAATATGTTAGGTTAATTGACATAGCATTGTGTTCTTGGATTAACTTGCTTTGAATTAAGGAAATGTACTATTAAAAATTATGTGATTATCTTGTGATAAAGTGTGGATGCAATTGGAATTATATGATATATTTGAGTGTGATTATTATGATGTGTTTTATGTGTATATGTTATTTGATCTTTCATGAGCTACTGATATTTTATCAAGTGTGCAAGAAATTACTATGGATTAAATAAGGGGAAATTAAAGATGGATGCATGTGAAAATATTATAAAGACAAGGTTATCTCCAAAGGGATAAATAACCTCATTGTTATGTATAATGTTGTAAAGTAATGTTTGATTGTATTATTTAATTGTGTTTATTTTTATTTTAAATTTATGTCTACTTGACATGCCATGTGTGTAGTGATGTGTTATTTCTTTTTGTGGTGTCAATTGACACATGTGTTGTGAGTTGGCATGGTTAAGTGCATTGCTTATTAGTTGTCTTCCACCTTTGAGTCACCTTTTAGAATCCCAAGGTTAGGTATCTTGGTTGTTGAGCCTTGGGAGGGAATCTTATTTTAAATTTTCATGAGTCAACTCTTAGTGGACTTTTGAGAGGCAAAAACTAACCCAAAGGGTTAGTTAGGGTTAAAATAAGATTACCCCATAGATGTACTTTGGGTTGGGGGTCAAATTTTGACCAATAGGATGATTTTAGACCATTTTTGTCTCTTCAAAAGATGCCTTTTTGAAAGGTGACGAATTTGGGAAGTGTGTCAAGTCCTCCTCTCTTTTCAATTTTGAATTTCCCTCTTGTTGGAGAGAGAACCCTAGGATAGTGTTCCCAATCATCTTGGAGTTTAGGTAGGTTTTTCCTTTTTAGTGGGATGAAGAGGAATTTGGTAGGTTGATTGCCCACCAGAGATAACTTTAGTGGCGAATCTTCGCCTTTTGGTGATCCTGTCTGACGGGTCAATCATCATTTGGCGAATAGAGCACGCAACGCAGGTCAACTACATCGCCGGATATTTATTAGATTTGGGTCCAACGCCCGGGGTAGTCGCCCATTAGTTATCACATGATTGGTCAAAACTATCGGTGCAATCGCCAATGCAATATACGTTTTGGATACATTTATTTTAAACATATCGCCAGCTTTTGCATGCTGTTTCTTATTGGCCCACGTTCTTTCGCCATTACTACAACCAATTAATTTTCCCTTGGGTTGGGCGTCGCCAACCATTTTTTGAACGTGTGTCGACCACCAGCCCCGTTTAGCCAACTGTTTCCTACTGTGGGCTTGCATAGGAAGGTGCGTTTCGCCTGCATTTGAAATTCCTGCTTGTTAATGCCGCCTAATTCACCAACCTAGATTGGACTATAAAATATTATTATTCTACACAGTTCGCTCTTTTCTGGTCTGGAGACTAGCATTTCTTATTGCTGCCGAACTTTCAGAGTGCTGAGTGCATTGGCCATTGACTCGTGGACCCTGGTTTTTTTAAAAGGCAAGTGCTTTTTAATTTATTTTTTATGTCAACAGTGGTACTGGACCACTGGTACAGTGGTACTGGTTATTTTTTTAGTTTTACTGTCCAGTGTAATGCTAAGATAGCCTATAGGTTTGTGAATTATATTGGCCCTTGGGTAGTACCGTAGACTGTAGTACCGTAGCAGTAGAACCCATTTTTTGAGAATGAATCATATTATTGTTATTATATGTAGTCTAAGTAGTTGAGTCTTTTGTTCAACAACTAAGTTGATATATTTTTTGTAGCCTTTATCAGTTTGCCATGTCAAATAAGAGGGGTAACAGGGGTTCCGGTAGGATCCCTGAATGCCAAGAGAAGCCACCATTACCAAAACGCAGAACCATAGCAGCATATTTTGGTGGTGGAAATGTTGGCAAGCTACAAGATTCACAAGTTAGATCTCCAGTTGAAAAAGGAGATTCATCACAAGTTGGACCCTCATACCATATTGAAGTTCAAGTTGGTGAACCTGATATCTCAGTCGAGGATGAACTTGAACACGATTTGGAGGCACTTCCCCTAAGTAGGGAGTCACAAACTAAGATTATAGAGTTGGAGTCGGTCCTGGACCAGTCGGGTGAGAAAACCAAAACTGATTCCATAAATCATGCTCATGCACAAAAGGGGAAAAGAAAATTGGGATCGACGAAAGATCGATCTCGTTGGGATCTGTCCCAAAGGAGTTTTCAGTTAGAATGGGTGGAAAAGTACTGGTTCATTGAACCAGTGCCCAATCCAATTGATGGTGCGCCTCCTACTGAATGCAGATGTAACATTTCCACAGAGATAACAAAGAAGGAGAAGAGGTTGCAGCTTAAAATTGATACCATAGAAAAGCATGTCGGTAAAGTTTACAAGAAGGAAATTATAGATGGAGTTGAAAAATCCGTGCTAACTTGGAAAACAAAGGACAACTATCTGCATATCAGGAATGCCGAAAAATACGAGTTACACCAGCAATTACGGGATAAGCGTTCTGCAGTAAAAGGTTCCATTGAAGATTTCATTGGGAAAGCAACAGAAGTGCAAAATATGGGAAAAGTAGTTCAATTAAGTGTGGTCTTTTATTTATTGAGTAGAGGACGTCCTATGATAGACTACCCTTCAATTCCTGCCTTATTGCACTTTTTGAAAACTCAAAACTATCCGAACAGTCACTAGTCAGTAAACAGCGGATGGGAATGGGCTAGATGTCTTGCACAGGTTGAAAAAGAAGATATGAAGGAAAAAATAAAAGACTCAAATTTCTTTGCATTGTCTCTAGATGAAGTTACAGCAATTGATAATACTTCCTGGGTGTGCATGCATGTTTATACTGTAAACAATCTTTGTCATCAACCATTTATACTATTTGTTGCTAAATTGAATTGTAGTGCGACAGCTGAAAATTTATATGAATTATTAAAGACTACTCTAATTGAATCTGGAGGTTTGGATAGCATGGAGATTGCCAAAAAGTTGGTGTGTGTTGGAGCAGATGGAGCTTCAGTTATGCAAGGTCATAAAGGTGGTCTTTGCAAAAAGATCAAGGATGATTTGGCACCCTACGCTATTCCCATTCATTGCATGGCCCATCGAATGAATCTAGCTTTTGGAATTGTTAGCAATTTTGGTTGTGTAAGTAAAGTGGAATCTCTAATCAAAGAGATTTACCAATACTTCTGTCGAAGTCCAAAACGAGTCCGGGAATTTCAACACTTTTCTCAAGGACTTACTGATGGGAAGAAGCTTCTTAAAGACAATGATACCAAATGGATCTCTTTGGATGGACCGGCACATCGAGTAATGTCTGAATACCCGTCATTGCTTGGACTAATCCACTCTGTGCGAGACAGATTCCCTCGGCTATATTCAAGCCTAACTAATGTTAAGGTACTCTTAACTTTAGCAGCTATTCTCCCCATGCTACAGGACATGAGAAATATTATAAAAAAGGTTCAACAAAGAGGTATGTACATTGCAGAATATAATAAGCTGCGTAAAATGACATGTAGTAGCCTGGATACTCTGTATTGATTACTACCATTAGATGAATCAAAGTTTGCAAAGTGGATAGAAATCACAGATTTGAACAATCCTGGGAACTTTTTACATATTGGTGCAAACGATGAGGTATATGCCAGGGTACGTGGAGTTGACATACCAATGCAGTACTATGCCCGCGTCAACCCCGACGAAGCAGGAAGTGAAGTTGAATCAGAACCAGAGAAGGTACTTTCACGTGTTATAAGTGAAGACTTCAAGAAGATCAAAGACTCTGTGCTTGACTCTGTCAAGTGAGTTTGCTACAATCTTTCATCAGAAATCAGAGACAGATTCCCTCCAGAGGAACTGCTCGAAGCAATGTCAATTGTTTTTCCACAATATTGGTCTCTAAACTGTCCGACTGATTTTCGAAGAAGGATGACAACTCTGATTCAGCATTTTTGCAAACCTAAAGTAATCAATGGAATCACTATAAATGGAATTTTAGATGAATCTCGACTGAGAGATCAATCATATTCTTTTGCAAACATAATGAGGGAACAATATGCTCTTATGGAGAACCCAAATGAAGAGGGAGCGGTAACAAAGCTTTGGAAAAACCTTGGTGAGAGCAATCAGTTGAGAGAGGCAATACCAGAATATTTCAAGCTTACCGATTTATGTTTGACAATGATATTGGGTTCAGTGGAGGATGAGAGAGTTTTCAGTACTTTGGGCTTCCTGAAGTCAAAGGTTAGAAACAAATTAGACAAAAATTTGGATAATTGTCTGAGGCTCTATAATTCTAGGTATAAGGTAGAAAATTTCCCTTATGACAGGGCTGTCAGCATTTGGAGAAAACGATGTCAAAGAAGAGGGATTGCCAACATTTCAAACCCAAGTGGCAGTGGTAGTGGTGGTGGCAATGGTAGTGGCAGTGGTTCATATCCTGATATTGGAAGCAATGAAGATGATGTTGACTTTGGCATGCATAGTGAGTCTGACGCTGACAGTGAATCTGAAGAAAACACAACGAACAATCAAATGTTGTATGCAATAAATGAGGAGGATTCTGATGATAGTGATGCTGAGCCGGTCCAGGCAGAATGGCAACTATAGCAGCTTCTCAACCTCAAGTTCTAACTTCTGTGAGTCAAGTAGTAGGCTAGAAGTAGTAGCTCTGATCTAAGACTCTATCTACTAATTTATTATGTTTGTAGAAGTCAATTTATAGCCTTCATTCACAGTTTCACTGTCCTTTTATAGATGCTTAAATGTTTTTTTTGAACATGTTGATAATACAAACTTACATGTTGAGATTTTCATTGATTGTATTTTTGTAACATGTTGAGATTTTCATTGATTCTAGTTTCTTTAAGAAATTGTAACATAATGCATTTAACAGAATAAGCTCTATTTAAAAAAAATTGTATTATAATTTATAATTATAAATCAGCGTGTAACATAATACATTTAACAATTGTCAATTACAAACAATTACAACCCTTTGCAAATGACTCAACGTCAAATTGAAATGACCCTGAATTCCCTTTTGCAGATATAAGGGAGCAACAATAGCTGTAGGTCGGTTTGTAATTGTATATATAATCAGATTATTACTACATAATACATTATGTGTGTACAATCACATTGCCAATTGTACAATTTTTTCTAGTAGGGAAATTTTTTCCATCTGCTGTGTAGTAATAGTATGCCAGTGCCTGGCTGCCCAACTGTCCTGATATGCTGGCTCTTGATTCCTGTAACAATTAACATTAAACAAAGTTGAAATTAAATCCAAAATTTGAAATTAAAGAGAAACAAGTAACAAAATGATTATAGTACTATCACTTACTGAGTTGTTACTTCTTAGTGCTATCAGCTATGAGTCATGACTGCCAATGACAGCAACAGTAACAGCTTGAGTTTCAGAAGATGACCCAGCTTCTAAGAATTTCTTTAGGGCGCTCCATTCTGCATCATTTGGTGGCTCCATTTGTTTGAGGTTGTAGCTAAATAGTTGTAACCTCGTCAACAATAAATACTTCTGAGAGATATTTTTAAATGAATCGAGGAATTTATCTACAACTTCATTCATTGTTGACAGTGGTTTGATGCAACTTGCAATTCCTTCTGGAGTGGTATCCTCAGGCAAGTTGCCTAAATCATGATTCATGCTCTCCTGCAACCTTTTCATGTAATTTTCATTTCCAATGAATCTGGCATTTGAGTCAGCTGGATTTGGTAATCCAGCATTCAGCAAGTTCAGTATGATGTTATTCATCTTCTTCAATTCTTTGGAAACAGATTTGAGAGCTTCACCCATTTCCGTTAGTTGTTCACAATGGTGACCAACATCAATGGTCATTACAGAGGCATCCAAGCGGCTGTTTATTCCATGCTTTGCCAAATCCCTATCACTGGATATCTTTACTTTACTCAAAATTTGGTCAGAAACATTTTTTAAGGATTTGGTGAAGATTTGTCTTTTACCAAAAAAATCACTTTTTACATTTTCAAAGAGAAGTCTTATATTGCTATTTAAATCAAGCCATTCAAACAAACTATCAGTGTTCTTCATTATTTTGTCCCAATTTTCTTGTTTGATAAGCTTAACCATGTTTATTATAGTATCCTTCACATGATGGTCTTCGGAAGAGGTCGCTCTATTTTCTGCCATTACATTCTCCATCTTTTTCTTCATTTGAGACAACTCTTTTTCACTCTTTTTATGTATTTCCTCTACTTGCCCTTGCAAATTAGTTTCTCTCTTCCTCTCATCCTCCAATTTCTTCTTCAAATCTTGGATTGTATTTGCAGCAATTACCTCTTTTTTCTTCTCATCCCTGAGTTCCCTTTTCAAATCATGGATTGCCTTTGCAGTGGACTCCTCCTTTTTCTTTGCATTGTCCAATTCCTTCTTCAAATCATGGAGTCTTTGAGTAGAGTCAGTAGACTCCTCTTTCTTCGTGTTCTCCAATTCCTTTCTCAAATTGAAGATTTTCTTTGCAGCTGACTCTTCTTTTTTCTTTGCATTCTCCAATTCCCTCCTCATTTGGTGGATTATGTTAGTGTTTGCAGTAGCACTAGACTCTGTTTTCTTCACATTCTCCAATTCCTTCTCCAAATTACTGATAGTTTTTGCAGTTGACTCCTCTTTTTGTTTCATGTTCTCCAATTGCTTATTCAAATTGTTGATTGTTTTTGCACTAGACTCCTCTTTTTTCTTCTCATTCCCCAATTCCTTTTGCAAATTAAAAATCATATTTTCCCTAGACATCGACTGTTTCTTTTCATTCTCCAATTCAGTCTTCAAAATATTATTTCCCTTGACAGCATAGTCCAGGTCAGTTTTCAATTTATTGTTGACCTGTGCACTACTCTCTAAAGACTTGAACAATTGTGCACTAGAGGCTTGTTCATCCTGAAGTCTTTTTTGGCACTCATCCAATTCTTTAGTCAATTTTTCCACTTGTTCATTCATCTTTTCTTGCTGGACAATTGCCTCTGTAGGAGAAGATTTCTTTATCCTATTTTGCAAATCTTTGAACCTATTGTCTGCTGCTTTCTCCTTCGCCTTCACATTATCAAGGTCTGCCTGTAACTTTTCTATTTGCTTTGTAAGCCTTTTGTTTTCCCTCTCCGCTTTCAGAAGTGTAGAGTAGACCATTTTGTTGCTCTCTTTAGATATATTGATTTTGTCAATATTTTTCACTTTTGACAAATCCATTTGAAGACTAGTAACTTGTATATCGTTAGGATTTATTACATTTTGTGGTGGAATATTATCTCTACCCAGGGGCATAACAGCCATGAAGTTCATCATTTCATTGTTTGGATCATATGTTGAAAATATTCTGTTAGTAGATCCCTGACATTTAGCAACTGCATCACTTTTCAAAGTCTTCATAATTTGCCTATTTCTTTTGCTTGTCTGTTCAAACTTTGATGCAAATTCATTCAAACTAAAATCTGGGTTTGCTGACAGAATTGAGTGTTTGAAAGGTGAATTATCAGTTGTATCCTTGTGTGCTCCTCCAACTCCAGTTGAACTTACTCCACCTACAATTGTATTTTGAGGATTGCCAACAGACTGAAGATGGCCCATTCCAAATCCTGGCATTTTAGGACTATTTTCTGGGTTTTGTACAGAAGCTACTGGTGCATACATTGGTGAAGTAACCGCTGACATTGTTGGCAGTGTAATTGTCATAACTTTTTGCTTTTTTGCACAAGGTTCATCCATGCTAGTGCCAGTGCCAGTGCCAATGCCAGTGGGATCAACTACAATTGGATTTGAAGATTTAACAAATAATGTTTTGGGATGACCTTCAGAAGCAGAGACATAATGTTTTTTGCCCTTTCTAGATGAATCATCTTCATTGTCAGAGAGTCCAATGATTGGTTTACATCCTCTTTTGGGTGGCTCTGGTACTGGAAGTGGATTCCAAATCCCTTCACCACTTGCACCAATGGGCCCTAGACCTGCATAACCCATTTTTTGTATCATAGTTGCCCCTCTACCATACGTTTGTTTAACAGAATCACTCATTTGAAGTGTAACAATATCTCTGCCCCTGGTTGACCCGGAATCCTGAATACCTTGAATGTCAGCATCAGACTGGAGGTCCTTCTGCCTTTCATTATCACCGTCACTGCCAAAATCATATAGTACAGTTGGATGCTCTTTATTCCAATAATTGCTGAAAATTTCATCCTCCTCAATTTCATCAAAAACAGCTGATGTCTTTGGTTCACCCAAATTTTGCCTCATTTTCCAGAAATCAGTCATCTTGGGTTGACACCACATTTCAGCTTTGCATGCCTCTCTAATTTCTTTAGGCATAGACCTCGTAGAAGGTTGAGATGCTTTCTTGTAGAAATTTAAGTATGTCAGAGGCTCTGATTTGTGCAATGTCATAATTTGGGATGACAATTCTTGCATTGAAATATTATTCTCTGTTGCATGTTTCTCCATCTCTTTCTTAACCTCATCCCATGAATCCTTGTTTTTAAACTTTTCTATCAATGGCATCTCCTGATGTTGATATTTGCTCGCAAAGTTCCCATTGGCAATAAGTCTCGTTTGTATTATGTTCAGTGGATCATAATTCCAGTGACTGACAAAATCAAAGCCAAAAAAAGTTACCAATTCATTTGCCAGTTTGAAAGCCTTTCTCTCAAATGTGAGGCCTCCAATTGCGAAAGGCAAGGAAGGAAATATCATTTTCTTTTGTTGTCCACTGAAAAGTTCATCTGCACTCTCCATCTGCCGTACATATTCCAGTGTAAAAACCCTTTCTGTAACATGCATTGGAAGTTTGCAGGGTTCAACCGCTGAACCGTAAAACCTTAAGAGAGTGTACTCTTCCATAAAGAACCAGTCAGCCAATTGAATCTGACTTCCCAGTTGAATGCAATCTTTACAAGACACAGGAAATCTAGGCATCGAAGTGCCTATGATTTTTTGGTAAATAGGTGCCAAAAAGAAGTCTACAAAATGGTTGTAGTGTTTATTTGCAGCAGTCATCCTCATCTTATGTGTCCACTCATATATTGGACTTGGAGTCTCTGATTTCTTCTGGGTTCTCTCATCAAACTTATAGACCTCAATACCAAGCTTGTTGTTCTCTGTCTCAAATATTGGGCGATGCTTTGCTAAAAGAAGGTAGCACAAGTAACTTGTGAACCTAAATGTCTTGGTCTTGCCTGTAGTTGTACTTTGTTTAATCATCAGTAATTGTTGTTGCATAGATTCAACAATGTGCTGAACAAAATTATATCTTACATCTACCTGCTCAACTGACTGCCCTCGACAATGGATATTATAAATCATTTCAAGAACACTGGCCCCCACTTCCTTGTTACTGTCCAATCCCAGACAAAATGATAACAAAGAAATAGTATTCTGAACCCATGGCACAAAAATATCATACTGATAAGGAGGCTTATGGTCTTTGTCCAGTGTAACACTAGTAGTGGACTCTGAGGGTATTAAACCCTTAATATATGAATCTTGAAAAGATCTTTCCAGCTTGTCATAAGCCTGAGCTAGTTTATCCAAGTCAATGCGCTCCTTAGAGCTTTCTGTTCTAAACCCTAACCCTAGGTCTAACAGAGTTAGAAATTCACTCTCAGTTATTGATAAAATTTCCTCCTGAGTGTTTTGGTTTACAATTGCCTTTCTATTTTCATCATAATTCTGAGCGCATAGCATTACAATTTCAGGGCAAGGGAATACTTCGGGTATAGCGAGGTTTGCTAATCCAGTAACCATAGCAGCTAGTTTATTTGTATATGCCCCAATACTGCTGTTATATTTGTAATAAATTCTCCCCTTCTGTGGATCTTTCCACTTACTAAACAATGAATGTCTAATTGCCATGATTTCAGAATCTCCATGGATAACAGGATCAAAAATATCATGACACTCATCGGTGAAACCTGGGTTTGTAGCACTCGTCTGAGTTCTATAATGGTGTTCTTTTCCTTTATGGGTGCACTCATTTGGGAGGTTTTTGACTTTGTTTTGCCCATGCCTGGCGCTACTGGTTATTAGACTTCAGGCCCTACTCAAAATAATTTTAAAGTGCAAACCTAAGACAATTAAAATCAAGATTTCTATTGCTGCAAATTGCAATGGAATTTTTTTGAAAAAAATTAAATACCTAGAATTGAGATTGGATAATTGGAGTTGTCGGCTGATAACAAAGTTTCACAGTGTCACACTTTCAGACTTCAGTCTTCAGAAATCAGAACACAAAATGGAATTCTGCCAGTCTTTGAAAATTTAAAATTTGAAAACCCTATGGCTATCGTATCGGACTCTCGTAAATACTTGAAGTTATAGTTAAAATGAAAGTAATAAGTAATTAATGGTTTTAACTTTAATGTACAATGTACATCTAACAGTAATAAATTGTCAAGACTCAATAATGTACATAAGTTACACGTGTCACGATTCCGGATGAATATTGGCAGATGGGAAAGCATTCCCCAAATCGGCCCGAAATTCATCTTGGGCCGTCGATCTATAGACTATCAAATGTTTATTAAATTTATTATTATTATTATTATATTTTATTATTTAATATTATAAATAATATTAAATAATACAATATAATAATAATAATCATAACCTATAATATAATATAATATAATTATAATTTATAAGCATATAATATAATATAATATAATATTAAATAATATTAAATAATACAACATAATAATAATAATAATCATAACCTATAATATAATTATTATTATTATTATTATATTATTATTATATTGTATTATTTAATATTATTTATATGTAATATATTATTACATATAAATAATATTAAATAATATAATATAATAATAATTATTACATAAATAATATATTATTTATGTAATATATATTTACATAAATAATATTAAATAATATAATATAATAATAACATTATTATTATTATATTATATTACATAAATAATATAATATATTAAATAATACATAAATAATATAATATAATAATAATAATAATAATAATAATAAGTTCATAACCATATAATATAATATAATATAATACAATCTGAAGACTGATAGATCGACGGCCCGGGATGAATTTCGGGCCAATTTGGGGAATCTTTTCCCATCTGCCCAGATTCATCCGGAATCGTGACACGTGTCACGATTCCGGATGAAACTGGGCAGATGGGAAAAGATTCCCCAAATCGGCCCGAAATTCATCCCGGGCTGTCGATGACTCAGACTCGATGGTCATTATTATTATTATTATTAATTATTATTATATTATATAAATATTATATGGTTATAATTATATTATATTATATGGTTATGATTATATCAATGTATCATATGGTTGTAATTATATTATATTATATTATAGTATAAATAATTATATCATATGTTCTATTATTTTTAATTAAATTATTAAATTATTATTGTTTTTAAATATTTTAATTTTTTTTAATGTAACTGCATTGGTTTATATTTTATATTTTAATAATGTATTTTTTATAAATTATAATATGTTTTTTTGGCATTCAATTAAAAATAATATTACTTATATTATGTAATCATTTAAGATTTATTATTATTATAAAAATAATATTATTTTTATTTATAATTATTTATTATATAATAGAACATATAATATAATTATTTATACTATAATATAATTATAGCCATATGATATAATCATAACCATATAATTATTAATAAAATATAAATATAACCATGTAACAGTAATACAATCTGATAGATCGACGACCCGTCACCAGATTTATTATTATTATAAAAATAATATTATTTTTATTTATAATTATTTATTATATAATAGAACATATAATATAATTATTTATACTATAATATAATTATAGCCATATGATATAATCATAGCCATATAATTATTAATAAAATATAAATATAACCATGTAACAGTAATACAATCTGATAGATCGACGGCCCGGGATGAATTTCGGGCCGATTTGGGGAATCTTTTCCCATCTGCCCAGATTAAACAATTTTTCAGTTTACCACTGAAGATTAGCCAAGACCATTATTATTCATTTTCCTACAAAACAAGTAATTTGCCTCTGAAATTATTAATTCATTTTTGGCAAGGGAAAAAATAGCCATCATTTATATATCCGTCAGTGAAAAAAAACATTAATTCGCCACATTTAAAATGATTTTTGCTAGGGCAAGAAAAAAATCGCCAACATATAATATTTTATTTCCCTATATGGAACAAAAAAATCACCCTCGATATTAAAATTTTCCTGCCCACAAGATGTTGGATTCGCCAGCATTTTAGGCTTTTTTTTCGGGAGGGGTTTCTTAAAGTTATCCCTGTTGCCCACTCTCCAATTTTGGAGACTTCTAGTGGACTTAGCAGGTTTTGGTGGACTTAGCAAGGAAGGAAGGATTGTAGGAAATGGAGCTCTTCTCAAACCTCTTTTTCCATAGCTTGGAGTAAGGTCGGTTGCCTTGTCATGGAAGACTCTTTCTTTTGCTTGTATGTAAAATGCAGATTTCATTGTTATGTTATTGTAATGGTTTTGTGAAGCTTCATGCTTGTTTTCACAGCTTCCTTCTTATGTCTATTTGTTGGTTTTGTTTTAGTGTTTTGTTTTATTGGGGTGTGCAAGGCCAAACTCACCCTTGGGAGGGAAGAGAGCCTTGATGGGTGAAGGGCTTAAGTTGGGAATGTCCATCTAGTCTAGAGTCCTTCCTCAAGGAGGAAGGGGATGAGGCATGGATGTATGGGCTCCATGTTTCCATTCTTGTTGCATACTATTTTTGGTGTCATAAGGGTTGTATTTTTGTGAAAGGAAATGGAAGGGTTGGTACTTGTTGTTATGGCCTTGTGAAGGCATTGGTTATAGATTTTGGACCTTGTTGAAGGCATGGTTTTTTCTTTCGAAAGGCTTCTCCTATTTGGGTACTTTCCACTTTCACCCATTTTATGGGTCCAAGGTGACCCATTGTGTGAATATCCTTGGGATGAGAATTTTTTGTTTACATGTACTTGTTGGTTTTTATGTGTATGTGTGTTGAAGTATGATTGTAACCCTTATCCATCTTTGTTTCCCCAAGCTCGAGGGTGGCCATGCAATGGCCTAGGTTGGGAGGTGAGCCTCCATGGTCTTTTGGCATCTTTTGCAAATTTTACAAAGGATTAACTTGCTATTTTTAATGGATAAAATGAATCTTTTGACTTGTTCCTACTTTTTGTTTTGAGATGAAAATGGCTATAATGCCTAGTGTAAAAAGTTGTACAAAAAGGCCATGTAAATGCCTATAGCATGTGATATGCTTGTGAAAATCTTGTATTTTATTGCATAAAGTTTCTCCAATTATTTCTTTGTCTAGTGAAGTAAGAAAATATAAAGTTATTGCATTCTTTATGCTTGAAAAGGAAATGTGTAGTTGTTTTGTTCCTTCATGTATGAAAAGTTCATTATCCTATGTATGTAAATCTTCCTCTTTTGTGTTCTAATTTATTTCAAGTATGAATGAAAGGAAAAGAAAAGTGTAGTTTACTTGTTTATGGCTTTAGTAGAAAAGATTTTCCTTCATTGAATGTGTTTGAATATATATATATATATACACACACACACATGTATGTATGTATGTATGTATATGTATATGTATATGTATATGTATATGTATATGTATATGTATATATATATATATATCTGTGTGTGTGTGTGTGTATGTATATATATATGTATATGTATATGTATATATAATATAATATATAAAATATATTAATATACATATAGTAAGTTATATATTAATATATTACATATAATATATTATATAATACATATTTTAATAAGTAAACAAACTATATATAATAAAAAAAATTTAACACTATCGAAGCATGCCAAAAATAAAAACTTAGTTTAAAAAAAAACCTTGCACGTGTCCATCTGGCTGAGCCCTAAGGGCTGCAGCGGCAGTCTTGCCACCGCAGCCTCCCCTCAAGGGAGGTCTACGAGGGTAGCATTGCCACTGCAACACCCATCATGGAGCTGCGGGAGACAGTCGCCACCACAGCTACCCACTATGGGGTTTGTGGTGAGCGTAGCTACCACCGCAGTGACCCACAGTGGGGGTTGCGGGGGCGGCAACCCTTCTTTTTATCTGCAAGGGAGATGGGAGAGGGGCCAGTCTGCGTACGCAACTGATAGCCCCCCACCCCCTTTATCATATTAATTTATTTTGCAATTTAAATACATTTTGACATTTTAAAGAAATGTAAATAATTTCAACAGATATTTTTATAAAACGGAAATAATAAAATAACACTCTAAAACTAATACTATAGTTTAGACAAATCTGTAGACTGATTTAGGATGTATTCAAAAAATGAAATAATAAGAAGTGATTGTATTATAATAGAGAATAACTTTGTTTAAATAGAGAATGTAAATCTGAAACTAATGGAACTATGAAATGATAATATATCTATTATACAGAATTTTTATCAAATCTAAATTTTACCTTGATGTATTGTTGAAGATGTCATGATGCAACCTTGTAGATATCTCTATATTTTCTTCCATTGAGAAATTTGGGAATATATTCACAAGTGTATAAGAGTTACAATATACACACTTGTGTGTGTGTATACACCCTTGTACACTTGAGTGTATACTTCCTTGTTGATCTCTTCAACCATGCTTAAGGCCAAACCTGCAAAACCCCAAATGGAGAAATTAGGGTTTTGGCCATGTTTTATTTTAGGGCCAAACCCTAATTTCAAAATTAGGGTTAGGGTTGGCCTTTGGAGCCAAAATTATTTTTCAATTTTAATTTTGAAATAATATTTAATTCTGGCTAATCTTTTTAATTACTGGTTAACAATATTTAATGACATGACTTTTTTTTCCTGTTACTTTCGAAATTTTGATTTTTAAATATTATTTTATTTAGCCATTAGATTTTCAAGATTCCTTAAATTTACTTTATTGGATTTTTAAATAATTGGTCATTAATGACTGTTAGTGTTTGATTTATTTTCAAATTTTAAATGTTGGGATTATATCTAATGGACCCCCTTTTTAATATTTTTATTATTATTTCTTAAGAATGGAGATTTCCAGATTTATAATTAAATATTTAATTATTATTGCACTTTATTAATGTTTTATTTTTCATTTTGGGGAAATTATTTAAAATTTATTATTTTAATGACTTTTATTATTTTCTATCAATAATTGGACTATTAGGGGGAAAATTAATTTATAAGTCCTAGGTGGGGTTTAGGTAAATTATTTCACCCTAGCAATAATATTTTTATTTAATAATTATAATTTTAAATATTTTTCAATCCCTTATTTTAATTATTATAATTGATTAACGAACTTTGGGTAATTATATATTTTAATTAAAGGTTATATTAATTTAATTTAATTTAAAATTAATCGATTATTATTAAATTTTAATTAGAAATAGTTTGTTAACCCTAGACATCGTATTAGGGTTATTATCATGATTATATTTTATCTTTTTATCTCTTATTTGATTTTTTACATTTTGACCCCAATTGGTAACCTGGTATCCGTTAGGGACCATTAGGGTTACGAATTGATTTCGTTTGAATTGTACTTCTTCAAATTGAACCCCTTAGGGTTTGTTGACCTAATCATTGACTTGTCATATTTTCTACGCAGGAGTTTACTTCCAGGTGGGTAAGATCTATGGTCGAACATACCCTGAAACTTTTGAATTGTACTTCTTCAAATTGAACCCCTTAGGGTTTGTTGACCTAATCATTGCCTTGTCATATTTTCTAACTCAGATTGTTACCTTGGGTTATTCCCTTTTATTAATTCATGTTTAAACCTAGTTAGGGTTTCATAGAGACCTGGTTAGGATTTCGATTGGACTAATGCAGTTGATGAGCAAGGGATGTTGGCAAGCCAGCGCATGTCATGATTCCCCTTGTGAGTTGATATGTGTTGGTTGTTGTGTTCATTTTGTGTTGAGTGTTTCCTTAGTGTTTAACCTAGTTGATTTTATGTGCTAAAAAAAATTTTGTGTGTTTTGCCCTAAATTTTCAGCATGACAGGTTGTCCCTAGTCTATTAGATAACCCTAAACCCCAATTTGGCATTCAAAATGCTTCAAAATACGTAAGGAGGCATAAAAATACACCATAAATGATATCAAAACCATATCCATTTTAATAAAAGTCAAAATAAAAAAAATAAGATCCTACAAACCTTTAGTACCCTACAAGCCTCTAACACTTAACAACTTCTAAAATTGATTTATTTCAAATAATGGTTAAATGCCAAGAATAGTCATCAATGAACAGTAATTCATAACTTCCACAATACATATAATTAATACAATCTCTTCAATGAGAATCAATAAAAATCATTATAGAATCTCTCTAAAAATTTTATCACGATCCAACAGTGGAAAATAAAGTTATAGATTATGTTCTAAAATAGAAAATCCTAATTAGGGTCCAAACCTTCCTTCACTAAAACAGTTGCAACTTTACAAAACATAACAAAAATGTACCAAACCAATAGAATATGAAATATATGATATAGACCTATATTTTTAATCAATTCTAGGCATGTACATTGTCATACCATTTCGTACCATTCAAATAAACTTGACTGAAAAAATGGAATAAGAGTGGACAGAAATAATTTGACAAAAGTATGCATTAGGACATTAATTAGACCAAGAAAAGAAAATATGAAAGATACCCATTTGATATCTTTGAATTTTCCTTCTAAACCATCAACCAAGAAAAACCCTCAACTCAATTTAGTTTACATAAATAACAGATCTCCAAAAATGGGTTGCTAGAAAACCTAGGAAAACACATGGCAATTTTCTCCAAAATGAACTCAAAATTTTAAATACTTCTAGGAATGAAAAGTAAAGATATCATACACAATTAAAATAAATATATCACTACATATTTCATCAAATAAATAGTTTCATCAAAGAATTCAAACCCTACCTCGGGCCTGTGAAGATTCATCTAAAGAATCAAGAAGGAGACAATGAGAGGAAGACAAACCAAACTTGAAAGTCATCATTCAAAACCCTCTCCACTTTCATATATCTACATGAAATAAATTCCAAGTCCATAGAAATAAATCCATTTTCCAACTACTAAAACTCTTACAAAAATGTCCCTCTCCCAAAGCAAAGAAAACTATGGATCCTTAAAGAAATATACCCACAAACTCTCCCTCACATCTGATAAGTTCTTCTCCAAAATCTCCATGGAAAGTACAACCAAAATCTCCTCAAAGATTCAGCCCAAAATCCCCCTCAAAAGAAAAAAAGAATCCATATAAATAGATTTCTCAAAGGTAACCAACCCCCAACTAACTCTCAACTAAAGGACATAATAAAATAACTCAATATAATTATAAAATCACAACTATATATTACACAAATATAGCTATAATGAATACTTTATAATCATTCATACACATATTTATTATTATCATAGCATGTGGCATAGAAGATATAAGTAATATACATATAACCTATCCACATTATTAATAATTAGTAATTAAGAATATTATACCTTGTATTATGAAATATTTAATTATTAACAATACTATGCTTCTAGAGGTAACCCAGGGATATCAGGTGTAGGATATGTCATTAGGGACTCTAATTACTCACTTCTACAAGCAGAAATCTCTAGGATCCCAGTTGGATCTAATAACATAACGGAGGTTAGGGCCTTGCTCATGAGAGTTCTTTTGACAAAATCTAATGGGGTTAGGAAAATCCATATTGAGGGAGATTCTCAAATCATCATTTTAGCTCTCTTCTGCAAAAAAGAATCTATATGGGAGATTCACTACATCCTTAAATAGGTATGGGCACTTCTTCCCCAATTCGAAGAATACAAAATTTCTCACTACTATAGGGACGTGAATGGGCTAGCCAATTGGCTAGCAAATAAAGGTGTGGATTTAAATTCAAGAACAACTTGCTGGCAAAATGAATTACTCATCTCATCTTTAATCCAAGCGCAAGGATGTGGTTGGGTTATTAATGAAATTTACATCCCTCCTATCTAATCAATTGTTTCTTTCTTTTTTTTGGGTCTTGTCATAGTTCTTGGCTGAGGTGGAATATCAGTCCCATATACTGGCGGCTTGGGAGGTATGCATGGCATCACCTTGCGCATGTGGGCTCAAATTTTGTGGGTTTTCCTCTCAGTGCTAGTAAAATTATCCTCCCTCATAGTTATTGAGTAGATCTCATGGGGATTTGTTCACTTGGCTCTCAGGTTACCAAGGATAGATTGATATCCATCATCTTCAGCATTCTTGTGTGGACTGTCATCAATCTTCTCTCCACTTGTTATAAGCAGGGACTCTCTCTGGATATTTGCATTTGGTTTTTGTTCCTTTACTCAGGTATCTTCTCCTTTTTGTTCTTTGCAGGGCATGACGACTATGGAATACAGGGCTCTTAATCTTCGCATTTGCAATGCCAATCCAGTACTGGGAATGCTTGATATTTGGTGATTACCTCTATCGACATATGCAGGTGGTATTCAAGCAAGCCTTTGTTAATATAAGTGGAAGAGGCCATGCGCTAGATTACTGGTGACAATGTTCTGCTCCCTCCTTCCCCGAGATGTATTTTTTATTCACAGGTGCTCTCATTTTTTCTGTCAAATTTTTATGATTTGATGCAAGACTATGTCCAGTTTATGGGAATGGTGGCAAAAATCATGAGAGAGGAATTTTCCTTGGTAGAGAGTATATAGAATGTCATCACACAATATAATCTCAAGGATTCACAAGCATGGGTTGGTGGCCTTTTCTCCCCAGTTTGTTTGGATAGAGATGTGGAGTACGTCAAACTCTATGATGCCTTCAATCTCGGCATTTCTCGTAGGGACAAGGTGGCCTTTAGGTCAGACATGTCCAAACTATTCGACTTCATTCCAATTTCAATAAGGGTGCACGCTTTCAACTTATTTGACAGTATGGAAGTTATCTTAGCCTACATTCACAATGATGGCCTTGCGGATTCATCTACTCCAAATTTTGTTGTTTCTGCAGATTCATTAGCTTCATCTGAGGATACGGCCTCTGCCTCCCTCTCTTGTTGTTGCTTATGCCATTGTCATGGTAGGGTTATGCAGTGAAGCTAATTCCCTATGGGTTCCTTGTCTGATCTAATTTTTGTCTTGCTTCGGTTTATGGGTCTATAGACTTCAACTTTTTATCAGCCATTCAAATGTATTGCCACATAGTTCTATTTAGGTTTTGGTTGTGTGGAAAAGTTTTATAATTTTGAGCAGCTTTGTAAATCATTTTGTATATATTTGGCTGAGAAGGGAGGTTTTCTTACTAATTCTTTCCTCCTAGAGCTCCACTGAAGTAGGTAAATATTATTAAAATATAAGGGCTATGTCCATTTTTGCCAAAAAAAAAAAAAAAACAATACTATACTTTACCTTAATCCCAATATATACATCATAAACAATATCCACAATCATGCAAATATAATCTTATATATATATATATATATATATATATATATATATATATATATATATATATATATATATATATATATATATATATATATATATATATATATATATATATATATATATATATATATTCCAAATACCAAACACCATAATCTATATGATTATGAAGTAATTGATCAAAACATTAAAATTTTTACTTATTTTTACTTACTATAGGATATAACACTAAGATAGAATAAAATCACATGACTCAAAATAAATCTAATCATTCTAAGATTCCATAACAATCAACTATGAAACACAAAGAGATAACCACAAGATCAAACAAGTTCAACCACAACCAACAAGACAAGTCAAGCCAAATTCTAAACCAAGCATGAAACCTTGAAACACACCATAGCAAAGATCAACTAAGAATCATCCCAAGAAGGAAACATAAATGAAATAAACAAACAAATCATACACCCAAATAAATGCAAGGGGCCACAACACACTATCCATAACCATGCCTAACTAGATGAGGTAACTCTGGGTTTGTCACCCTGGTCGCTGACTAACCAAGTAGGAAACCCAATATTCCTACATTAGATAATGGAAAGGAAAGACTCAAGAAGGGCCTTGGTACTATCTCTGCAACAACAACCATTGAGGATTTGAGGGCAGGCTCAAACTTGTGGAGCTAGGTGAAGTCAATGCACGGTACCTACAAGCCTGCATCACAAAGCAAATATACATGTGTATATATACATATATATAAAATACATTAAATATAATGACAGGGGTTGAGACATTGTGTGGACCTCACTAAGTGGGTAACTACGACTTCACCCCAAGCCATACTAAAAGATCATGGATAAAAATACATATGCAAGCACACAACATACAAGACACTATAAATCAAATATAGAGTAAGGGTTAGATCATATCCATAATATAATCCATCATGATTTGGATTAGTCCCTTGATCAAATTCAATAATTAAGTATATAATCATAATCACACGTGCAATCATAGGTGAACAATACACATAAATTAGAATCATAACATATAAAGAAACTAATCATTAAGGAGGTCTTGAAATTATATTAAATAAAATTCTAATATCAATTAAAGCATAAGCATCCAAGTATCATAATCAACTACTTTATTATAATCATTGATAAGGAGTTCCTCACATGGTAAACATATGGATCTATCAGGTGGCCACATAACATCAAAGTCCTAAAATATCATGGACACATAAGAAGAGGTTAATATTCATGAAAAAATATACCTGAAAGCACTTATCATTGTCAAAACTAGAATGTGAATTTATTATAATAAAATGAATTAAGCAAATACTTTAGGAAGAATCATATTTTTATACACCACAACCAGAGCATAAAAGTCCCTACAACATTCCCAAACTTCTAATAGGCATATCAAAACATCTTAGGGTTGGAGGGGTATTACATTACTGGACCAGTACAACAACTAAATAGAACTACAACACAGGATGACAGAGTTTTCAGTTCACCAGATGATGTAGTCAAGGCTGGTGGATCCAATTAAGGACTGACTGACCTTGCAGCCAAACCAATATGCAGCAAAAATACACAATAACAACAATAGATCTAAAATAAAACTGAGGTCTTTATTCATCAAATCACTGATTACATGCAATTAGCCAGGTTGTAAGGCCTTCTCGGTTACAACCAGATACAAAGTAATTAATAGTCTACAAGATCTCATAGGATCCAAATCTCTTCTACAACATCAGTATTTGGCTAGCCCGGGTTTGTGACACACAACACATTGGTAGGCACCTAGGAAAGATCTAAACTTGTAATAAAACTTCCAAGCAATCTTCATGTTCCTAATCTCGCAGGCTACTAACTCCCACTACCAAATCCCTCCTCCAAAATAACTACCCAAGCATCCTATAAATATTGATTCCCATCCACAAGTCAGTTGATGAAACAATTAACCCTTACAAATAAATATTAAATGCTAAAACATCATTCGGCTCTCAAATAGCCTTACAAATAAAATAAACTCTCCAAGATGGCCCCAAATGGTCATCAGATCCACATAGAAGAATGTAACATGCCAGATCTAGGTCCCCACAAGTCCAATGGTCAATCCATAACTCAAGGAGCGTGACCCAAATTAAATGCACCATTTGGCCAAGCCAATCCACCCAAACAAACCAAGTCGACAAGAAAGGACATCGAGCAACAGAGAAATAATCGAGCGCCAGAAGCAACCGACGCCTTTAGTTATCAAGTGTTCTTCAGAGATCGAGCACCCCGGTAACCACAAAAACTGAGCAACCATTCTCCTAAACCGAGCAAGTACTCCACCAAACCAAGATCAAAACTAACAATCTACCTTCAAAGACACATATTTTTGGTTGATAAAGGATTGCCAAGAATCCTAGGATGCTCCTGCATCAAACACCCCAGGTAAGAAATATTTTCTCATAAGGAAATCAGGAACACCTCAAGGGAATCAGAATAGGTATGCCGAATCTATACTTCACTCACATCTCTTCTTGTCCTTCATCCCAAGTAGTCTTCACTTCCTTCACTGTCTCATGTAGAAATTCCTTCTGCCTTCCACTTTGTTTATCCTTCCAGTTGGCAATTGATAGCAATCAACTCTGATCATTCCTTCCACTACTGACCAAATCAGTGCTTCGGTAAGGTTCATCCTCTCCAGACTCCTCAATCAACTCAATATCATCTGCATCTCTTTGTGTCACAAATGTCACCATCTACTATACCATCTCTGTCAAAAATATCATCTACCTCTTAATCTCAATAAACTCCTCAGAAATATCATTCTCCTTCTCCTTCAAGCTAGACTTCGCAGGAATAGGTTCATCAATCCTCTTCTCCTAAGGTTTTTCATGAGGACAATACCTGATAACTACACATCCCTTAACCCCTATTTCTTGTAAAGGTATCAGCTTATGCCGAGCTCCCTCACGCCTAACCACATAAGTGTTAGCATGACCATCAAACAAAACATTCCTATCAAACTGCCAGGGTCTACCGAGCAACAAATGACAAGCATCCATAGGCGATATATCACATAATATCTCATCATGGTAAGATCCAATCTAGAAATTAACCAAGCATTGTTCTTTAACTCTAACCTTAGAAACATCTTGTATCCAACTAATCTAATAAGGATTAGGATGCTTCCTTCTTTCCAAACTCAATTTACTAACCATCTCATCTAAAACAAAGTTCTCAGAATTGCCACCATCAACTATGATATTACATACCTTATTCTTGCACTTACATCTGGTTCTGAACAAATTCCTTCTTTGCACCGGTTCATGGACACATGCAGCTAATCTTCTAGTGATGAGTGTCTCACCTTTTTCTGCAACATTCATAATATCTTCTTCAGCAGTCAATGCAACTCTTTTATTAGGACAATAAAAAAATTTGTGACCAGCTTCACCACAGTTATAACAAGTACTGGTGAACTCATTCTTGCACCTTCCTCTCTGTCCAACATTCTTAGTAACTTGACCACTGCTACATCCCACATTAGACTTAGGATTCTCTATCACATTACTCTTAGCAACTGTCTCACCAGTTTTACCACCTCAATTCCTATTGTTCTGTCTTCCTTCAAACTTCTTAGTCAGCTTCTCTTCAATATTTAATGCCATCTGATAAGAATCACCGATTGTTGTCATCCACACAGTAAGTAACTCTTCCTAAATACTAGGTCTCAAACCATAGACATATCTAGCAACCTTCTCTTTATCAACTTCAGAATGACCAGTCCTAATCAAGATTCTGTAAAACTCCTCGGTATACCCCTGCACTGATTTTTTAGTCTGCTTCAAAGCTTGCATCTTCTTAAACATTTACATTTCATATTCGACCAGAATGAATTGCTTCTTCAACTTGTCAACCATTCAATTCCACTTAGTCATCTTTTCTTTTCCTCTTCTACCTCTTTCCAACTGAACTTCTCTCCACCAAATATTTGCATGACCTTTCAACTTAGTCTTTGCAAATATAACCCTATCAGGATCTTCTATTTCTTCATACTCAAAGTACTCATCAATCTCATTGATCCAATCAATCAATTCTTCTAGCTTAAGGCTTCCAGCAAATGCAAAAACATCAATCTTAGGTTTTTTCCCAATCTTAGACATAGCTTTCAAAATTTGATTCTCCTCGGGATCTCTAGCTTCTTCTATAGCTTCTTCAAAATGATCTTCCTCAAATTCATCATCACTATTCTCTTTCAAGGTAGGCTTATTTCTCAATTCATCTTGTAGGTCTTGTACTTGTTTTTGCAAAGCCCTAAAATCATCAAGACTAAATTCTCCAGTAGCTTCCTCTTCCTCTAAGATCTCATGATTTCTCCTTGGAGGAATCTTCAAATCAAGATCCACATGCAAACACTCAAGATCCACTTGGCTCCAATAGGAATAGACTTCACTCAAATAGAAAAAAACTTCACTCTGATACCACCTAATGCAGTTAAGGCTGGTGGATCCAATTAAGGACTGACCGACCTTGTAGCCAAACCAATATGTAGCGAAAATACACAATAACAACAAGAGATCTAAAATAAAACTGAGCTCTTTATTCATCAAATCACTGATTACATGCAATGTGTCTGGCTATAAGGCCTTCCTAGTTACGACTAGATACAAAGCAAGTAACAATCTACAAGATCTCACAAGATCCAAATCTCTTCTACAACATCAGTATTCAGGTAGCCCAGGTCTATGACACACAACACACTGGTAGGCACCCAAGAAAGATCTAAACTTGTACTCAAACTTCCAAGCAATCTTCATGTTCCTAAGCTCGCAGGCTACTAACTCCCACTACCAAATCCCTCCTCCAAAACAACTACCCAAGCATCCTATAAATATTGATTCCCAGCCACAAGTCAGCTGATGAAACAATTAACCCTTACAAACAAATATTAAATGCTAAAACATCAGTCGACTCTCAAATAGCCTTACAAATAAAATAAACTCTCCAAGATGGCCCCAAATGGTCATGAGATTCGCATAGAAGAATGCAACACGCTAGATCTAGGTCCACACATGTCCAACAGTCAATCCATAACTTGAGAAGCATGACCCAAATTAAATGCACCAGTCGGCCAAGATGATCCACCCAAAAAAACCAAGTCGGAAAGCAAGAACACTGAGCAATAGAGAAATAACCAAGCACCAGACACCGACCATGCCAAGCATGACCGAGGAATGCAGTTATCACCAAGTGCCAGAAGCAACCGACGCCTTCAGTTAATGAGCATTCTTCAAAGACTGAGCACCCCAATAACCATAGAAACCGACAAACCAATCTCCCAAACCGAGCAAGTACTCCACCAAACCAAGATCAAAACTAACAATCTACTCTCAAAGACAAACATATTTTTGGTTGATACAGGATTGCCAAGAATCCTAGGATGCTCTTGCATCACCAGATAATGTCACAACCAAGACCAAAACCTAAATCCATCTGCATAAGTACCAACACACCTTCAACCTTGATTTCTAGAGTAGAAACCTTTCGAAAAGCACAAATGATGCATTGTTGCTACAACTATAAAACTATAATTTTTTTGTTCACATAACCACAAACATCGAGACCACATGGACTTATGGATATAGAGGTATAACATTGAAGCATTGTTAAACATTATCTTTACATGATCATAGGATACATAGTTGTCTTCCACTGCACTGTAGCTCTAAATTCACAGTTGTCTCCCATTGTATTGAAGCACTAAATACATACTTGTCTTCCATTATTCTATAAGTTCAATACACAAGCTTATGTTTCCAAATGTAGGATACTTTTGGACCACAGAGTTTGAGAAAATACAAACACCTCTAGATTCGTAGAACACAATGTTTGACATTAATGACAGTAGACAACCAAACATATATTTCCAACATTTTATACCCTTGATTTTCACTTAGTAATTAATGAAATGATAAACTAGTCAAAGAACTTAGTATATTATATATATAAAACAAATGAACAAAACTCAAACAAAACATGATTTATAAATATTGGAAAGGTAAAATCTTATACAAATTGAGCTAACTCTATATGAAAGGTGCATCCCATCTACTTTGACTTCATCTTTGAATCTAGATATCACATATATTTAACATACAAAAAAACTAAAATCTTACCAAGAAAGATTATAGTTCTTGGTAATAGCAAAGAGTAATCAAACATGGAAGGGACTCATACTTCCTAGAATTTGAAATGGACTAATATATTAAGACAAAATTATTAGAAAATAGTTATATATTTTAATCTTAGCTATTTAGTACTAATAGCCCTACTTGTTAAGATTGTACTTTATAGCTAATTATAGTAAATTCAATGTATTTGCATTGAAAACCTT